>CM068953.1:93036835-93066766 GCA_035128595.1 Eptatretus atami | reverse complement strand
ATCCTGGCCTGGCTTGGTCGAGTCCATATTTCCTTTGGATTTCTTTTCCAACCAAATGATTAATGTTTTATATATTTCTAACTTTTGAGTTGTGTGCACTAGTCCAGAAACAAAGTAATTTTCTCACGCTGGAAACACCATCAGAGCTTCATCATTTATTGAGGTAGGTTGTGCTCCAGTTTTACATTGTTTTGAGAGGGGAAGAAGCAGAAGAAGTACAAAATGGCGATTCAGCGATCTCTCGTGCTACTTTAGCGATGTACTCTGGCATCTTCTTAAGTCTTAGTAGTTCAGAAAACGCCCCAGAATAAAAGGTATGGCTTTTAAATGCTTACGACTTCACTCTATAGTAGTTTATAAGCATATCATTGTGTACACATTTGAATGGGTGGCCATTTTTTCTCATATCATCCCTTTATATGGAGTACTACTGTACTCCATGACAATTGCATAAATGAACAGGCAAACAAACATACAAGCCGGTAGGCGACATGGCTGCTCGCTCTAGATGGAAAGCTGGCCGACGCGACTAGCCGATATTCATGTACATGCTATCAATCAATTTAGCACAATAAATATGATTATCACAGCCCTCTTAGTTTGTGCCCAGAAACCCGCCTTGTGAAATTCAGGCATGTTTCCAAAGAGACTCTAACAAATGGCAGCCCTGGTAATTCATTTATCTATTCGCTAAAGATTTTTTTTTATTATGATGCTGTAAGAAATTCTCCTTGGGACAAAAAACAGGTCCTCGGAGGTCCAGTTTCGGAGTATGATTTTTTTGTACAGTCCACAATAAGTGTACGATGTACGATAAAGCTGTTGCTAAGCAACGGAGGTGTGCATAGCAACCATTCATTTCTGTGTACATGCTAGCCACATTGTACACATTTCACCCAAGTTTCATCAAAATCAGACTTTTCTTAGAGATATTCGCAATTAACCGTTTCTGAAATGTCGACATGTACTCGCCCAAAACCTATCTCCTCCTACAAATATTTTTTGTTAGGGCTGCAAATTGGCATGAAGGGAGCTAGATAGATGCGCACAGAACTCTAAGCTTCGATTTTCGATTTTTTTTTTTTCGATTTTTTTACCACTTTAAAGGGCTGTTGCTATGCCGTTGCTAGGGCCCGGGCTCCCATATTCGAAAGCACACGATTCCCAGAAATATTGGTCCTAACTACCAAATTTCATTGGAATTGGTTGAGTGGTTTAGCCCCTAGGCTTGACCAAAGTTTCGCGGACAGACAGACAGATGGAAATGTCCAGAATAAGGGTGCTCTAAGAGCAGCCAACATAACATGTACATGTGGGAAAATTACACACCCAAACCAGGAATCAAACCCAGGTCTTCTTGTACCAGTACTCTGCCATCTGAACTATCTGAGCTATCTGGGAAACCCACCAGCTGAGCATGTAATAACAATAAAGGTCATTGGTCAGGGTCAAGTGTCCAATCAAAGCGGGGTTGCATGAAAGCGGGAAGTCTTGTTACCCGGTCATCACTGCCAGCAGTTATAAAGTGGCAGCTCTAGTTATGACTATTATTAGCCCCCATTGGACTTAGTCTGAAACGGGGGCTTTGGATTTGGTCTCGATTTTGTGTCCATGTGTGTGTGCGTGCATCCACAACCATATCTCGGACATGTATGGACCGATTTTATTCGTTCTTGTCACAAAGTCAACACATGACGGTATACATACGGTATGCACATCAATTTGTTTTGCAATGCAATCAAAGATGGCCGACTCGTGGCCATTTTAGTTGTTAAAAAAACCCGATGTTGAACACATCCTCAATCATTTTTCAGACATGCATTTACCGATATTGTTCAAACTTGGCAAATAGATAATGATTGATTGCATACATATGCATGTCATTTTTTTAATTATTTTTTTGAGATCAGATCCAAGATGGCCGACTGGTGGCCATTTTGTTACCGACACAATCTTGCCCAATTGTATGCAATCTTCCATGTCACATGACCAATCAAGTCAGTTGCACATACACATACATCTTGTAAATATAGGCTAGCACTTTAACTCCGTACAGCAAAATTACTAAAGCCACGGGGGCTGTGACATTTTATGTGTTTTCTCGTAAATTATGTAACACACCAGCACACAAACACCACACAAAACCACAACAATACCACAAAAAAACAAGTCTTGATGAGGGTCTGCAATCTCTGATTGCTCTTTTACTTATCATTTAATTGAATTCAGAATGGTATTAAAATTAATTCAATTCAAATTTGGAAGACCAAATAGGTACAGTACTGCATTGGAGTCATCAGAAGGAACTCAAACTAACAAAAAGCAAAGATGAAGTCATTAGGAGGAACCTGGGTATGATTCGGGTTTCAGCTGCTACTCCACTACCCTCAACCCCTTTTAAGCACAGCCAAGTGAGGCTTATTCCAAAAAAAATCAAAAATCAAAAATAATCTATATCAAAAAATAAAAAAAATTATAGCTGCCAGACCATGCATTCGATCAGGTTGAAATGTAAAACCTGTATTCCCCATCACCATTAGATCATAATTGTGAAGTTTCATGTTGATCGATGAAGCAGTTCAAGAGAAAGAATTTTTTTTTAAGATTTTCGGTCAATCCAATATGGCTGCCTGTGGTGTTGTGCATAGACTGGATGGGTGCTAGAGGGGGAAATGAGGAGAGGAGTTCTGGATGGGAGGTCAGGAGGTGTGCAGTGCAAAGGTTTGGTATGTTACGATGTTCGGTTGAATAAAACTGTTGGAGAATATTGGATTCCTCATTCTTGGAGTATTTTACCATACAACAAACTGGCGACGAGGATGGGATTGAACTTAAATCCACTGACACCGTTTTTGCCAAACCTGAGTGAGCCTTCAATGCCTTTTACGGCCTGGACTCATGTCTTTGAAAACTATGCGCTGGCGATACAGGATAATGCACTCGCTGATGCCCGAAAGCACGCACTTTTGATATATTGCTTAGGCACAGAAAGTCAGAGACTCTTCACCACACTAACGGTAGCTGATATAATAGCAACGAGACTGCACTTACGGCCTTGAGGAACTTTTTTGTCCCAAGAGTTAATGTCGTGGCAGAACGATATAAATTTCGTCAACGTGATCAGAAAAATGGCGAGTCTACGGAACAATATATTGCTTCGTTAAGGAATATGGTGGTCACATGCGAGTTTGGAGAGATGACAGACTAAATGATCAGGGACCAGCTCGTCAAGAAAACAAACTCACCTCGCATTAGAGAATGTTTACTGCTAGAAACGGGACTGATGTTACAGAAAGCTATAACCATAGCTAGACAGATCGAGTTGGCATTGGCGGAGGCTCAGATCATAGGCCACGACACTGCTAGCAACATACAGGCTATACACCCTGTTCAGACACAGGATTTGCAGAGCAGCAAGAGACCCTTTAGACTCGCTGTGAAAGGGATGTCAGATGAGCGTCCTCAACCGGCTCAAAGGAAAACGTGTTATAGATGTGGATCTGTAAATCACACAGCCAACTACTGTGGATGCCCAGCAAAGGACGCACAGTGCAACAGCTGCAAAAAGTGAGGACCCTTTGCTAAATTGTGCGGGGGCTTTAAACAGGTTCATGAAGTGACTGTCCCTGATGTGAATGTGTTGAGTGTCGACAATAGGGCTTGAGATGCTGATAAGATAATGTGCACTGAACAAGTTACTGCTGTTGGGGAGAGCCAATGGACAATGAACTACTGTTAGATACAGGCTCAGCAGTATCAATGCTCCCTGAATCTGTCTACCTGCAATGTTTCAATAATGTGTCACTGAATGAGCCAAAACTACACCTGGTTAGCTACCTAAGAAATCCGATACCTGTGCATGGTTGCCTGCATGCCGATTGATGGGACTTTCGAGAATTACTGCGCCTGCTGAATTTTATATAGTGCAGAATGGCACTACTATTCTGGGCAGAGACCTGGTTGCTGCCCTTGAAATGCAACTACTGAATGGTCGCATCACTTCTACCACCCAAAGCACTGCAAATCAAATCCCAGTCACAAATGTTACAGGTGACAGCATGGGGCTGTGCAAAGGGATTTATTCATCTCGTTAAAATGTGACCCAATGTGACTCCAGTACAGCAAAATCTGTGCCGTTTACTTTTGTCTGTGAGAGATGCTGCTTCACACGAACTGAAAAAGCTCGTTAAACTGGATGTATTTAAGCTAATCGAATCATCAGAGTGGGTTTCACCAATTGTTGTGACAATTAAGGAAAACGGAGGGATTCGTCTGTGCATGAATTTAAAAGAACCAAATAAAGTGGTGGTGATTGACGGATATCCTCTTCCGTATATGGAGGAAATGTTTGCAGCACTGCGAGGTGGCACATTTTTCTCCACATTGGAAATGGCCAGAAATTGCATTCACTTCCCAGGTAACTTCCACTACAGTGATCAAGTTCCTGTCAACTGTCTTTAGCAGAGAAGGTAACCCAAAAGAGTTGATATCTGACAATGGTTCACAATTCACCACTCAGGAATTTGAAACCTTTCTGAAAGACAGAGACATTATCCACAGGAAGTCAGCAGTGTACTACCTGCAAGCGAATGTGGAAATTGAGCGATTCAATAGAAGCTTAAGGTAAAGCTTGCTCACTGCGAACATTGAGGGGAAAGACTGGAAAACATTTACAACTGACTTTCTTCAAACATACCGGGCAACTCGAAATGCCACAACACAGCGATCACCTGCTAAACTGCTTCATGGGAGAGAGATGCACACCAAGTGACATTTATCTGGTTTGCAGATGCCAAAGCCCATCACACCGTCACACAAAGACACGGCGCTCAGAGTACAAGATAAGCCAAACAAGCAAAAGGTGTGCACTGACAAATGCTGCGGAGAAAAGGATGTGAACTTTGAATGTGGTTCCTTCATCCGAGTGAGGAAACCTGATATCCCCCGAAAAGGACAATCCAAATTTTGAGCACCTCTCCAAGTTATGGAGAAAAGAGGATCTCACACGAACAAACTGTCCAATGTACGGATCTGGAATGCTTCTCATTTAGCATCTGCCTGTCAAGGGAATGCAAGAGATGATGCCGAGCTTCCACTCCTTTCTGACATCACTGCTCCACCAGCACAAGACAGATCAGAATCTGTGCCGGTCGGCCAGGATGCCAGAATTCGCAGACCTCCAGTCTGGACTCCAGATTATGTGATGATGTAATGTAAAGTCCTTTGAGAATAAGAAAAAGAAGCCAATTTAAACTGTTGCCATGTTAATTATTACTTGTTTTATGGTTAATTCAGGCTGTGGCAATTACTACATTTCAACTTCTAGTTAATCGATATTATTGTTGTCCACCGAGATATGGTATTCATGTGGTTAAAGAAAGGTATGTGGTGTTGTGCATAGACTGGACACTAGAGGGGCGATGAGGAGAAGGAGTTCTGGGTGACAGGTCAGGAGGTGTGCAGTGCAAAGGTTTGGTACATTCTGATGTTCGGTTGAAGAAAACCATGAATATTGAAACCCTCATTCTTGGAGTATTTTACGATACAACACTGCCAGACCATGTGCCCTATCAATTCTTTGTGAACACCCTGGTATCCCCAAAGCCTGGGGAACGTGTGTGTGAAGTTTCCCCTTGATCTGTCCAGCCATTCTGGAGAAGAAAGTTTTTTTAAAAGGTTTTAGGGTAAATCCAATATGGCTGCCAAACCATGTGACCAATGACATCACAGGTGTGAATGTTTTGTTCCTCATGGATCGGCGGTCACACCTACAAAGTTATCCCTCGATCTGTTTCGCCATTTCAGAGAAGATTTTTGAAGGTTTCTTTAAAAAACACAATAGGGCTGCCAACCCACGTGCTTGATGACATCATCAATTTTTTTTTCTGTTTACCAATTTATCCCAAGATGACCCACAACAACTTTCATACTGATCGGATGTAACATTCCCCGTGTGCAATTGTGACGTCATAATGAAGGCACCTATGACATCATAAGTAAATGGCACCTATTCCCCATGTAGAGTACTTGCCATTTGCTAAGTTTCAATTTTTTTTCCATGGTGCGATTTCGGAGATACAGAGGTCCAAAGTTTTCTTTCTTTTTTCCAACACGGCTGCCACACCACGTGACCTATGACATCACAATTATCAATAGAACCCTCTGCATGAGTAGTTGCTCCTTTGGTGAAAATTTTGTGTCAACCCGCCAAGCGGTTGCACAGAAAAATACTAAAGTTCTGTGCAGACACACAAACAAACAGACAGACAAACGATATACTTGAAAAATCTTCGATTTTCGCAAGTAACAGACAAACAGACCCAAATGCAATACCCTCTCCTCCGGCAAGGGTAATAAATGCCATAGGCCAGGATCAAGTGTCCGTTCAAGGCAGGACGTCTTGGTACCCGGTCATCACTGCCAACAGTTATAAAGTGGAAGTTCTAGTTATGTCTCTAATTAATTACATAACACACCAGTATACAAACACCACACAAAACAAGTCCTGGTGAGGGTCTGCAATCTCTGATTGCTCTTTTTCTTGTTACCAATCTGCATTCGAACTTTGTTCACTACTTCTTAGATATGGCACCATGACGTAAGGCAAATAGACAGTTTCTTGGATATTGATACTGTACTGTCTGTTGATTATTATGAAAATTAGATGCACCCACCTGTGAACACTTCTCTCAACTGGAAAAGTTAGGTGGAGGCTCATGATATTTGCAAGGATAGTTACCTCCGCCACCGAAGATGGACGGAGGTTATGTTTTCACCTATGTCTGTCTGTCTGTCTGTTTATTTGTGAACAGGATATCTCAAAAGGTTATGGACGGATTCGGACAAAATTTTGTGGCCAGATTGGGTGTGTGACAGGAGGATGAACTGATGACATTTGGTGAAGATCCTGATCCGGATACAAGAATGTCTTCAGTGATTCTTCAACATTGAGAGATGGGGCCAAAAATGATATGTAGCTCGATATCTCAAAAAGTTGTGGACGAGTTATGACAAAACTTGGTAGATGAGTTTGGTAGTTGACAAGAAGAAGCCGAATAGATTTTGGTTCATGTCAGGATGCATATCCTGCCTTTTGGTGAGATACAAAACGTGAACTGTTCAGCCTGGCGGAGGTATGCGCTCTACCGAGTACCGCTCTCGTTTATTTTGCAAGCAAATATTTCCCGATTTGAATTAAGACTAAATGAAGCCTTTCCCAGTGTTTTAGGCCATGTGTTATATTGCCCTCAATAAATCCTTTAGTGCCATTTTTACACTGAGTAGACCGATGATAACATGAAAGAGATAGGTGGAGTAGACTGAGTACTCACCTTTGAGCTGAGTCTGGGTTTGTTTCCCAGCTCTAGTTGAAAATCTTGTTCTACTGTCTCACAAGCAGGATCTTGTATCAACACACACACACACACACACACACACACCTGGCAGAATTTTAAACTCCTCGCTCCCCTTTTTCCCTGCACACTTCCTTCATTTATTTTCCCTTCTCTCCTCTAGTTGCGTGTATATCCTCTGAAACCTCTTTCCCACCCTGCATCCTCCTCAACCCACCAACCCATTCCATTCTCTATCTTGTTTCATCCAACTTATTTTCCTTCTCCACATTTTATCAATCACCTGACCTCCCCCCCCTTGCATGTTGGTGCGCACATCATAAATAAATGCCCCTTTTCCATCCTTTCCCTTCCATTTACCCACTGATTCCACTTGTCCTCTTTACTTTCCACCACTTCTATTGCATTCCTTTTATAAGTAACAATATAAAACTTGACTGCTCATGTGACTGGGGCGACATGATCACAACTCTCCCAGCAAAGCGGTCTCATTTTCTCCACCACTGTGGGTCCCCCTCTGCCACCCTGGGGGGGGGGGGGGTCCCCACGCTGTTTGAAAACACACTGCTCCACTCTGAGTATTAAACGACTTTTCCCTCACTTACCTATCTATCCATGTGGCTTTCCCCCATTTACCTTCATGAACCTCCCTTCATCTCCCCATGTCTCCTCCTCTTCCCCTCCCTCTCGGTTCCTCCTCTCATAGCAAGAGTTGACCGAGCTCTACCTGCTTGTCCTGCGTGACCTTTCATGCGCTTTCACGTCGTCACCATGGCCCAGACGTTCCTCTCCTTGGCCCTGGATGTATATGCCTTTGTAATCTGTCTGAGCCTCGTGCTCATTTTGCTGCCATCTGTTCTTGGCTTCTCCGTGGGTCTGCGGGAATTATACGTGCGAGCTTTGCTCAAGATATTTCAGGTGCTTTGTCTTAATATTTTAGATGTGATTTTTTTTTCTTTCTTTCTCCTATTCTACAAATTCTGAGCACGTTGCTACATCAACCTGTGTTGGATGGAAGACAAATATTTTTTGATGTCATTGTTTGTATGAATGCTGTCAAACTCCTGGTTTTGCGTGAAATGTTTGAGAACGACGAGAATTCGATCCGTGATTATTTATTTAAATATTCTTGAACACCTTGATAAATGCTTTACATTGACTGAAGCTTGTAAAGGTGCATACGTGCAAACTTTTCCCGAAGTTGCTTGACTTTTTGTTTTTAATTTCTGCGCTTTTCCATGAACCGCACCTTGTACTTTGTCTGCTGCGTGCAAAGTCCGCTAAATGTTGTGCAATACAGTTCCTGATGTACAGTTCATGTCTGTCATGTCTATTTCCGTGCAGTGGGCAACAGGCAGCATTGAGCGAGGCAGTCAGGAGACCAAGCAGCCACTTTACAAGTCAACTACCAATGGTGAATTGATTTGTACATGCAAAAACGTCACGGTTTTGTACCTTCCAAGATATTGCTGCAGTTATGATGTCATCTTGTTTCAAATGGATGTCTTGGCCTTGATAAAAGTTAAAATATATACAAGTCTGAAGAAGTCAATGGTTCTCGAGCGGTATTTGACGATGTAGATTGTTTCAGAAGTCAAGGATGAGACAATGTGATAATTTTTGACCAAGTTATAAAAATGATCAACATGATGTATGAGTGACAGGTTATTAGCTGCAAAATGTCGAAAACCGGTTTCGTTCAACAACTTTCAAAATTTGACCTTTGCATAACCTTTAAAGGTCACAAAACAATGTTGTGGACATTAAAATAAGGAAACAGGATACGTGCTATAGCTTATTGGAGTTAGTTCGTCGAAGAAGGTCGAAAACCCAGTTCGATTCACACAACTTTGAAAATTTGACCTTTGTGGCCTTTAAAGGTCAAAGGTCAAGGATTATGACCTTTGGTGCAAAACTTCCTCTGGAACATTCCAGAGAACAATATAACATCATATAGGCTATATGGCATTTCGCACTCCTCGGATTATCCATACTTTGATGAAATCAGTGTAAAAACAAACTTGAAGGGGCGCCACGGGCAAGGTGTTCGAGATAGAGCAAAATGGTTTCAAGACTTTAGGTGGGGAATGAACTCAAGATTATGCATAAAAAATTGTCATCCTCGCTCCAAAGTTTGGGCGGTCGTCTGATTTTTATGTCAAAATTCGCAATTTCCTAAGTTTTTGACCTTGTGACCTTGACCTTGGGACGAAAATGAAAAATCGGACAACGGCAAGTTTTAGATAATTCATTTTGCTATTCAAATACCGAAGAACCCATTCCATTCAGTCAATTCCCTCGGAGAAGATAGATTTTTAATCCGACTACCCCTATACTATTTTTGGGCGTGGCTCCGCCCATAATGGGCGTAGCCACGCCCTCATCCAGGAAAACACAACTAGACATTGATATCGAACACATAACGAAGTTCATCAAGATCGGATCAAAGTCCACAGAGTTATGCTCTGAGACAGACAGACAGACAGACAGACAGACAGACAGACAGACAGACAACAGAGACATAACGAATATAGTGGTCACTGGCTGGTGCTCGTGAACTAATATATATTTAATAACCTTAAATAAAACAAGTTTGTTTTTTACGTTGCCTTGCACAGATGTATTTTTTTAATGGAAATAAACGTTCAAGTCATCAAAAGAGAATAATACAGACATTAAAATTGCTGCAGGTCAATCACAGTGGCAGAATGGTTCGTGTCTGCTCTGAGTCTGGGAGGTCGTTGGTTTAAAGCCCGTTTGAGTCATACCAAAAACTTTTTTATATTATACGTGCTGCTTCGTTGCTTGATGCTCAGCATTTAAAAGGATAGAGCATGGACAAACAATGCTGGGAAAGCAATGGCAAACCACCCAATATAACCCTTGCCAAGAAACTGCTTCAGCATCACCAATGCTCTGCAAAGAGGATGGTACATCAAATCAAATAAAAGGTCCATATATTTATTATGTGTAGGAGGACAGAGGGGGCGATCTGGTGCGTAAAGGAGATAGACACATGGGGGATATACATATACATTTTTATGAACATATAGATCTACATTATATACAGTGGCCTGCGAAAGTATTCACATCCCTCTGAACTTTTCACATTTTGATGACATCTGAGCTTATTTAATGATGCTTTCAAATAAATCTTAATATATCGAGTCTTCACAAATTACTCCAGTGATAAAGCTAAAAAAAATGCAGATTAAATGTGAATAAGTTACATTAACAGAGAAAATCAGATGATTCTCAGTTCTATAAATATTCAAACCAACCCTAGATCACATCAGGAGTAAATTATTTGTTTGAAAGGTTACAAAAGAAGTGTAATAGGTTTCACCTGTATGTAATCAGTGGTTGAAATTAAATATTAGGCTCCCCCACTTATCTAAGGAGTTTTTAGGTGCAACTCACTTGGTTAACCAACAAGACAAACTTGAAGACACAAGGAAATTAGACACAGGTGGAGGCCATTCAGCCCATCATGCCTGCGTGCCACTCCTTTAAAATAAGCCGTCGACTTTCTGAATGATGTCAGCTGCCTTCGTGGTCTTTTTGAGAACCTCATAGAAGATAAATTCCTCCTTCAGCTCTTTTACATTTGTGTAATGGACAAATACAAGAAGTTGTGCAAAATTGGAAACATCACACGATTCATCAAGTTGCATGGAAATTTTTGCTCGACTCAATTCAATCTTGTCGACAAGTTGACGAATATCTTGAGAAATTTCGACAATGCAAAGATGAATAGTGTCGTTAGAGAGGGGTATTTCTTCTATCACATACAAGTCCCACCATGTCCATGGCACATGGTTAAATCAACTTCTTGACAAAATCGTGGGGTTTCTTTGCCTTTGCTATCCTCAGTGCTACGTGATAGGAAGCTTCCAGCATAGGTTTCTTCTCAGATACGAACCCAAGATTGTTCCTGCAGCCTTAAACCGAGCTCTCTTCACCTCAACTGCAGCATGGTCATCAACTGCATGGGCAGGATGAGCAGTTTCCAGATGATGTTTGAGTATTGAGGGTTTCAATGAACCATTTCCAAGATCTTTTGAGTAAATCAGACATTGAGGTTTTTGTACACCATCCACAAGTGAAATCAAAGCCATGTTGTACGTATGACTCCAGATAAGTATGTTTCTTAGATTTTGCCAAATTCTAAAAAGAAAAGAAGAGAAAGAATTAATTTTAAAGTAATTAATAAACATTTAAAAATATTTACGTTAAAATATTGAAAAAAAGATAAAGTATTGCACCGTTTTAGAATTTATATATTTACCCCTCACCATGGGATTTTTTTTTTATTTTTACCCCCTAGGGGTAAGTTTACCGATGGTTAATAGCCGCTGATTTCGACCTTTTGTTTGCAATTAACGACCTTTCATTTGGTACATCCTTCCATTTATTTGCCACACAAAATACACCACTCAAAACAAGTCCTGAGGAGGGTCTGCAATCTCTGATTGCTCTTTCTTGTTGTTTCTTGTCATTGATGGAAAGGAAGAAATTGTCTCAAAATCAGGCTGATGGATGAATTGAAGGAAATCTAGACAATTGATTAGCCACATCAGGTGAGATGATAAACCTGCTACTCTAGCATGGTAGCAACCACAACAACCCAGGCAGAACAGCAATGACACCACACACTGTGCAGATGTTCCTGCCCAAGTTGATGAGACAGACTCCACAAAATGGTGACAAACGCACACAGTCAGGCCACCAGCAGTATGCCGACTTTTGTAGCTGGTCGTCTTTGGTTGTCGTGTACACATACAGCTTCGACGGGCTCTATGGCTGTTGACTCAAGACCTGAGAATTAGAAATAACTTCTTAATATTCTGCTTCCTCTTCACAATCTGGTGATGTTCTTGCACACACCAATAAGAATTCCTCAACAAAGAGGAAAACTGCTAACAGGAATATGTATGACGGATGGAACATGGTGGTATAATGGTGGTAGCCAGTATTACACTCAATATGCATCAACTGCAAACTAAAAGGGAACAATAATGGAGAATTATTTTCAGAGGAAAGCAAGAATTGCTTATTTTCTGTAGATGCTGGTATAGCATAATACATGATGTAAAGTAGTCTACTCATGCATGCACATGTGTTTGAGTGTTTAATACAATTAATTGCTGATAAACTCATAGTAGTGACCTTTAGAAGTAACGCACACAACACACTAACAAGGTTGTGAGCTTGCTAATGCTATCTTTTACTTCTTGTAAGTCGAAGGTACTTTTTTGTAGGTCTTATTAAGCGTAAGGAAAACTGCAGTCTACAATATTCAAAGGGTGGACTACGTGCTGAGCCCTGTCTGCTTGCGGATGTATTCTTGAACATACGGTGTGGCGTGGAAAGCATCGTAGAAGATGAGGTTACAACAAGGTTCTCTGCTGAGGAGCTGGAGTCATGGAACTTGCTCACACGCACCAACTGCAACTTTCATCACTTGAATTTCCACCTCACTCTTGTTTGGGTCTTGGGTGTTTGTGTGCGTTATAGCATCCTGCTGCCTTTCAGGTAAACTTTAAACTTGTGTTGAGGGTGGAATTTGTATGATGTGTTTTTTTTTGTTTTTAAAAGGAGCTTTGGCAGTACTTATTAAGGTTGTCAAACTTATTGATATAGGAAACTTCCATTTCAAAGTTCAGGTTTTCTGCTCATCTTCACTTTTCTCTCTTTTTACCCTCACCAGAGGAGAGGGTATTGCATTTGGGTCTGCTTGTCTGTCTGTTCGTACATAATGTGCAAACGTGTTATCTTTTTTCAACCGAGTACCTCTATAAAGTATGTACAATTAGAATGTGAGTGTGTCTATAAAGTATGTCCTATAAATACCAAAGAAACACTACACCAAAGTCCTAGCGAGGGTCTGCAATCTCTGTTTGCTTTTTCTAGTTTTTAAATGTGAAAGCACTTCCCCATGACTATGTAATCCTATGATACCCTCAATTCCTTGCAGGTGACAGCTTACTAATTGTCCTTAGTCCTATCTTTGTAGTAAGATGCTCAGGTGAAAGAAACCTTCGCTTCCCTTCAGAACTACTTTTGAGATACCCTCAGAAACCAGTTTTTCCACAATCAAAAATTAAACTAGCGTTGGAGCATGTAAAGCAAGGTTGAAAAAACATGGCTCTTCCAAAAAGTCTTGACACGGGCGAGGACTATTGCTTTCTCCATATCAACCACATTGCAAGCAAGCCCTCAGTATGTCCTGATAAACTAAAGCAATGCGTCACAAACATGGCTTTTGGAGGTAATAAGGAATATCTTATCATATATTCCTTCTTCTCAATATAGTCTTTTGTACCCCCAAGCTGAACACTTGACTGAAGAAGTAAGAAGATAGCATTTGATGGCCTATAATGCATACATAATGTTACGAAGGCAGGGAAAATCCTGTTCAACCTCTGCAAGAGCCAATCTCAGAAAACCCAAGGACACTCAATGCTTAGCATTCCTGAAAGCAATCCAGCAACCTCCTCTGCACAAGCAATCTCCACATTAGGTAGAAATCGTCTGGAATATTGAGTCAAAACTGCTTTAACAACAGCTTGGGAATGATAAACTGCTTCATCAAAAGCATTCTTCTCTGCAGGGAGAGGACCAACAGCCCAGCCCAGTGTCTCAATTTAGCCACAATTCCATCCGATGAAGTGTTCCAGTTGTCATGTGATTAATGATTGCAAGAGATAAATAAACTCTTAAATATTTAAGTTGATGATAATTGGCCATGTCAATTGTTGAAATAGCGTGGGCAAATTCTCAAACTGCATATGCCTAACCAGGAGCCGAGATATCATAATCGAGTCTAATTCCGTCCCATACTCTGCGCTAATTTTCAAAAGAAAGACCATCAAATTCAACCGATTTACCAAGCAACGGACTGTGCAGGGCAGCTTGTCGTTTTTCGAAAGACACTGGACGTTCTAGTCACTCCATGGCTGCTCCAGAAGATTGAGAGAGAGATTAATCACAGAATAAATCACAAGTGTCAGCATCAGCATTCTTACCCAAATAGAGCTGAGCAGAAATAAAGTCTAATCTCAATTTTTTGATCGAAGAGTTCATCTTCTGCCAAAATGCATAAAATAGTCCTGAACCACTATTTGCACTTTTCCAAAGCTTTTGATAGCTCAGAAAATAGTCACCCTCAAAAGGAGACTACAAAGAAGAGCGTACTGTTGCGAATTCGCGCCGCCGGCGTGCGAACGGCCGCTCGACTCGAATGGCGCCGCCTCGCCCACCGGACGGACAATTCAGTCGTGTACCCTCTTGGAACTATCGCCAAGGAGCTAGTCACGGTGGGGTTTAACCTCACCACAACCCAGTCCGCATTCTACCCGCGCGAAATAGGGTAATCGCCGAAAGTCGATACACCTAAGTACTCGCACGGGTAACCTACCGAGGGTTGTACCACGCCACAGGTCGACTCCGGACACAAACCGCTTAAGCGGCTCGTTCCGTGCTACAGGATAACGAGCGGAGTTATCGTCGACCTTGACGGTTCAGATTAATTATCGGGCGTATCACGCCCACTACGAACCCTTTTACGTGAAGCAAGATGGAGATTCAAACGAAGGAAAGGACGCAGCGAAACGGGGAACAATTCAACATAATGCACATTTATTTCATACAACACACGAGAGCACACATATACAGCCATACAGTCAGAAATGCACAAAAAGCAAATGTAATGCGAAAAACAATAAAGCAACGACGACGCAGAGCTACAACCGACTACGCACACGGCAACACTTATACAATACTACTTGACGGACAGCGCCACACACACACGTTCACACAGAACCCAAAGAAAAGAAGAAAAGAAGTGCGACTTCCCTTGTCTGGCTGGTGAGTCCCTCTCCCGCGACCGTCAGCGTGGCCGCGCCTGGCCCCGACCTCTCTCTCGCGGCCGGCGAACCCTCTCCGGCACTTCTCGTCCGGACGCGCAGGTCCACCTCACAACCGAGCCGCCGCGTCTCCCGTCCGTGCCTCCGTTCACAGGTCGCTCGCCAAGCCGCGAGCGCAGGACCTCTTCCCCCGACAAGACAAGCAGACAGGAAGCCTCAAGACAACTTCACTCGCGAACCAACTCGACCAACCGAAGACCAACAACATCAACTGAAGAGGAAAGAAAAGACGCTCTTTGCGCCGGCCGTGTCCGTCTTTTATCCCGCGGGCTCCGCCCTTCGCCCCGCCCTTCTCGGCCCTGCCTCCCTTCGAGCTTCTTGGGAAGCCTCTCGAGGGGGCGTGCCCTCGCGCTTTCCCTCCACCCCGCACCGTCCGGGGCGGGGGAGTCAGTTTTTGGCTCGGGCCAGAGAATTATTCCCCAAAAAGAGGCCCTCCTTTACATGACCTCTGACCTTGACCCCCGGCTCGGATCGCACTCCACCACACCGAGCGCGGAGAATTTAAACGGAGCAACAGGCGGGAAAACCTGCGCATCCTCGTTGGTTTTTATTTTCCCTCTGCGGAGATCGTAACCGCACGGAGCCTGTTGAATGGCGTGGCGAAGATGCAGTAGCATAGATGGTGGAGGTGGCTGGTTGGCGCTGTGGTGGGGATGGCGTGTTGTGGTTGAGACGTGGTTGGTTCAAAAATAAAGAAAGAACAGAAAAACGACTGCAAAGCGTCGCAGCCCGAATGAATCACATTAATTCCCTCTAAACAACGGGTTTGGGCTAACTACACATGTACTTCAGAAATACCTCACCTACGGACCTGAATGGTGGTTGCGAATTTCCACAGCCATAACATACCCCCTCCCCTTTTTACAGACTCGTCCCGAGTCGTCAATTCTCGTGTGCCATCATGTGTGTTCTCCCCTAGTACGTTTACCTTCGGATCCCTGAGTGCGACATTCATGGTATTCGTGTCCCAAAATAAATAACCTGAGGGCTGAGTATCTAACTAAACAAACCCACTCACACAGACGACTTAAATAAAATTGCCGGCGCTAAAGCATACATGCCGGGGCGCACTTATATGTACAGTACATCTTAACTTACAAAATTTACACTAAACCATGGCCCAGGATCAATGGACTCTGCAAAAAGAAAGCAGTTAGCAGGGAGCCAGGCTGCTCCATGCAGTCTCTGGCTCAAGCAATGCAGGTGACAGGGAACGTGGCCGGCTGCTCACACGCAGTCCTAGGCCTCCCCCCTTTGAAAATGAACACAGTGAACCACAACGGTGCATGGGCTGCACAAACGCAGTCTCCGTGCCAGCTCAAGTGGCACACGCAATGAGCACAACGGATGGATGGATGGATGGATGGATGGATGGATGAATGATGAATGGATGATGGACGCAAACACGGTGCACGGGCCGCCACTGCAGGCCGTGTTTGAGCTGCCAACAGGACAGTTCTTGCAGCTTGCAAACTGTTGCTTGATCCTGGCGCACATGGCAATGAACAAGGGGGGAATCAAACAGAACCGGGGGGGCAAACTGATGATGTGGCAATGGCATGGCATGGCAAAGGTAAACAGGCAAGGCATGGCAAAACAGGGCCACTGTAGCAAAACAGCCGGCAGATGAACTGGCGGCACAGGCCCGAAGCAAAGACAGCCGGCAGTGGAGCTGACGGCACAGGCCTTGAAGTAAAGACACAGCCAGCCGATGAAGTGGGCCGGCACAGGCCTTGCAGTAAAACACAGCCGGCAGATGAAATTGGCCGGCCCTTGCCTTGTTCTGGAGGTTCGTGGAGGAGTGCGGTGGTGCTGGCCACTCGAAGGCGGCTCGGACCTACCTACCTGTCTCCCTCCCACTATCGCCCTTGCCTGTCACTGTACCTACCCACTCCCTTAATTTTAAAAACCCAATTAGCCCCCAACTTATTTTTTTGTTTGTTTTATTTTCATCCCTTCCCCACTATAAATCGCCTAACCCCTTTACTGTCTCTGTTCGGCTAACCTATCGTCCCCTAGCCTACTCCCAACCCCTACGTTCCCTTCCCGGAGGGAAAAGGAGGGCTAGCGTCCTGTGTCGAGGCCCAACGAAACCTCAGGATGGCCTCCCCAGACTTCAGCGATCTTTAACCCAAAGTGGGTCCAGCGGCCCACAACGAGAGCGAAGGGATGGATGGTGCGGAGGTACACTTCCTAATCTACCCTAACCATTAACTGTTAAACTACCCCGGGGCTTTCAACAAGCGCCTCTCCCTTAATCTATTGGTTCTAACAACCCAGATTCCCGTCCCTGTGTTTGGTGTCCTCACAATTTCGGGCCTCGCCCCCAATTTTCTTTCCGTGCCCTCACACGGTCTCACGGCTGGACGCGTGGCTCCCTTGCAGGAATTACCCTCTGCCGATTCTCCAGCAATGGCACCCCCGGGCACTACACTGCCTCCGAGCCTACCAGCTCCCTAAACACCGGGAGTGCCCCCTGGCGACTCCCCTGAAACGCTCACGTGGCAGGCTGGCCTCCCGGGCCCCTTTCCGAGGGTCACCCGTGCCCACAACACTGCCACGCGGCCAACGGCGCCCCGGGCCCCCGCATCATGCGGGCGCACCGTGCCCACTACGCTATCCGGCCCCCATGGGCCCTTGGCCTACCACGGCCGACTAGCCCGGTGCCGGGGTACCCACTCAGGATACCACCTTTCGCAGCCACGCTCCCAGCCCGTCAACAGGCTCCTGCACCCTCCAATGGTTCGAGCCTACACTCCCACCAACAGCAAAACGACCTCCATTTTGTCAATTGACTAACCCAGCTAACTCACTCTACACTGACCCGGGTCCCTTGGCGGGAGTCACTCCTCCCCCCAATCACTCATCGCACCATGCATTCCACATTCGCTCCACTCACACAGACCCGCTGGCCTCACTCACTACCAAGCACATGTTTCCACTCAACTCACCAACTCACACATTGCTGAATCCTGCCATCCTGCCCACTAAATCCCCTACCTACCTCGTGCTACCACGTCGTCCCTTACACTACAGCACGTTCCTTTTAACACTACGTAGCTAAGCTACGTCCCCACTACACATAACAGTCTGTCACTGCTTTCTAAGATCCCATTTTCCATTTCCCCATCCTAAAGCTCACTACAATCCCTCTACCTAATCCATTCCACGGGCCCCATGAGGACTTACCCCTGCCCATGGAGCCGGTCTAACTAACACTAACCCATCCCCCTAATAGTTCCATCCTGTGCCCAGGTCAAGGGGTCTTCCACCCCTTGCCCAGGAATCCTGTTCACCCGAAACGAGGCTGCTTTTGTTAATTTTTTTTTTTTCAAATTTGCGCAGCACACGCGGGCAACCGCAGCCTGCGCTCTTTGCACTGCCCATGACGTCATGCAGCTGCACTGTACCTCGTCCCTTTTGACGGTACCATCCGCAGGGATACCCCTCCTGCCGGATTCCAACCCACGTGCAGCCATGACGTCACCCTGCGCACCCCCAAAAAGCAAACCCGCACTCGAGGGGCTCCCCACGCGAACACATTTGCTCTGCCCGTTGGCTTAACACAAGCTCCGTGGAGAACCGTCCGGTCCAAATCCGAAATCCTGCTAAACTTTGTCCGTCCGCGGGATCGGCAAATCCACCGCTGCGTTTCCGGACCGGCTTCACTCCCGCAACCGAGCACGTGGGGCCTCGTGCGTTGCACAGCACGGACCTCGCGCTCGCTGCTGGTGAAACCGGCGCGGTTCTCAATACATCTACGGCCGCTACCGGCCCTTGTCTCTCTGTCGCGTCTCCGTCGCCATTCAACCACGCACACCTGCGTGTTACGACGCACAGACTCCACTCCATTAAACTCATTCACACCGAGACGCGGCTGCATGCTCACGCATGCCACCGACATCTCCCTCGCACACAGCGACCTTACACACACGTCTCCCTCACACTGCCGCTCACTCACTCGTGCCACCTCCCTCGCAACGTGGTTCATCACACTGTTCCACACACATGGCCTTCCACTTGCACACGTGGCCTTCCACACACGGTGCCTCATCCACACACGGCGTGCTGGGAAGCACGCACTTCGGCACACTTGCCACCCCCCACTCACACACGGGTCGCTTCCACACACGGGACCACTCACACCTTGCACCACACACACGGGACAACCACACTGGGGATTTGTGCCACCCCAAGGGTTTCCGGGGCCTCTATACCCCCAGCTCCTCGTGCACCGTTCGCCTCACTCATCCCCCTAACTCCGCGCAGCACGACCGAACCACCTGGTCGTGAGTCCCTCAAGGGGCATACTCCCTCCCCTCTTCCTGAGGAGGCCATCCAGCTGCTCACACCGGGTCCCTACACGCTCGCGAGCTCACCTCATCGTCCTCCACTAACTCCGTGTGTGTGTGCGTCTTTAGTCCCGTCCGTTCACCCTCTATCTCCGTGTCTCAACTATTATTTCTTTTTCTTTCCGTCGTCACCTTGTGTCTCGTCTCACACGTTTCGGTCACCCCATTTAGTTTTTCCCTCTGTGTCACCGTCACTTCCTCCGTCACCTACACTTCTCGCCCAACACGTCCCCCGAATTAATTTGCCCTCACCCGCCTCCATGGCGGCCTGACAACCGTTGCACCCCCTCCCAGCTCGTTCGCTCCCACACGTGGCGTCGCCATTACGCACTCCCCTGTTATTTCCTTCATGCCCGCCTGCAGGCTTCGGCCCATTTGCTGCATCTCACCCCACATTTCTTCCTATTGTTTGTGTTTGTATCCATTTTCGCTTTCATTTTGTTCATTTGTTGCGTATTTCCATCCATTTTTTCGTTCATTTGTTGCGTATTTGTTTCATTTCTCTCATCAATGCCTCAAACATTTCCATCGTCCGATCCGTGGGCGAATTCGCACGTGGGGGCGTTCGTCCGCCACCCAGCCACTGCGCCCATTTCGAGCTCTGGGTTCAGTTGGGGGGAGGTTCGTCCTGTACAACCAGCCCATGGGGATTCCATCCTGAGCCATGGATTCTAAAAATTCTACATCCACTTCTACTACCCCGGCTCCCGCTCGCCTTGAGACTCCATCTTATTTCTTGTAAGGGGTTAATTTTAAATCGCTCGTAATTTGGAGGGAATCGGGGGTCGCTCTTCTCACCCCTGGACCGATTCCCGTAAATTTAGCTTGGAGACCGAGAGTTCGTTTCCCGCTCTCTGACACCAGTGTTGCGAATTCCGCCCGCGGCGTGCGAACGGCCGCTTGACTCGAATGGCGGCCGCCTAGCCCCCGGACGGACAATTCAGTCGTGACCCTCTTGGAACTATCGCCAAGGAGCTAGCACGGGGGGGTTTAACCTCACCACAACCCAGTCCGCATCTACCGCGCGAAATAGGGTGAATCGCCGAAAGTCGATATACCTAAGTACTCGCACGGGTAACCTACCGAGGGTTTACCACGCCACAGGTCGACTCGCGACACGAACCGCTTAAGCGGCTCGTTCCGTGCTACAGGGATAACCGAGCGGAGTTATCGTCGACCTTGACGGTTCAGATTAATTGCGGGCGTATCACGCCCACTACGAACCCTTTTACGTGAAGCAAGATGGAGATTCAAACGAAGGAAAGGACGCAGCGAAACGGGGAACAATTCAACATAATGCACATTTATTTCATACAACACACGGAGAGCACACATATACAGCCATACAGTCAGAAATGCACAAAAAGCAAATGTAATGCGAAAAACAATAAAGCAACGACGACGCAGAGCTACAAACGACTACGCGAACACAATACAACACTTAAAACAATACTACTGGACAGACGGCGCCACACACACACTTCACACAGAACCCAAAAGAAAAGAAGAAAAGAAGTGGCGACTTCCCTTGTCTGGCGGTGAGTCCCTCTCCCGCGACCGTCAGCGTGGCCGCGCTGGCCCCGATCTCTCTCGCGGCCGGCGAACCCTCTCCGGCATCTCGTCCGGACGCGCAGGTCCACCTCACAACCGACGCCGCCGCGCGTCTCCCGTCCGTGCCTCCGTTCACAGGTGCTCGCCAAGCCGCGAGCCAGGACCTCTTCCCCGACAAGACAAGCAGACAGGAAGCCTCGAAGACAACTTCACTCGCGAACCAACTCGACCAACCGAAACCAACAACAATCAACTGAAGAGGAAAGAAAAGACGCTCTTTGCGGCGGCGTGTCCGTCTTTTATTCCCGCGGGGCTCCGCCCTCGCCCCGCCCGTTCTTGCCCCGCTCCCTTCGAGCTTCTTGGAGAAGCCTCTCGAAGGAGCGTGCCCTCGCGCTTTCCCTCCACCCCCACCGTCCGGGGCCGGGGAGTCAGTTTTTGGCTTTGGGCCAGAGAATTATTCCCCAAAAAGAGGCCCCTCCTTTACATGACCTCTGACCTTTGACCCCGGCTCGGATCGCACTTCCACCACACCGAGCGCGGAGAATTTAAACGGGAGCAACAGGCGGGAAAACCTGCGCACCTCGTTGGTTTTTATTTCCCTCTGCAGAGATCGTAACTGCACGGAGCCTGTTGAATGGCGAGTGCGAAGATGCAGTAGCGTAGATGGTGGAGGTGGCGTGGTTGCAGGTGGTTGGCGTGTGTGGGGATGGCGTGTTGTGGTTGAGACGTGGTTGGTTCAAAATAAAAAAAGAACAGAAAAACGACTGACTCAAAGCGTCGCAGCCCGAATGAATCACATTAATTCCCTCTAAACAACGGTTGGGCTAACTCACATGTACTTCAGAAATACCTCACCTACGGGACCTGAATGGTGTGCGATTTCCACAGCCGTAACAGTACTCAAAATAAAGACGCACCGTAGTCCCAAGAAGGAAGTCAGACATAACAATACACACATGCGCACGCACGCACACACACACATATATAAACACACAAACACAGATATATTGTGTTCTGGTAAGTACTTACAAAAACTATTTTATTTGAAGTTATAACCTCGACTTATAAGCAATTGACTGATTTTCCAACTGCCCAGATTATCAGCTGGGCACCGTTTTTCATCGAGGTTTCGATACTTTCAGCCCAGAACCTCTCCAAATGGTGGATCCACAACCAGAAGAAACTTGGACCTTCGCAGTAAAACTTGCCTTCAGGGTATTGTTTTCCTCGTACTAATGAAATTTACTCATGAGGGAAAGTGTGTCAAGCATCACTCGATCTGATAAAAATTCCTCTTCAAGCTGTTCTATCTCCACCCCATGTGGTTTACTTGACCTATGCAAGTATACTAACATAATAACTTAGGCCATACTTTCCCTGTATCCCACCAGAGTGCAAGCAAATCAAATCATATTCTCCTTCTCCAAACCCACCAAAACATACAAAAGTTGAAAAAATAAATTGCCTCATTACCTCCACATCGAAGGGAAGAAGGCTAGCTTTTCACGCCTTTCTGTTGGGTAGTCGATCTAGTGAAAAAAAAAAAATTGAGATTTGTTCTACCCTTATTATCAGTATTTAAAATGGCGATTTCGATGAAACTTGGTTGGTAGGTTCATACCATGACCTAGTTGTGTGCAAATGAGAACCGTTGCTATGGACACCACATTGCTAGCAACGGGACTTTGAAATTTTTGAAAAATCATAAAAAAAAATTATTTTTCAAAATCGGGCCACGAGCGACTGTGGCAGTACATTCAGCCATATTGTCAAAAATTTCAGCCGGATCCTATGAAAACTGTCGAGAAAGATAGACTTTGAATGAACCTGGTCGAAAACAATAAAAAACGAAGTTCGTTATATATCAGAGACTATGAGTCAGATATACATGAAACTGGTATGGTAGGTTATGGTATGTCCTAGTTATGTGTGAGAAAGAACCGTTGCTATGTATGGACCCCTCGTCCTAGCAACGGCCAAAAACCTCTAAATGTGGGGGTATTTTAACGAAAAAACAATCTGCAGCATTAACCCTTGAAGCTAGAATCATGAATTTCTTGTGCTTAATCTCAGGTCATTCCCATCGAACGGGCTCATCGCGTCAGGTTATAAGATAGGCGACTACCCATGTCGCTACGCTTGTTGTTTGTTACTTGCAAAATCGAAGATTTTTCAAGTATATTGATCAGTCGATTTTGTTAGTCTGTCTGTCTGTCTGTTTGTCGCCTACAGGTCACAATTTTAAACCGATCTTCACAAAACTTTACCACATGGTAGAGTTTGTCATAAGGAAGAAGCCTATTGTTTTTGAGGTCAAAAGGTCAACATACCTCAAAGGTCAACAACTTAGGTGAGATTTATAAAATCCTCAATTTTCATCCGATTGACTTGAAATTTGAAGAGGATTTATTTTTGAGGTCACTGAATTCAACCAGCCAATTATTTTTGAGGTCAGCATGGAAAAAAAGGTCAACATAGGCCAAAAGTCTACAACTAAAGTGGTATTTCAAAAATCCTCAATTTTGTGTCCGATTGACTTGAAATTTGAAGACGACATATATTTCAGGTCAATGAATTCAACCACCAATTATTTTTGAGGTCCACAATGGCCAAAAGGTCAACATAGCCTGAATTTCTAAAATTGTCAATTTTCATCTGATTCACTTGAAAGTTGGAGGAGTTTCACATTTGGTCATTGAATTAAACCACCAATGATTTTTGAGGTCAAATTTGTTTTATGGATTTGGCAAGTATCGTGCTCTGCACGACATCTTCTTCTTGTTTGTCTCTGTGCAGGATATCTCCGAAAGTTGTGGACAGATCCGGATGAAATTTTGTGGACAGTTTGGGTGTGTAACACGGACGAACTGATTAGATTTTGGTGAAGATCCGGATCTGCCTACATGAATTTTTAAGTGATTCTTCACCATTGAGAGATTGGGTCAAAAATGATACATAGCATGATGTCTCAAAAAGTTGTGGACGGATTCAGATGAAACTTGGTGGACAGGTTGGGTGTGTGGCAAGGAAGAATTGATTAGATTTTAGTGACGATCCAAAGCCGGATCTGGATACGATAATTATTTAATTTTTAAAGTTATTCTTCACCATTGATAGGGCAAAAACGATATAGTACTGTACAGCATGATATTTACCTCCACCACTGAAAGTGAAGGAGGTTATTGTTTTCACCCCTTTCTGTCTGTTTGTTTGTTTGTGTATGTGCAGGATATCTCATAAAGTTGTGGACAGATCCTGATGAAATTTTGTGGAGAGGTTGGGTGTGTGACAAGGATGAACCGATTATATTTTGGTGAAGATCCGGATCTGGATCCGACGACTAGAATTTTTTTAAGTGATTCTTCACCATTGAGAGATGGGGCCAAAAACGATATAGTCCTGTATAGCATGATATTTCAAAAATGTATTGGGTCCGATATGTTCTCATGGATCAGGCATTGCGTGGCAGAGTTATGCATTCTACCAAGTTCCCTTCTAGTTCAAAAATGTAATGGGCCCGATATGTTCTCGTGGATCAAGTATTACGTGGCAGAGTTATGCACTCTACCGAGTGTCCTTCTAGTTCTGGACTGTCGTTGCTAAAGTACCAAAGGGCAGCTCCATACCTTTCCTCAGTGAGGGATACCTTTATCCAGGCCAGATTATGATCTGTGAAATGCACAAGTTTGACAACAAAAATGTACATTCTTACACAAATGATGATACAAATAAATTCTGTCAAGTTGGGATTCCAAGTCTTGATCAAACAGCACCATTACCTGTGGTGAGCGATTTATTCTCTTGCAGTTTCTTTTCCTTCCTTGGCATTACTATAGGGTGTCCCTAAAATCACTGTGCTCTCGAACATACTAACCCAAAAAGTAACTGTGCACGAGAATACACTAAGCAAACAAAAAATAAAAACATTTATGAAGAATTATTTAGAAATAAATTTTACCTTTACAATAAGTGTTCAGTAATAATTGAAATGCTTGATGGATGTAGTCCCTTTCTTGCTGTTCATGCACAACTTTTACTTTGTACAGATGGAGGTGCAGATGTTTCTTCATTGCTCTGTGTGTACTGCTGTGTGAGACACCTGCCTACTGTGACAACTTACAAACTGATTTCCTCCTGGCTTCTTAATATGCAAACCAAAATATTGTTAACTTTCTCATTTGATAACACTGAAGGCCTTCCAGGCCGTGAGGCATCCACAACTGAACCAGTCTTACGAAATTTGGAAATTAACTCCCGTACAGTGTTACGATGTGGAACATCACTGTCAGGAAACTTTTCTGTGAACTTCTGTCTTATTCTCTCAGTATATTCACCTGCACTACGAAACACGTTCCACCAAAAAAACACTACTTACTTCTTAAAAACAACTAGCTAGCTTACAACACAAAGGGCTGATGTGCTGCTGATGTGTTGCTGACTTAAGGCCCACATCAAATGTCACGTAGGCCATTTATACATATTAACAACCTTGCTGCTTTTCATGGTTTACATGGAATTAGCAAAGGTGCACAGTGACTTTTGGGACACCCTGTATCTATTCACCATTCATTCACAACAGCCTTGGCATTACTATCCACCATGCACTGATTCATGACCCCTTCCCAATCTCCAATGCTCTAAGCCTCTTCACTATCTAGAAGCTCATGACCTCTACCTGATAATTTGTCTTAACTTTGTGCTAATTCTGAACCATGGTATTCTTTCCCTGTCAACTGTGTAGAGTTGTTCACCCATCTTTCCAACTTGTCATGTAGACTCAGAAGAAGCACATGGTATCACAGAAAAATACTTTGCCAGCGTTAAAGATTCAGCCAGAGCTTCACCACTAGACATAGCTATGGATATAGATAACCCACATCGACAAGAACAGGGCCTCATCAACTCCATGTGTCCCAGGGGGAATATGTTTATCAACTATACAACACATTTGAGCAAACAATTCTTAATTGCTCACCAATGTGGACTAAACCAGCACACAGAGTGTGATTAAGCAAACAGAGTAATAACAATATGATTGTACTAACCCTACAGCTGGGCATGGATATTAGTCTATGGGTGCGCTGCATGCTACCACCTAAGTCTGAAAACAATCCAAATATTTAACAGGAGCAAAGTTTCTCCATCTTTAACACTTTATTTTAAAGAGTTTCTGTTGTCATAGAATAATACAAACAGTACCATTGGAAAGCTAGTAATCAATTTACTGTACTTGGAACAAAAATTCGTTCATTTAATGAAAAACTTGCCTGTTTTAAAAGCCCATGTTTCTGAGATTGAGGAAGAAGGAGTGGGACCTCGAGCTATGATGTAACGGTTCCAACGGTAACATTTATTATTCTACGACAACAGGAACCCTTTAACAGGACATGGGAGGAACACACAAAAGGAAATATAGTAATACTTCTCAAAGCAATAGAAAAAATATAAAAAGCACACAAAAGGAGCACACAAACAACAACAACCACAGCCACTACAACAATTACGTGTTATTAAAGATCCTTTTTCGTGTGTTTTACTTCATTTTACCTCCTCATTGGCACTCACAGATTGACATGCGATATGTTTGTGAAGTACAACATGCTGCTTTTTTATTAAAACCATCAGCGAAGTGATGGTCTCTTAAAATTATAATCTAAAAAAACTGAATCAACTAGTTCCAGAAACCCAAAGCAAAACAACAATATTAAAGAAACCAAAGGAGGATAAAGAATAACTATTAATAACATATTAACTTGAAAAGCAGAAAGATGTGTGGTGTGAGAGAAGTTGTCGTCGTGGAAGTAGTCAAAGTAGTCGTAGTAGATCATCTCTGTTTCATGCTGCTCCTTTATCAGTTGGTCAACCTTCGACCCTATGATTTGAAAGTTTTCCTATAAGTTTCCATTTGTATCTCAAACCCAGAAAAACTTCAGGGGAAAGGAAACTTTTCAGACTCTGCAGCAATATTTAAATCAGAAAGATGTTTTTATTGAATTGTTACATAACATTAAATAAGCAATATTATATTTTTGTAATGCAGCTCAATTATTAGAATGTTCTCTACTAACATGTCAAATACATGCTTTTATGCATATTCCTCCATAGAATTTTATTTGCTATCCTGGGAATGAGCTGGCTGGTGTTGGGTGCCAGCCTGGTAGGATTTCTACCAGCCGGAACGTGAGTTCACCACTTTATGTGACACAACACGCCATGTTAAAACCAGGCTGAAAAGCTTTCTTGGTTTAAATTAATTTGCTCACCTCTTAACTTCTCCCTTATATTGGCATTTCCAGCCAAATGATTACCCAACAGGATTTGCAATTCCATGATGGCTTTCTTCATCAACTATTTGTCAAGATGTGATTTTCAGAATTTTAATTCATTATGGTGATGTTGATATGTCACATTTTAAAACATAACTGAAATCATAATGCTTAACTGAGAAATTTATACAATACATTACATGCCGGAAAATTATATTAGGAGACATTAGTGCACTTTATGTGAATTATATGGACAAGAAGAGACAATAGGTAAATCAAGACAATACATGGGTTAACCTGTGTAGTAGCATTTTGAACCAAGTACTCAGACAGTATTGACAAAGAGGTCAATACTGGTGCTTCTCAATTCTATCATGCAACAAAATCCTTTGTTCTCACATTGTTATTCAGTGGAGTCCCAACACAAGGAGTATGTGGTACATCAAATTTGGTATGATGAAGAACAATTATAGTGAGTAGTTATGTCATACCAACCAATTTGAACCTTTGTACAGTCAACAGCAAAATAATAATAACTAATACATAAAACTCAATTAGTGTTTTCTGGTTTGTTTAAACATACAGTATATGCTTCAAATACGATAAAAATGATTGAACCAAATCCAACCAAATTTTGCATGTTGCCTAAGGGTATCCCATGTATGGTTTCTGTTGGGGTAGCATATTGGGGGGAGGGGGGAAGAGGTTCAGTGTAGGGGGAGGAGAATTTGGAAGACCCCAATTCTCTCTATGTAAATGTCTATCGTATAGTGCCACCCAGTGGTATCCGATATTACAAATTATCTTCTTGTTATATGAAGAAAATTTAAACAACTACATCGTATGCATTATGGTGATGTTGACATCTAAATGAGAATAATTCGAAATTTCAAAATGTTTCATTTTACTAATTTTAAGCAAAGCGATGGGTACTTTTGCTAGTTATTATACTATGATTTGAAAAGTGTTTGTGTGTTTGTTTGTTTGACTTAAATGCACTCCTTAACTGCTGCAAGGAATGAGTTGAAAACTGCTGGTTGTACTAAGGGTGTGCTCAAGTTTTAGGTGGGAAAAACAAATCATAGGCCCAGGGTTTCAGGATGGAAGGAGAACCCCAATTTTCTCTATGTAAATATGTATGGCATAACACCGCTCGTGTTGGTCATTAACCCGTCTGTAAGGATGGGTTCTTCGATCGTATGTAAAAATCAAAACAGCATGACGAAATGAACAATTCCCACATTCTATGTCTTTTGGTATTACGAAACCTAAATCATTTTGCATTGGCTTCGAGCGTCGCAAAGCCAGCTCAATCTTAAATAATCACACATAACACCATAAAGCCAATGTTGAGAATTTCCATGACGACAAGTGGAGTAACATATACCACTTTCTAACAAGACAAATCAAATGTCCTTCATGAAAAGCACCTTTCCCTTTATGAGATCACATATATCATTATACAGCTTGAGATAAAAATAAATGTTCTATACGTGGAAAGGGATCCAAGAACCATAAGGTCTTCTGACAGAGCTGACAGAGCAGTAAATACACTTCCATAACTAGAAGGGCACTCGGTAGAGCATATAGTTCCGCCACGTAATGCCTGATCCATGAGAACATATTGGGCCCAATACATTTTTGAAATATCACACTACTAGCAGTAAAGCCCGGCGTTGCTCAGGATTTCTTGCAAATTTCCTGAATAGCTGCTGAAAGCCACAATAAGCGTAGCTCCACCACTAAACAGTTAAACGCTTACTACCTCATAATTGACGGCCCTAAACCGCGTAAAGACTATTCAATCCGGACCTGTATGGTACCGTAGAAAACGTAGGGTGAAATGATGTATCGACAGGCGGATAAAAGGGGGAAGTAACACGCAAAAGATGAGTTAGGTTTTTCATTACGTTTTAAGGACTACTTCACCTCGGCCGCAGCCTGTAGTTATCGTGGCTTCAATGAGACGTGGTGTTAATGCCTTGATGAGAAGCGTGTCCCATTACACTGCTTTGAGGAACCAAATTGCGGAGCAGCATAATAGGAGCACCAACTTTGAGCTTCAAGGTGTGGGGGGGGGCAATCCGGGAGGCTGAGCGAATTTAACAGCTCAATAGGATAGTTTGCTGCGTCTTCTGGATCAATAGTCCTGTCAATAGACTTGTAAACGTAGGCCTCTCCAGGAATGAGCTGGAGTAGCTGATCGTTTAACGTTGTTCACAACGCTATTTTTTGGGGCCAGAATGGCCTCTGACTTAGCCACTCCATGTCCGAATATTTAAGGGGAAGTTGCGGGAAAATGAATCCATAGATCGGAAGCAGTAGCAACAACGCTGCAAAGGGAGTCTAATGAAACGAAGCCGCGATCGTCGTTTGGCATCGTGCTGTCGCCAAGCGTAAGGAGAGCCTGTGTGAACGACGCAGACGCGCCGTCTCCACGCAGGTGAGCTCGCATGTTAGTGCTGAGATGTAGAGTCCTAAC
>CM068953.1:93026814-93036825 GCA_035128595.1 Eptatretus atami | reverse complement strand
TTGTAGTCAGCAATGAAGTAAATCTGCAAAAATGAAGGTTTAGAGTTTTGCGAAGGGAGCAACGACCCGATTAGATGGTAAACCTGACCCTGAACTTTGAACGTAGGCATCCAACCCCCTCCCTAACAGCATGCGCCCCGAAAGAGGTCATTTGGAAGGCACTGTTATATTTCCTGATGAGCTTAAGGAAACTATCTGAAGTCAATGAAGACTCTGCAAGCAGGTCCCTTAAGGCTGTGGCGGTTCCTCAATTGGAGGTAGACTGACCTTACCGTTGGAGCAGCACATCCCTGGCGACTCCCCACCCCACTTAAGGGCACGACAAAATTGGCAGGTGAAGCGCATCTCACCAATTTGTATGTCGGACCTTCACCAAAATCAAATCAATTAGTCCTTGCGACACACTTCAACATGCCCACCAAGTTTTGTCCGAATCCGTCCATAACTTTTTGAGATATTGTGCTCCATATCATTTTTAGCCCTATCTCTCAATGGTGAAGAATCATTAAAAAAATTTTTTATCACATCCAGATCTTCACCAAAATCGAATCAATTCTTCCTTGTCACACACCCAACGTGTCCAGCAAGTTTCATCTGAATCCGTCCACAACTTTTTGAGATGCCGTGCTATAAATTGTTTTTGTCCCTATCTCTCAATGGTGAAGAATCACTTTAAAAATTCTAGTAGTCGGATCCGGATCCGGATCTTCACCAAAATCGAATCATTTCGTTCTTGTCACACACCATACCTGTACACAAAATTTAATCCGGATCCGTCCACAGCTTTTTGAGATATCCTGTACACAAACAGACAGACAAACAGAAAGTGGTGAAAACAACCTCCTTCACCTTCGGTGGCGGAGGTAATAAAGACTTATGGATGTGGAAACACTTTCATGTGCTGTTTTTGAAACTCCGATTGCAATCAAGACATTTCACACCATTACATGTCACAAGACAGTACAAAGACTTAACCAGATTTGGTGGTATCATGGTTGTAGCATCTGTTTGGAGTTTGGGAAAATGGCAGTTGGAACTCTGGCTGAGTCACACCAGACCTTTGAAATGGTACACTCAAAGACAACTAATTTTTTTTTAGTAAATCAGGTTTGCATTGTGGTTTTCAGTTTTAAGAATAGCTCTTTAATTTGAAACTATTAATTCTTTTATTGTGTTTTTCTTAATGGTGTATGCAGGCTGAAGGACTGGTTGAGTGAGAGTGTGCACTTGACAAGTTGTCGAATATTAGCCAGAAGTCTAAGTGCTGTCATCCGCTATCATAACACGTGAGTTTATTCAAACTTCTTATTCTCGTCTGCCTCATTCTTCCTTTGACATCTCCTTCTCATTTCTGTAGTCGGTTTGCTTTTTCACACCTTCATCTTTAGATTATTTGATACAACTCAGCTTTCTATTTCCATCCTCCGGCAAAATTGGCAACCAACACATATTGAAGTAAAATATGGAACCATTATTTTTGCAAACCCAGAAACTCATTATATAACAATAGAAATGGTTCTTACTTAACTTTAGAAGGAAGGATTTGAAGAAAGGAAACACCCTTTTCTGCTGAACTATTTATCACACATATATATGCCTTTCTAAGGAGTTCCAAATTATCTTTCTTTTTCCCATCTATGTCATCTTTCCCCTTCTCAGTGAAAACAGACCACGTAAGGGTGGGATCTGTGTAGCAAACCACACGTCCCCCATTGATGTAGTCATCCTAGCTGCTGACAGATGTTATGCAATGGTGAGTATTTTTTAAATTAATATTTATTGAGTAAGGTTAAAAAAAAAATCATTGTAAGTTAAAAAGTTCTGAAGTCTGTAGTGATAGATTTTTGTGCTCATGATGAAGTGATCTGATGGGATTGTGTTTTGTTCAAGTAAAATGCACTGACACAAATCAAAGCAATTGTTTGTAAGACAAATTCTCATCTAAAAAGTGATGTTTAATGTGCCAAGATTTCCTAAAGGTGGCAAGATGTGGGTACCAATGGCAGTTGGAGCAGTGCATGAAGGGTTCTGAAGGAAAGAGTCAACAGATGATTCTCGTAACAGTAAAGATCCTGAAGTGAGTGCCGACCACCTGATGAGACTCAGTGGCATAATGGTTAGAGTGTCTGCTCTGAGTCTGGGAGGTCGGTGGTTTGAACCCTGGCCTAGTCATTCCAAAGACTTTTAAAATGGTGTGTGCTGCTGCTTCCTACTTGATACTCAGCATTTAAAGGAGAGAGCACTGAAAATACTCCAAAAGCTGCCATCCCTGGTGGGGAGGGGGGGGGGGGGGGGGGGGATTCCACCTTGATTGTCCCACTATGTGAAGAGAAAAAAGCAATGCCATAAAGATTATGTCACTGGTACCCAGAGTGCGCTGGGAAGTGAATTCACTTCCCCCAATCTTAGCGGCTGTTTGTGTAAGTCAAGTCTTCTGTTGTCTTGTGTATATGTCTGCAGTATGCATATTTTGTGTCGTAGCTTCTCCATGAGCCTTAAAGCCAGTAAAAATAAAAGAGACAATTCCTAAGAGAGAGGTATTTGAAAGGACCATTTGTTGCTTGCATGCACCAATAAGCTTCTGCTACAGAATAGTGCCTGTATCCAACCACTTGCTGGAACCAGAGAGCAGATTCCAGTTGTGAAGGGAAAGTCAAGAGCTCTTGCATGCAGGTCTTGAGGAATACAGGTTGCAGCGGAGTCATTCGGAAGAAGGAGTTGGTCAAGGAGGACTAACACCTCAGGAAATTCAGCTACATGCTGTTGATTGACAACACGATATGGAGCATGCCAATAGTCAAGATCGAGGTAGATACTCCTTACCTGATGAGTCTGTTTGAAGCCCAGTGCCTGCCAGATGCAGTCTACCACGTGATTGTTGGTATCACATCAGGGGCTAAAGAACTGGACGATCCCAACCCAACATGGCAAGAGAACTGCATAGTTACCCCTCAGATTCAGACACAGAAGCATCATCAACTGTCTCCTCTTGTGTTACCGGCATCCAGATAACCCATTTAAAGTAGCTGAAGTTACAACAGAAAGACCTTGAGGCAGGACACATATCTCCAACTGCCGAGGCTCCTGACTTGGAAATAGTGAGGGCTTCTGTTGTGTGGCTGAGTGAAGCAACAGTGTGGTCGATGATGAAAACCTGTTGGTGCTCAGCACCTGCAAGTTCAAAGAAATGGTGATAGTTGTCAGATGTTCTGAGCGAGGAGTTAATATCCATAGTCAATGATTATGAAGCAGTGTTTACCCATTTTTCCAGGGACAACAACCTTAATCAAACACTATGTCAACTGACAAGTGAGTAAATTCAGTCAAAACCTTACACAATAATGTAGTGTTGAGGTGTCCATTCGTCAAGACGTACAGGAGATGTTGAAAATGGGGATAATTCGATGGTCTAATCCGTCATATGCATCACCAGTGGTTGTTGTTCATAAGGCCTAAGTCACATTTGCTCTACGGCGAGGATACGGCGGCCGTACGCCCTCTGAATGACAGAAACGTGCGGCCGCCGCAGAGTTTCTGCGGTGGCCTCAGGGTGGCCCTACGCCTTTGGCTATCTTTTACAGGCCGTAGGTGCCGTGGAATTATAACGCGGAGTTATAACTTTTTTTCGTTTCTACGTTCGCCGTAGCAATTCGACAAGCCGAAAAAAAAAACTGGTAAAAAAAAAAAATAAAAAAATGAAACCCACTCGTTACCTCCGTCTGGCCGCACCGTTTGCCTTAGGCCCCCTGCGGTCCCTTGCGGGCACCTTGAGGCTACCTTGCGTCTGCCTTGAAATTCTATGGCCGCCGCAGGGACGCCCTAAGTCACCGTGCGACATCAAATCAAAGAGACCTATGCACCCCGTTTTCGGGTCTCCACAATTTATAAATATGCCGTGCGGCTCCCCGAAAAAAAAAACATATGTGACTGCTACATTGTGTGAGCCGTGGAAATACTGCGGCCGCACCGACCGGCCGTATAATTGCTAGTGGCCGTAGATTTTGGAGACCCCACGGCCGCCGTAGCAAATGTGACTTAGGCCTAAGGACAGTACAAACTACCGCAATCTTAATAAGATCACTGCATTTCAATGCGCGCACTGCAATGATCGAAACAATCCCACCCAATTCTCGATCTGCACAAAGATGTTCATTGAAACAGGTGTTTAGAATTGAAAATGAGTTTGATAAATATCTTCACACTTAAATGAATGTTACTTTATTTATTGGTGTGTCTTTCTGCATTGACCAAGTACAACGATAAAAGACCAAGTACTATGATTAAAAAAACCAAGTACAATGATAAAAGACCAAGATGGAATAACTGAAACAAGAGTTTTTTTGATAATACTGCAGCACCAGCAAAAATACTGCTACAACAATGTAGTACAGTAATATAATTACTTTTGCATGTAGGAAAGCACCAAATGCCACTTGGTGTAAAGATACAGGAGAGCAGCTTGTTAAAATGAAGAAAATGTGTAGTCAGCAATGAAGTAAATCTGCAAAAATGAAGGTTTAGAGTTTTGCGGAGGAGCAACGACCCGATTAGATGGTAACCTGACCTGAACTTTGACGTAGGCATCCAACCCCCTCCCTAACAGCATGCGCCCCGAAAGAGGTCATTTGGAAGGCACTGTTATATTTTCCTGATGAGCTTAAGGAACTATCTGAAGTCAATGAAGACTCTGCAAGCAGGTCCTAAGCTGTGGCGGTTCCTCAATTGGAGGTAGACTGACCTTACCGTTGGAGCAGCACATCCCTGGCGACTCCCCACCCCACTTAAGGCACGACAAAATTGGCAGGTGAAGCGCATCTCACCAATTTGTATGTCGGACTTCACCAAAATCAAATCATTAGTCCTTGCGACACACTCAACTATGCCCACCAAGTTTGTCCGAATCCGTCCATAACTTTTTGAGATTTTGTGCTCCATATCATTTTTAGCCCTATCTCTCAATGGTGAAGAATCATTAAAAAAATTTTTTATCACATCCAGATCTTCACCAAAATCGAATCAATTCTTCCTTGTCACACAACCCAACTGTCCAGCAAGTTTCATCTGAATCCTGTCACAACTTTTTGAGATGCCGTGCTATAAATTGTTTTTTCCCTATCTCCTAATGGTGAAGAATCACTTTTAAAATTCTAGTAGTCGGATTCCGGATCCGGATCTTCACCAAAATCGAATCATTTCGTTCTTGTCAACACCATACCTGTACACAAAATTTAATCCGGATCCGTCCACAGCTTTTTGAGATATCCTGCTAACAAAACAGACAGACAACAGAAAGTGTGAAACAACCTCCTTCACCTTCGGTGGCGGAGGTAATAAAGACTTATGGATGTGGAAACATTCATGTGCTGTTTTTGAAACTCCGATTGCAATCAAGACATTTCACACCATTACATGTCACAAGACAGTACAAGACTTAACCAGATTTTGGTGGTATCATGTTGTTAGCATCTGTTTGGAGTTGGGAAAATGGCAGTGGAACTCTGGCTGATCACACCAGACCTTTGAAATGGTACACTCAAAGACAACTATTTTTTTTAGTAAATCAGGTTTGCATTGTGGTTTTCAGTTTTAAGAATAGCTCTTTAATTGAAACTATTAATTCTTTTATTGTGTTTTTTCTTAATGGTGTATGCAGGCTGAAGGACTGGTTGAGTGAGAGTGTGCACTTGACAAGTTGCAATATTAGCCAGAAGTCTAAGTGCTGTCATCCGCTATCATAACACGTTGAGTTTATTCAACTTCTTATTCTCGTCTGCCTCATTCTTCCTTTGACATCTCCTTCTCATTTCTGTAGTCGGTTGTCTTTTTCACACCTTCATCTTTAGATTATTTGATACAACTCAGCTTTCTATTTCATCCTCCGCGCAAATTGGCAACCAACACATATTGAAGTAAAATATGGAACCATTATTTTTGCAACACCAGAAACTCATATATAACAATAGAAATGGTTCTTACTTAACTTTAGAAGGAAGGATTTGAAGAAGAAAAACACCCTTTTCTGCTGAACTATTTATCAACATATATATGCCTTCTAAGGAGTTCCAAATTATCTTTCTTTTTCCCATCTATGTCATCTTTTCCCTTCTCAGTGAAAACAGAACCACGTAAGGGTGGATCTGTGTAGCAAACCACACGTCCCCATTGAGTTAGTCATCCCTAGCTGCTGACAGATGTTATGCAATGGTGAGTATTTTTAATTAATATTTATTGAGTAAGGTTAAAAAAAAATCATTGTAAGTTAAAAAGTTCTGAAGTCTGTAGTGATAGATTTTTGTGCTCATGATGAAGTGTTATCTGATGGATTGTGTTTTTTCAAGTAAAATGCACTGACACAAATCAAAGCAATTGTTTTAAGACAATTCTCATCTAAAAGTGATTTTAATGTGCCAAGATTTCCTAAAGTGGCAAGAGTGGGTACAATGGCAGTTGGAGCATGCATGAAGGGTCTGAGGAAAGAGTAACATATGATTCTCGTAACAGTAAAGATCCTGAAGTGAGTGCGACCACCTGATGAGACTTCAGTGGCATTAATGTTAGAGTGTCTGCTCTGAGTCTGGGAGGTCGGTGGTTTAAACCCTGGCTAGTCATCCCAAAGACTTTTAAAATGGTGTGTGCTGCTGCTTCCTACTTGATACTCAGCATTTAAAGGAGAGAGCACTGAAAATACTCCAAAGTTGCCATCCCTGGTGGGGAAGGGGGGGATTCCACCTTGATTGTCCCACTATGTGAAGAGAAAAAAAGCAATGCCATAAAGATTATGTCACTGGTACCAGAGTGCGCTGGGAAGTGAATTCACTTCCCCAATCTTAGCGGCTGTTTGTGTAAGTCAAGTCTTTCTGTTGTCTTGTGTATATGTCTGCAGTATGCATATTTTGTGTCGTAGCTTCTCCATGAGCCTTAAAGCCAGTAAAATAAAAGAGACAATTCCTAAGAGAGAGGTATTTGAAAGGACCAATTGTTGCTGTGCATGCACCAATAAGCTTCTGCTACAAATAGTGCCTGTATCAACCACTTGCTGGAACCAAGAGAGCAGATTCCAGTTGTGAAGGGAAAGTCAAGAGCTCTTTGCATGCAGGTCTTGAGGAATACAGGTTGCAGCGGAGTCATTCGGAGAAGGAGTTGGTCAAGAGGACTAACACCTCAGGAAAATTCAGCTACATGCTGTTGATTGACAACACGATATGGAGCATGCCAATAGTCAGATCGAGGTAGATACTCCTTTACCTGATGAGTCTGTTTGAAGCCCAGTGCCTGCCAGATGCAGTCTACCACGTGATTGTTGGTTCACATCAGGGGCTAAAGAACTGGACGATCCCCACCCAACATGGCAAGAGAACTGCATATTACCTCAGATTCAGACACAGAAGCATCATCAACTGTCTCCTCTTGTGTTACCGGATCCGATAACCCATTTAAAGTAGCTGAAGTTACAACAGAAAGACCTTGAGGCAGACACATTATCTCCAACTGCCGATGCTCTGACTTGGAAATAGTGAGGGTTCTGTTGTGTGCTGAGTGAGCAACAGTGTGGTCGATGATGAAAACCTGTTGGTGCTCAGCACCTGCAAGTTCAAAGAAATGGTGATAGTTGTCAGATGTTCTGAGCGAGGAGTTAATATCCATAGTCAATGATTATGAACAGCATTTTACCCATTTTTCCAGGGACAAACACCTTAATCAAACATATGTCAACTGACAAGTGAGTAAATTCAGTCAAAACCTTACACATAATGTAGTGTGATGTCCATTCGTCAAGACGTACAGAGATGTTGAAAATGGGGATAATTCGAGGGTCTAATCCGTCATATGCATCACCAGTTTGTTGTTTTCACAAGGCTAAGTCACATTTGCTTCTACGCGAGGAATACGGGGCCGTACGCCCTCTGAATGACAGAAGTGCGGCGGCCGCAGAGTTTCTGCGGTGCCTCAGGGTGGCCCTACGCCTTGGCTATCTTTTACAGCCGTAGGGGTCGCCGCTGGAATTATAACGCGAGTTATAACTTTTTTCGTTCTACGTTCGCCGTTAGCAATTCGACAAAGCCGAAAAAAAAAACTGGTAAAAAAAAAAAAATAAAAAAAATGAACCCACTCGTTCCGTCCCGTCTTGCCGCACGTTTGCTTAGGGCCCCCCTGCGGTCCCCTTGCGGGCACCTTGAGGCTACCTTGCGTCTGCCTTGAAATTCTATGGCCGCCGCAGGGACGCCCTAAGGTCACCGTGCGACATCAAATCAAAGACCGTATGCACCCCCACGTTTTCGGTCTCCACAATTTATAAATATGCCGTGCGGCTCCCCGAAAATAAAAACATATGTGACTGCACATTGTGTGACCGTGGAAATATGCGGCGCCGTATAATTGCTAGGCGTAGATTTTTGGAGCCCCACGGCCCGCCGTAGCAAATGTGACTTAGGCTAAGGACAGTACAAACTACCGCAATCTTAATAAGATCATGCATTTCAATGCGCGCACTGCAATGATCGAACAATCCACCCAATTCTCGATCTGCACAAATGTCATTGAAACGGGTTTAGAATTGAAAATGAGTTTGATAAATATCTTTCACACTTAAATGAATGTTACTTTATTTATTGGTGTGTCTTTCTGCATTGACCAAGTACAAACGATAAAAGACCAGTACTATGATTAAAACAGAGTACAATGTAAAAGACCAAGATGGAATAACTGAACAAGAGTTTTTTTGATAATACTCGCAGCACCAGCAAAATACTGCTACAACAAGTAGTACAGTAATATAATTACTTTGCATGTTAGGAAGCACCAAATGCCACTTGGTGTAAAGATACAGGAGAGCAGCTTGTTAAAATAAGAAAAATAGCACCTGAATGAAAGAAGTAAAATATGAATGAAAAAGTCAGTGCCCTCCATAAGTATTGGAACAGTGAAGTCAAATTGTTATTATTGCTATATACTCAAGAAATTTGGATTTGAGATCAAAAGATGAATATGAGGCAGAGTACAAAAGGTCAGATATATTTCTTGGTATTCTGGCATACATGTTTTACCATTGTAGATCAATAGCACTTTTTTATGTTCAGTTCCCCCATTTTAGGTAAACAAAGATTGGAACAGAATAACTTAAAGTTAAATTAAAGTAGTTTAATAGTTAGTACTGGTTGCATATCTCGCTTGCATGCAATAACTGTATCGGGCCTGTAACCACTGACATCACCACACTCTTGGTATCTTCCTTTGAGATGCTTTGCAAACCTTTACTGCAGCATTTTCAGTTGTTTGTTTTGGGGGGTTTCTGACTTGGTCTCCTCTTCAGCAAGTGAATGCATCGCCATTTGATTTAAATTAGGAGATCGACTTGACCAGTCTAAACCTTCCACTTTCTTCCCCTTATGAACTCCTCAGTGCATTGGCAGTGTGTTTTGAGTCATTGTCTTGTGCATGGTGAAGCGCCACCAATGAGTTTGAAGGTATTTTCTTTGTACATAGGCAGACAAATTTTCTGTGCACTTCAAATTCATTCTGTTGCTGCCATCATTAGTAACATCATCAATAAAGATGATGAGGCCAGTTCCAGAGGCAGCCATGCAAGCCAAAGTCATGAAACTACATCCACCATGCTTCACAGATGAGGTCGTATCTGTGGATCATATGCAGTTCCTTCCTTTCTTCACATCTTTTGCCTTTCCATCGTTTTGCTAACGCGTTTTTCCTTGGTCTCCTTTGTCCATAAATCTTTGTTCCAGAACTCTAGCTGGCTCACTTCTGTACTTCTTGGCAAATTCTAATTGGACCTTTCTATTTTTGGTGCAGATTTAAGGTTTTCATCTTGCAGTGTAGCCTTTGAAATTCTGCTGTCGAAGTCTTCTGTGAAAGGTAGATTGTGATAGTTTCACCCCAACACTTTGGAGGTTGTTGGTGATGTCACTGACAGTCGTTTTAGGATTTTTCTTCACATCTCTGATTTTTGTTCATCAACTGCAGTTGTTTTCCTTGGCCGACCTGGACATTGTTCTC
>CM068953.1:92990578-93007399 GCA_035128595.1 Eptatretus atami | reverse complement strand
GGATTCGGCCGAAACTTGGTGGACAGGTTGGGTGTGTCGTAAGGACGAATTGATTCGATTTTGGTGAGGATCCGAATCCGGATCTGGATATGAGAATTATTTAATTCTCAAAGTGATTCTTCACCATTGAGAGATCAGGCCAAAAACGCTGTAGTACATGATAATTCAAAAATGTATTGGGACCGATATGTTCTCGTGGACCAGGCATTACATGGCGGAGGTATGCGCTCTACCGAGTGCCCTTCTAGTTTACAATTGTCGTTATAAGGGGGGTGGACACTTATCCAACCAAGATATTCTAGTTTTGTATTTTTAATTAATTTTCTGAAATTTGTAGAAGTTGTTTTTCACTTGAAAGTTGTGGGTTACGATGTGTAAATAAAGGTGGAAAAAGTCTCATTTAATGCAATGTAGTTGCAGTCTATAAGTCAACAAAAGGTGAAAAATTTGAAAGGGAGTGTGCACTTTCTATTGGCACTGTTTAAATGTCATTTTAACCACATACCGAGTTACTCACTCACTCACTGATATGAATGTTTCGTACTTTCTTGGTGGGCTAGAAAGCTGAAATTTGACATTTGAATTTGATATCACTCAAAGCCAATATATGGGGAAAAAATCACAAAAATAAATAGTTTTTCGAAGCAAATTGAATGCAGATTCAAGGCTATAAATTCAAAAATCCTCAAAATAGAGATTTCCTCAATAAATTATCCAAATCATCAAAAGAAACAATTTTATTATCCCTGCTTTTTTTGCGTCACTCTGGTGATGAAACACACCATCCAGTACAAATACATCTGTGTTGCTGAGGAAAGTCTCATTTGTTGGTGTGTTGAGTTTCGTGTTCAAGATATTGTGTGGAGCGACGGCGATATTTACTGTTGCAAATAATCAGAGATTTTTTAATCAATAAGATATCTGGTGATGGTAACTGTTTATGTTTACGTCTCGCGTTATTGGTGGAGGGTTATGAGAATATTCATGTCGAACTCAGATGAAAAACTGTTAATTATGTATGCAAATTCTGGGACCAGCTCTCGGGATTCGTTCTGGGAATGGTTGATTTGTGTGGCCAAGATGAAATACCACAGTGTGTAGTTACAAGAGACCAATATTGGGCATACGTGGGGTGACTTGGCGTATCTGCAGATAACCTGGAGATAAAGGCAACTTGCGAGATGTACAATTCGACAGTCAATGTTCAATTAAAAAAACGAAAAGCATTTCGTTGCAAAAGCTATTGTCATAACAGGAAGAGTCAATGAAAGCTCTTATATACAGTGGTGTACTGGACTTGAGTTTTGAGTATCAAAAATGATACAGGTCTCACACCTTCTTGCCATGTGGTGATCATAGCTACCTAGTTTAGTGAATTTCTGCAAAACCGTTTCGGAGGAGAAAGTGTGACGGACGGACAGATGTACAGACAAACGGAAAAACAGACGGAGCTGATTATAATACTGCCCCCCCCCCCCCCACCACCAGCTTTTTTTTCCCCAAAATTTGTCCAAATTCTGTTCTTATTGGAGTTGTAGTTTTGGAATTGGTGTTTGTTGAGGTAATGTGCATGTGACTGTGTATAACGTAAACTGTGTATTTCATTGACAAATTGCTCCCCTCACCACTAAACCTCCCAGGGAAAGTCTCATTTCCTGGACTATTTTAGATCCAGCAGATAATTCATTCGATGTAATTCATAACTTTGTGTGTATTGTCATCCTCTGTGGTATGTCGAGTTTTGTGCGCCCGTCATTTTGACGGGCTTTTCTCCTGGTAAATATGTATTTGTTGTTGCAAGGATGACGGCTGGCAAAATGGAATGCAATACGCTCTCGCCTCACGCTAGACCTAAGCCCAAAGATGGCCAAACGAAAGCCTCTCTTTGCAGGTCAAACAGTTGCCATCGGGTTGTGAATTGTTGGGGCTAATCTTGTGCCATTTATGAAACAAATTTACAATAATTGGACACTCCTGGAACCCCAAATGAACATTATTGCTTGCTCGACAAAATGGTGGAAGACACGAGATACATGCCATTCCTTAAAAAATAAACAATTAATTTATTGCACAATGACACAAGACGAAACATTGATAGTTTGTAAAACCACAATAAAATGTCAACACACACACACACACACACAGTTTGACTTGACTGCCTCAGATGTTTGTTGCAATGTGACGTCCAAAAAATGACTTATATCATCAACTATATACTGCATTCAACAGAAATTCTGTGCAAAACTGTGTCAATCTTTATTCCAACAGGCACCTGCATCAACAACACATCCGTCATGATGTTTAAAAAGGGTAGCTTTGAGATTGGAGGCATCATCTACCCTGTGGCTATCAAGGTATCAATTATATCACATGTATCATATGTTGCTCTTGATTTGCCATTATTGTTATAATCGTTGATTTCGGGAAGGTAAGACCGTCTCAAGCAAAGTCAAAGGAAACATGAAGGCTCATTTTTTTCACTGGGTTACAGTCGTTGGGAAGGAGAACATACATGCCACTGATATCACCAAATGCAATGTTAATGATTTCTTATCCCCAGTGAGCTGGTTGGTACTCATTTTGCCAACGCCAAAAGGATGTCAGGCTAAGTTGACCTGTCTGGTATGATATTGGCACAGCTGGGATGTGAACTCAGGACACTAAGATTCCAAGCCAACCACCTTAATTCTTAAGCCACCACCAGGAATATAATCGCTAATATAACTTGGAATATACAGTATATTTCAATTATCCTGCGTCAGAGTGGCAACTCGTCCAGGATTGTGCCCCCTAACCAATAAAATTGCCTCGGCAGCCCCATACGCCTGGTGGCCGTGAGGAAAACCATCCATACATTACAATACGTCAGTGTTGACTTTTTACACATATCTCCCTTGGCATGCTTATTATTATTATGGTTCTTCTTCATTTCCTCTTCTTATTCCTTCCCATACAGCACATGGCTGCGGGTAGCATCAATTTCTGAGTGCGTGGCTGTGCCGCAAATGCAATGCCCCCTGAAGGTCATTTGGCATGCTGCTGTGTAAATTTCCTTTTGTGGTGTCTTTGGCTTCACGGCAACTTTCTGTTTTGCCTCTCTCTGGAAAATCCTCTTTATCTCTTTGCTGATGACTCCACCCTCTGCCGTACCATCTGTCATCCCTCAGACCAGCTTCTGCAGCAACAGAGCAGCAGCAGCTTCTTCGCTCACTGCAGATCTGGGTAAAATCACAAACTGGTCCAACACGTGGAACACGTCTTTCAATCCTGACAAATCTCACACTCCCACTTTGTCTCTCCGAAAGGATCGTTTGGAACCCACCCCCCCCCCCCCACGCCCCCCATCGACTTTCTCAAAATCCTCTGGAAGAAGTCCTTTCTTTCAAGCTTCTGGGTCTCACAATCTGCCATGATCTTTCCTGGTAAAGCCAGATTTCCAACCTGGCCTCCAAAGCCAGTCGCCGACTGGGAATCCTCCGTCATGCAAAGTCCTTCCTCGGCCCACCTGAGCTCCTGACCACATACAAAGCTTTCGTCCACAGCCTCATGGAGTACTGCTCTCCCCTCTGGGCTGGTGCTCCTGCCTCCCACCTTTCTCGGCTTCACGCTGTGGAAACCAGGCATTTTGGATCATTGGCATCTCCGCGATGAGGCTGAGTCTTTGGGCCTCTCACTCTCTCACCACAGGCAGGTCAGTGTCTTTCTGTCTTCTACAGTCTCCTCTCCGGTCTCGCTCCCCGCCCCCCCCCCCCCCCCGCTCTGTCTGCGATTTGTCCCCACCATATTTCCGCAGGGCGCTCAAGGTCCGCCAACAACCCCCTTCTGGTAAAACTACCAAAATCACGAATCACTGCTCACCTTCACTCTTTCATTCCTCTTTTTTCCCACCTTTGGAATAAACTCCCTCACTCTTTTCAATCCCATTCCGCCCTCCAGGCCTTCAAAACAGCTGTTCACCACCACCTATCACCTCCCATCCAAATCCTCGATCTTTTCTACCCCGGAATCCACCCCAAACCCACCTCCTTCAAATTCACTGCTTTCCTTCCAGAAAGTCCCTGTAATGTCCATCTTGTATACCCCGTGTTCCCCGCTCCATCCCTCTCCCTTCCACAGATCTCCTAATGTCTCTGTTCCCCACTGTTTTGTCCTTCCCACTCCCTCCCCTCTCGTCTCATTCCCCCCTTGCTGTGCATGTTGTGTAGCTCTCATACGAGCCTCGATAAGGTATACAAAAATACATAAATCACAAAGCGATCGCCAAGGATCGACCATGATTCAATGATGTCCAGATTTTTTTGTCAGACCCCACATGACCTTAATCTTCAACATTTAGGGATAAGTGTAAATGAAGAAAATTACCCCCGTGTGGGGGTGACGGTCATCTCTATAATACCACAAGTTCTCAATGTTCAGTTCAGGTAACGCGAAACAGTCCAAACTAACCGTTTAGATTGAAATAGTTCACAGAGATACACTAGGATAATACTACTAATGACATAATTAATAAATATGTATTGTTCATTTAGTACCCGGATTAACACATCAGAATCACCAGTAAGTGCAATACGTGGTTTTCCGGTCCGTCCACTCTCTGGGACATTTCACTTCCGGTTGTAGAAAAAAAACGAAAAAATAGGCTTAGCTCTCGGAGATTATGATAATCCTGTAGATTATTCTTCACTGATTATAATGCAACTTTCAGAATGAAAATTGGTCAAGTATTTATAGAGATATTGAGGTTTGAAAAATCGTTAGAGCCAGCAATCATTAATTATTAATTCCACAGAAGTTTCGTGACACTGCACAAAGTAACATGTCAGGTATGAAAAAACATTTTGTATGCCAGATTCATTAATTATTAATTCATTAATTATGGAATGTACTCATTGATATATTAATCAGAAAGCCCGAAGCATGTAGCATAATAAATCACTTATCCCCTCATCCGGGATCCGTGGCCTCGCCCCACAGCCTGCAGCCCTATGTCCGCCGGTGATTATGTTAGATAACGGCACGATCGAGAGGAGCCTGGAATCATCCCTGCTGATGCACTGAATTGATGCAATCGTTCGGCCAGAATATTCTTGTCAAGATGTTGCGTGATTAAATCACCAATACAGTCACTCGAATTTATTACCGCCGACATATTTTAACAATCACCTTCGCCCCAGAAACCACAGTCAATCTGAACCACGCTGGCCACTGCTCAGACGCCATGACCGGACTACTGCGCAGTTTTCTACTACGCAGTTTGGTTAAAGATGACTCAGCATTTTGGCGGTGCGCCACGAAATTATATTTTGAAAATAAATGCCGCCGTTTACATTTCGGGTTTTGAAACGTTTGCACCTTCGGCGGAAAATGTATAAATATAAAAGGCTAAAAATGTGTTTTATATTTATATTTCATTTCTCCTTCCTTCCTTCTTTGCGAATCGCATCGGCGTTTTTGGCCATCTTCCAGATCACGTGACGATCAAACGGGAAGGAAATTCAAACATCTGTCGCGTTAGATACAAGATAATATTTTTTACTATCATAATCAATAAACAGTTGCCAAATATCTTGTAAAATGGCAGACGAGATAGGTTTTGAAAATGGCGATTTTTATAACTTACGTGACCTCGTGACCTCGTCCCTGACCTTGAACCCGGACAAAAGTTATATCGTTGTGCAACACTCATCGACCTCTACCCACATACTAAGTTTCATCAAGATCGGAAAGAAAAATTGTTGACGGACGTACGGTACGGACGGACGGACATTTGGTCCGGCTTTATTAGGTCATCTCGGTAGAGATGACCTAAAAATGTGTCTCCATCGACAATCTATCCAAATAACTCAACATCATGAAAATCGGAGAAAAATTATTGAAGTTGTGATAAAATGTGCTTTTTGTTAATTACTGTAAGTTATAATCCAAAAAAGTATGTCAAGGACACAAATCAAATATAAGGCACACAACTTCAGTGCAGGTCCACCATCAAGATGCAAGAACTTCTTGGAAGGTCAAGCGGTCTTTCAGATTCTGCATTGGAAAGATTGAGCGATGAAAAAAACACATTTTTTTCAGACTGCCATTTTACCTTGACCTTTAACTCAGAGGGGTGTGATGTAAATGAGGTGTAAATGCGTCTTACTCTTGAGAGTCCAGTCTATATTCATATAGAGGGAAATTTAGTTCCGATTCGTAAAATTAGTCGAGTTGTGATCAAAAAAAAAAAAATCTTTTTTTTTCTGTAATAAAGGCATGACCAAAACAAATTATGTCAACCCCATCAATAAAATGTCAACAAAATGGAACCAATTATTTTTTCCAGGGAAGAAGAAATATCTTTGATGGAGACTAAGAACAAAATTAGTCGCAGTGCACTGATATGCTGTAAGATCACAGTCTTGCAGCATATCAGCCTTGAGAGTTTGAGCACTAATGTGACACATTACTTGTGTATATTCACTTAAAGAAAATTAGATGGCTATTTGAGGAGGGCATCTTGAATACCTTTTACCAACAGCTTTTAAAGCAAGGCTGGGTGTCATATGCAGTGTGAAGATATTCACATCCGAGCAATCCCGTATTACCCTGAAGGCAAATGTGCAAAGTCTGTCCTGAACCCATGCCCATAGCTCCAGTGCAAGAGCAGTGCACAATAATGCTGTAAAATATGTTTAGTTTGGGTCACCAATCTTTCGAATAATTTATGGCACAACGTGACTTACAGGCACAATAATTTCCACCCATTATCACCTTTATTCACTGTTTCTGCTTACCAAGCTTCACCAGCTTCAAACACAAGATCTCAAGAACTGATCTGATCAACATCAACAAACTACAGTGCCTATAGAAAGTCTACACCCCCTTTCAAAATTTTCACCTTTTGTTACCTTATAGGTCAGGTGCAAAAATTTGTGATAGATATTGCATATGAGAGTGAGGCGTGTGTGTGTGTGAGTGAGTGAGTGAGTGAGTGAGTGAGTGAGTGTGTGTGTGTGAAGCCTTTTGTTTGATATCTATACAATTCCATACGCCTTGACCAATCTCCAACAAATTTTGCAACCTTAATGGTGGTACTCGGGTTCAGATCATGAGCATAAACCCCCTCCCCCCGACAAGGAAATACTTTGCATGTACATGTGTGTATGTCTGAAAATCATAGAAAAAAAAGGCTGTGCCAATCCACACCAAATATTGCACATGTGTTGGGGGTACCAGGGTAAAGTCATGGGCTCAACACCCCACCCCTGCGAGGGTGGAGTGCCGCCTTATGATTTACACCTGGACGGCTGGGCCAATCCACACCAAATTTTGCATATGTGCTGGAGGCACCAGGGTCAGGTCATGGGTATAACCCCCCAACCCCCACAAGGAAATTACCTGTATGTATGTGTGTGCACATCCAAAAATCATAAATATAAAACACCAATGGGCCAATCTACACTAAATTTTGCATACGTGCTGGGGGTGCCCAGGTTCAAGTCATGGGCACAAACCCCTGCAAGACAATTCTCTGTATACATGTGTGTTTGTAAGTCTAAAAATCAAGAAACTGATCTTAAACAAGGAAATGAGGCCATTTGGCCCATCATTTCCATGGTGCACTCGGGTTAATTTTGTACTCCAAACAGGCGAAGCGAAAAGCGGGGTTGAACTGAACCAGCAATTGGTTCAGGTCCGTCCGTCCGTCCATCTCATCAGTTCATGACCGAGGAACAACTTATTTAAATTTAATGTTACATTTTGAACACGAATCAGAACATGAATCGGAAGACAAGTTTCTTGTTTTACCGTACTTTGGCTTTGATGTTGTCCTGATCGCACATGCACAAAGAGGAATGAGATAATATTCTTACTCTGTCTGCCTGCTTGGTAGTCAAACAAAATTGAAAAACATTCCAAACAGGAACCTTACTGTTTTTAAGGATGTTATAAAGGTCACAAACAACAGGCACTAAGAACAAGTGCAACGTGTTTGATAGAGTGATGCTGGCAGGACCCTTAATACAACACTAAGGGCACAGCAGTGTCTATTTCCTGTCGTGACACCCTCTGAATTACCGGTGCACTCGTTGCGGTGCCCTGAGGTCGACACATAACACTGACAATTTCTCCAATAGCGATTTTACCACGTTGATTGGTAATAAAAAAAATTAATAAAGCCAACTTTCGATTCCTACCAAACCGTTTTGCATTGCCTCCAACTTGCTACATATGCAGTCAAACAAAATTGAAAATCATTCCAAACAGGAAACAGTTTTTAAGGATGGTATAAAGGACACAACAACAGGCACAAAGAACTTATGTAATGTGTTAGATATGGTGATGTAACAGACTGGGTAAAACGGCATCAAAACCTGGAATTAATTTATTTATATGCTTTTAAACCTCTTTAAACCATTATTTAAATGTAATTATATACTTGAACACTGTAGAACACAAATCACCTTCATAATACTTCCAAGAACCATGCTATGTTGATATATAGCATGAGAGGGCATGTCATATGAGAGGGACAGTGTTGGGGTGAAGAAGACTGCCAATATGGCTATGCAAGTACGAGGCTGATTGACGCCGCGCTCTATGGTGATCAATAAAGGCTCCATCTCCTAAACTGTGATAACCCAATGTATAACCCGATGTAATCCTAAACTGTGATAAAGTATAACTAACCTGATGTTGATCGAGTGACCCAGCTTGTGTATATACAGTATTTAAGTAATAGAAAGAAACCCGCTGATAACATGATGTACGCATCGTTGCGGCAAACATCTTTTTACCTGCGAAACGTCGCAGGTCTACAAGAACTCTGCATTGCCATTGGGGTTCTTGTTGCGGTTCCACAAATTTGTTTCTACAAATAGTGCCCCCAATTTTAATGGTACCCCAGAGTTTTTTAGACTCCCAGGAGTACAAAACCACCATTTATGCTTTTGTTTTGTTTTTTCTCTTTTCTTTCTTCCTGCGCTCCTCATTTCCGAAATTTCTAAGCCGTTTCTTGGAGCAGGCTGGGACTTTTGGAATTAAATTTTGCATCCATAATGCGAATAGAAAGTACATAATTCTTTGACCAGGGTGGACATAATTCTTTGACCTTGACCTAATTTTCAAGGATATGACCTAATTATACACATTTTTTAATTTCCACCATAACTTGACTAAGGTTTATCTGATCAGAATAATATTTCCCTCTCTGGATAGCCCAGAGAAAGGCACATTTCCACTTAATTTTCATCATATCCCTCTCAGTTGAAGGTCTCAGTTTTTCACCCCTTGTTGTACTAAACCACAATTTATGTTTTCTCCCTTTTTTCGACCAATATCCAAGGATTTTTGGGAATTAAGTTTTGCATCAATAATGTGAATATAAAGTTTGCGGGGTTGACATAATTGTTTTTGACCTTGACATAGTAAGGTCATGATCCAATTATAACATTTTAACATTTTTCACCAAAACTCAACCGAGGCTTGTCCGATTGGAACAAAATTGCCTGCCATAGATAGCTGAGAGCTATGGCATTTATGCTTAATTTACATCATATCCCTCTGAGTTAAAGGTCAATTATAGACTTTGTATGCAAGCTCCTGACCACATACAAAGCTTTCGTCCACAGCCTGATGGAGTACTGCTCTCCGCTCTGGGCTGGTGCTCCCGCCTATCACCTTTCTCGGCTTCACGCTGTGCAAACCAAGGCATTTAGGATCATTGGTATCTCCTACAATGAGGCTGAGTCTTTGGACTGGACCTGCATTGAAGTTGTACACCTGATATTTGATGAGTGTCCTTGACCTACTTTTTTTGGATTGTGATATAATTAACAAAAAACACCTTTTTGATCATAACTTGAAAATAATTTTCATCTGATTTCGATGATGTTGAGTTTTATGGATAGATTGTAGATGGGGACACAATTTCTTAATTTACACTCTATCCCTAATTGTTGAAGGTTATGGTCATATGGTGGTCCAAATTTTTTTTTTAAATATGGCCATCATTGCATCGTGCGCGGGCCAAGGGTAAGTCGCAGGCAATCACCAAGTGTAAGCCACTGGAGGCTTCTCCTTGGCAATTGTTTTGTGGTCGCAGCTATGTAGTTAAGCATTGTTTTGGCAAAACATGTTTAAGTTATTTTGTTAAAATGAGTTGCAGCATATACTGTACTTCAGATATAAACCTAATGTGCAATATTCATTGCTATAAACTACAGACTTTTGTTCCCCACATTTCAGAACTGATTTATACAATCCACACGGCAGTTTGCGATGACTTTAAGGTGGAGCTCTTATAATTGTGAATCCAGATGGCCGAGTGGGTTGGGTGCATTCTGTTCTCTTAATTTCTCAAATGGCTAAATTTGGAGTATAATTGCACCATCAAAATGAACTAGCAATACCTACATGGCCAAATAACACAATATTTACATAATTCATGAAACAAAAACGACAAAGTAATGTATGATGTAATTTAAACAAACTATAAACATGAAAATCAACCTTTTTGTAACACTATATTGCATATTAATTAATAATTCTTACAACTTTACTTTCTCTCTCACTTAGTATGACCCACAGTTTGGTGATCCCTTTTGGAACAGCAGCCGATATGGGATGGTGACATACCTGCTAAGGATGATGAGTAGTTGGGCCATCGTATGTGATGTCTGGTACCTACCACCAGTTACCAATCAGGTAAGAGCAGATTTTAGATTATTGCAATCATTCAAAAAGTGGAAAAAGAGATGCGATTTTGGTTTTGTTCTTAATCGAGGCACAGCCCTCACAAATTTTATTGCTTGCAAACATGAATGGGCATAGATATGCAGTTTTTATGTCCATGTAGAAACATTGTGGAGATTGCTTTTAATGAAATGCACTTGGGGGATGCATAGTATTTCGTGTGTTTTTGTTGTTGCTTATATTTCCTTTTCTTAGCTTCAATTAGTTAATCGAAACCATTTTTTCTCTTGTGCTTTACATGGAAAACCATCGCAAGGTGCTGAACAAAATCAAAAAGAAAGAAACAAAATAATATTTTTTTAAATTATTTTTTAAGTACACCAGAAGCAAAAAGAGTAAAATTAAGTGGAGGAGAATGTGAATAAATCAGTGAGCCAGAAAGAATTAGCACAGAATAAAGAAAAATTGTGCATTACTACATATCTGTGTAAAATGAATGACCTGTGAATTTCCACAACAACCTCATCTCGGATCACCAATTCAGTTTCAGACCAGGTGACTCCACCTTGGACATGCTGGTTTTACCTAACAATGGATGGAGGCCCTCAATGTCAGACATGAGTTCAGGGCTGTCTCTCTGGACATATCTCGTGCTTTTGATATAGTCTGGCATCCTGCCTCGTTCTCCAAACTGTCAACCTATGGCATATCCAAGGCCAAGTCCACACATGGCTTACTGACTTCCTCTGCTCTCATAGCTAACATGTGGCTCTCAACGGAATTCTTTCACCTCCTCTCCCTGTCAAGGCTGGAGTGCCTCTCTCCAAAAGGACCATCTGGCAAACTCCCCCGCCCCAATCTACTTTCTTAACAATTCTCTTGAGGAGGTTCAGTAATTCAAACTCCAGACGCCAGGCAAAAATAGCATTCCTTTCCTGTAGTAATTCTCTGCAGACTACTGTAGCATATGAGAGTACTACTCTCATATACTATAGTTCTAACTGTAGTATTTTTGCCTGGGCTCACTATCAGCCATGATCTTTCTTGGGCAAACCACATTTCAAAGTTGGCCTCCAAAGCCAGCCATCCACTGCGCATACTCCGTCATACAAAATCCTTCCATGGCACTCCTGAACTCCTATCCACACAGTACAAGGTCTTCATCTGCAGCTTGATGGAGTACAGCTCACGTCACTGGACTGGCTCCCCTGCCTCAAAATCTTGTTTAGCTTTACGCTGTGGAAACCAAAGCCTTCAAAGTCATCGGAATGTCCCATGCTGAAGATGAGTCTATGGGCTTATCACTTCGCCATCACAGACAGGTCGGTAGTCTCTCTGTCTTCTACCGCCTCCTTTCTGGTTTTGCACCCTCTGCTATTTCCGTACTTTGTTCCTCTACCCCCACCCTCTCCCCAAGTTTCTGCAGGGCTCACACGGTCCACCATCAACCCTCTTCTGGTGAAACTACCGAAATCCAGAATCACTGATCACTTTCACTCATTTGTTCCTCTTTCTTCCCACCTGTGGAATCAACTTTCACATCCTCTTCAATCTCATGCTTCCCTCCAGGCTGTTCACCACCATCGCAGATCATCCCCAATCCAAAAACCATGATCTTTTCTACCCTTGTTAACCCCACCCAAATCCCTCCTAATTTCCAGTTTTCCCTCTTTGGAGTTCCCTTCTCCAGGCAAGCGTGTTTTGCATCCTGTTTTTGTCTGTTCCGTCCTGATCATTTCAGTGTGCTAGCTCTTCCACCAACCTCAAATATGTATAAAAAAGAAAGATGGGTCTTCAGGAGGTTTTAAAAGCAGAAAGAGGAGGAGTCGAGAAAATATGATTCGGAAAATAATTCCAGAGCTGAGGTCAAGCAGTATAAAAAGTACATTCATCGACAGTTCTCAATCTTGTAAAAGGCACAAAAAGATGACTAGCATTTACAGAACACAGGGAAAAATGGAAGTGATGAGCTCACTTTTTATAGATCAACCACTGTTGAATAGGGAGCCAGTGTAGTTCCTTGCAAATGTGCAAGTCAAGTCGTATCACACTCAATCCTGAGACATACATTTAACTGTAGTATATAATAGTGTAAGTTCTAATGCACCATTCTCCCACCCCCACCCCACCCTCCCAACTCCATCACTCACATCCCTATCCTGCCAAGTTATCCAACATCCAACAGCCATAGCGCCATTAACCAAGACCCGGGAAACAGTTAATATTATTCCAGCCTATATTAATGTGGAGAGGAATACTAAATTTTGTTAATTGGCTTTGTCTTTTTTTCATTGGCAGACAAATCGAATATTCAATTGAAGGTTTACAAAGGTATACCAACTGCTGTGGGAAGCAAAGTAAAGCTGACATTTTGAGAATATGGCATTTACAAAATGATGCCATCCACCGCAAAATGCTCGGTGCGCATGTGCAGAAACCCCAGGAAACCAACATGTTTGGGGCAAAATAGAATGTATTATGTGTCAGAGAAAAGGATTGTTACTTGGAATGGTTCACCAAGCTTCTGAAAGAAGCCAAAATACTTGGAAAAGTACCTGAGATAAAGGGTTGTACCTCTGCACAACGAAAGACTTGGAAAATTTTCTCAGCTCACCAAATAGGCACCTGCTCGTCCTGCAAACTCCAACCAGGTGGGTTAAGGGAAGGCCCGGGTGGAGGGACGTGTTATACAACCCCCCGATGGATCGATACCAGTGAATGAACTGTGTATCTGGATTAGGTTCTTCTGAAAAACAATGGGAGGGACATATCTGGGGTTTGTGCATGTAACAGTGTAAGTTTAAAATGATATTTACTCTTAATCATGTTGGTAGGCGGAAGCAATATAAATATATATTTTTATTTGGTTCCGGGCAGTCGGGGAAATTCTACGAGATTTTTGCATCTATTGGTAAAAGGAGAGCCATCTGTCCGTGTGTGTGTGTGTGTGTGTGTGTGTTATATCCACGGCTGTCACGAGAATGTACTAACAGTAAATGGTACGAACCTGACACCTCTCAATCAAGTGTTCTTATATTTCCCTGAGTCCGATTTGCATTCAGGAACAACAATTATGGTTTCCCATCATGAAATTACCACTCGTTTATATGCTGAAAATTATGTTTAAAAGACTATTTGAATTATACATTTCGAGCTAGAATTGGCAGGTTAAAATTGCCTGGCAAGCCGACTCTAGTCTGTGTGAGCACACACAAACACAGCACATGCGTAAAAGGCCTCATTTAGCATTCAGAGGTCATTTCTAAAGTCACGTATTCATCCTTGCCACATACACACAACCTGTCCACCAAATTTAGTCCGAATCCATCTATAATATTTTAAAGATATCCTGCTCACAGACAAACAGGGGTGAAAACATAACCTCCGTCCACAGTCCAATTGGTAATAAGTGCTTTATTTACAAAAATTTGGCTGGTCCCCACTTCCTCTTTGCAATCTTTATTTTCCTCAAAGTATAATTCAATTTGTATCTCAAGTGTGAAGAAGAAAAATGCATGGAAAATTTGCATCTTAGTAAATGCAGTAATAGTAGACCAGCCAAGACCTGATTTTTGACTTGTGATGGCATTTTTTGTTAATAGCTGGGGGTGGCATCCATGCTAAAACAATTGCTTATAACATGGAGAAAATGGTGTAGGTGGATGGATGCCATCATTGATTTTTTAACTTGAAGGTCATTTCAAGGACCATAATTCGTTCACAACAAATATATTTATTTTCACTTGGATACATAATATATGCAAAACTGAGTTTATTTCCATTTCATACATAATTTAAATGTACCAGGTGCCACCGCCTGGTTGAGCAGTGGGGAGGGGGGTATTGGGGTATTATTTTGTTGTCAGAAGTGCGGTGAAATGTTTACAGCTCCCCTCTGCCTTCTCGGCTGGAAAGGCAACACAAAAAAAAAATCTGTTTTCCAAAGAAACCAGTCCTACACAAGCTTCCATGTCGCTAAATCTTAGTTTTTCATCCTTCAATTGGCTCATATACAAATAGCGCCCATAATATATAGGTACAAATTACTCTTCTGCATTTTAGTCTGCGCAACTACTGATCAATCGGGTTGCAACAGTTAGTCGCATCACAAATAATTATTGAAACAAGAGCATCGCACTGTGCTGCATTTTTGATTTGCACCTACAGATCACTAGTCACAAACAGGCATTTGGGACGGCAATCTTGTCCAAACTACTTTTAGGCCAGTGGATTCTTTCTTCCAGCCACATGTCTCGATTGGTGAGAAGACCTTAATTATCTCTTGATCAGCTTGCAACCATCTATTTGCCTGGTAGTTAGCTCTTGCAGTGTGGAGTTCCAGTTAATCTCTCGTCAGGGGCAATGATTATAACCTCTTCTGCGCTTTGGCAAAGGGCCCTGGTGTGTCCAAGATATCCTGTCTGATTGCAAGGGAAACATGCACCATCTCCTGGAAAAAGTTATACAGTGCAATGGACGTTCACCAGTCATATTCACCTTCTGACTCAGTGGAAGAGGCACTGTGCAGAGAAGATTTTGATGATGTTTTCACAATGATAAATTCTGATTCATCACCAGGATACATCAGAACAGAGGCTTTTGGTGGAGGTTGTACATGTTTGGCTTTTGACCCAATTAAGCATTGCACTTCATTTTGGATGTTGCTCTCTTAGACTGGAATCTCTGAGAACAATCAATATCCATGTCTTCACAGATGCTGACCCATTTGGCCCAGACTTTACCCATACGTCATAAACATGACCAAGAGATAACCCCGTGATCAGTTCTCCACACAGTGTGTTCATACACTCGTCCAATTTTTGCCACTCTGTAGCTCTCTCTTATCCTTCTTCTGGCAAAACATACAAAGTTGTTCAGTTCATTTGTGGCAAGAAACTTCGCCATTTGGCCAATGAAGGACTACTTGAGGAATAATGTTGAAGGCCATTATTTTCATCAGTTATCCTAGATGGTACATGCTGTGTTCTGAATCTGGACAGTTTGCTTTCTGAAGTAAAGGAACTGCAACATGCCTTGTGCCACTTGAGTTCAGCTGCATCAAAGTCTGCCTCCTGGAGCATTAAAAAACCTCTTGAGAACATCAGCATTGCAAAAGGCTCCATATCTTCAGTCAACTTGTTTGTTCATCTGTAATGATAGGAATAACGATGTATATAATCGCAGAGCTATGTGTACATATAGATTATTCTGTTCAACAACCAACTGTAAGGTATAGATCAACAGTAAGCTTCATTTCAGTTCAAAGTCATGGAGAAAGCCATTTTAGGAAGTTTCCACGTGAGCTCCATTTTAAATTTACCATTGATGCTTTTGTACATACAGGCTCAAGATGTACCAAATACAACTAACTGTCATGTTAAAATGTTTTTGCCAGAAATTGTTTCCCATTACAAAGAGAAAGAATTCGGGATTTTGGCATATTTGACCCCACGTGAACTTTGTGACCTAATAATGATCTTAAGATCAAGTGTAAGACTGGCATCCAGTCACACCTTGATCACAACCCCATCAAGAACAGATTACCCATGGATGCCAATTGTTTGTTTGTTATACAAAGCAAAGTTGTCCTTTACCAACAATACGCCTCCCCTGCAGGGAGATGTTCATACTGTATGTTTCTTTCATATTTTCTTTCTTTCTTCTTTACAACAAATACAATGGCACACCATTCTTTCATTTCTGAACCAACCCTCTTCAAGTCTGGCAAGGAGGTACCTTGGTCCAATACACTGTTTTTCTTTTAACCCCCCCCTCCCACACACCAACCTCTGATTTTAGGGGTTAAAGATGAAACATAAAAATATCACACATAATGCTAAAAAGAAATCTTGCTATGAAACAATTTATTTAAAGAATTTTCCTGGTTTTTCAAAGGTCTTTGCAAAACCTAGGAGTACGTACATCTTTTTTATTCACTTGGCACAGCACACGATTAAGAAATATTTCAAAGCATGGTATGAATAAACAGTGAAAAGTTTATTTTTGATTTGCATTTCACTGCCAAAATTATCTGGATGAATGCAAGTACATGTTTCCTTATTATTCCCACTAATGATATAGAGGAAGAAAAGGGGACTTGACATATGCTTGGCTGTGTTTTGGAGATGACTTCGTAAACATTTTCGT
>CM068953.1:92974339-92990086 GCA_035128595.1 Eptatretus atami | reverse complement strand
AAATTTAGGGAATAATTGTGTTTCTCATGATTTATATCTTTCCTTTTTACATTGTGTTTAAGTTAACTAGTAAGTTGTACAATAAGCATATCCTAATGTTTAACAAACTCTCAAACCTGAGACCTCCTTCTTCAAAGACCCGATTGAGCAATGTCAACTCTGTCTCTGGTGTATGCTCCCCATCCATCCCTTACCTCACTTCAAATGGCACCAGTCTGCTCGTGAGAAGGCCGAATGCCTCAATTGTGTGTTTACTTCCAAATATTGTATTCCCAACCACTCACTCCCTGAATCTACCTGACCCTCTCATACTCAACTGCTCTTCTTCCTCCTTGCTCGTGTGTTCTCCTTAGATCTAATGTCTTTTTTTATCTTACAAGTTAAAAAAAAAACCTTCAAAATAACTCGTAAATGCAAATGTTTTCATTTATAAATCAATTTTGTCGATTTAAATTGTGAAATCACAGTACGGTATATCAATTTATCAGAATTATTACAGAAGAATCTCTCTCACCCACACTAGCTGAGAAAACCTTCCATCAAAAGTCTCTGTTGTACGAATACACTTCTGAGCTTTCGAAGCATCTTTGAAGTACGCATTTCGTTGTTTTTTTTTACCACGCATAAGTACCTGAGTAGCAGTTATGTGAACCCCTGTGTATAGCGATCACAATCATTACCACCACAGCATGTTTTCCTTCAATTCAGATGGTTAAAAAGGATAGGTTTTTTTTAATGATTGGATTGCATAGATGCCTAAACATTAAATTTATTAAGGACCTTAAAAGAGATGGTTACCACAATCAAAATTAGCAAAATTGTAGTTTTTTTGTATACATGATCAGGCCTCGTGGAAGAGCGAGAGCAGAATGGAAGGGAACAAATGGAAAGGAGGAAAACACCAACAGCAGAGAAGTGAGGGTGAGATAAAGGTGCGGGGTTGGGGGAGAAGGACGGGGGGGGGGTGGACAAGCTGCACACAAGCTGAATGACACATAGCAAGAAGAGGAAGGGGAAAGTAGGGATGACACAAAAATAAACCAATGTCACCCGTAGGGTGATCCGTATCTTGCCAAAAGGTGACCACGTGTGACTTCTTTAAGGTCACACTGAGGTGAACAGAGCTGCTATCCACCAGGAGCGACTCCTTGAGGAATATCTGCCTACGAGAGATTCCGATGAGAATCGTTCTACAGAGTAACCATGAAAAAAATATGCGTTTGCCTCATAACGTCACCAAATCACGTCATAATGTCTCAAGCTTGATATATCTAGAAAGCACTCATCGAGGTGTTCAATTTGAGGTACTACACGATATGGTTCCTAAAACTTGAAAATTTGACCTTGGGGTCAAATGTTTGACCTTAGGCGTTAACCATGAAGGTCAAGGCCAATCGCCACCAAAAATGAATCAGCTGAATGCCAGACCATGAACTATATTCCCTGAAGTTTGAAGACGATCCGATCAAAATTACTCAAAAAATAAGGGTTTCGTCGACTCCCCTGATTTGCGACAAGTGACCTTGACCTTTGACCTTGACCTTCAAATTTTATGCGCTGAAAGGGACCTCTATAGGCCTCTGATATGCGAAGTTACAAAAATTTCCAATGAAAACTGTGCTCTGCAGAGTGATTATACGTGATTACAGATTAAAAAAAAAAAAAACAACAAAAAAAACACATGAAGGTCAAGGCCAATCGCCACCAAAATAATACTCAGCTGAGCGCCAGACCCATGAACTATATTCCATGAAGTTTGAAGACGATCCGATCAAAATTACTCAAAAAAATGAGGGTTTTGTCATTACACTGATTTGCGAAAAAGTGACCTTGACCTTTAAAATTTATGGCCTGAAAGGGACCTCCATAGGCCTCTGATATGCGAAGTTACAAAAATTTCCAATGAAAACTGTGGTCTGCAGAATTTTTTTTCGTGATTACAGACAAACAAACAAACAAGCAGTCATAGACTGGTACTTACGAAATCATCAACTTGACCTCTGACCTTGTCTAATAAAAGCATGAATCAGTCAGAAGCCCAAGGGGAGCTTGAATTCTGAATTCATTGTGGTCTACGATTTTACACTGTGGTTTGCAGATAATGAGTCCCAGACAAAAACTAGATTTCTTATAAAATTCCATTTTTTTTTTTTTAAGTGATTCAGTACCAGCAGGATATGCCAGATAATAGGTGTACAGTATTACTTTTCAGAAGAATCTGATAAAAGACTTATTATTTATTATATATATCAGTTATTCATCGCTGTTCCAGAATTTCGACAACCGAGTTTTAAGCGTCCTAAGCGATCGCAAAAACCGAAGACAAAATTAAAATCGAAGTTAAAACGAACTCGTAACGTCGAGCGAAGCAAAAATCTCCATTTCTTCATGCAAAACCTTAACGTCACTCAACGACATGTCTGCTCGAGCGCACTGCATCATGGGACGACCCGTGACGTCTGCTCGAGCGCACTGCATCATGGGACGACCCGTGACGTCTGCTCGAGCGCACTGCATCATGGACGACCCGTGACGTCTGCTCGAGCGCAATGCATCATGGGACGACCCTTGACGCTTCGAGTGAAATATTTTTTTATACAATTTAAAACGTCTCCAAAACATCCGATTTTTACCAGAATTTCGACAACCGAGTTTAAGCGTCCTAAGCGATCGCAAAAACCGAAGACAAAATTAAAATCGAAGTTTAAAACGAACTCGTAACGTCGAGCGAAGCAAAAAATCTCCATTTCTCCATGCAAAACCTTAACGTCAATCAACGACGCGTCTGCTCGAGCGCAATGCATCATGGGACGGCCCGTGACGTCTGCTCGAGCGCAATGCATCATGGGACGACCCTTGACGCTTCGAGTGAAATTTTTTTATACAATCTTAAAACGTCTCCAAAACATCCGATTTTTACCAGAATTTCGACAACTGAGTTTTAAGTCCTAAGCGATCGCAAAAACTGAAGACAAAATTAAAATCGAAGTTAAAACGAACTCGTAACGTCGAGCGAAGCAAAAATACTCCATTTCTCCACGTTAATTTACGGAATTATGTTTGACCTCACGTGACCTTGACCTTGACCGATTTTGACCAAAATCTAATCAGCACTAGCCATCACCCTCCTGAATCACGTGGTGTAATTTGACATTTGTAGCTTCTTCCGTCTCTATACGTGCCTACAAACAAACAAACAAACAACAGAAACGGTAGTCATCAATATACTGTTGCGAATTCGCGCCCGTCGGCGTGCGTCGGCCACGCGACTCGAACCGCGACCGCCTCGCCCACCGGACGGACAATTCAGTCGTGACCCTCCCGGCTAACGCCGGGATCCAGTCACGGGTGGGCCTTTCGACCTCACCACAATCGTGCCAATCGGCCACCCGCGTAGGATAGGGTTGTTCGCCAAATTCGACCTACCTAAGTACCCACGCGGATGGTAAACCGGGCGATCGTACCTCGCCGCAGGTCGACTCCGACACGAGCCGCTTGGGCGGGCCGTTCCGTACTATCGGATAAAGAGCGTGTTATCGTCGACCTCGACGGTTCAGATTATTTACCGGGCGTTTTGCACCCACTACGAACCCTTTACGTGAAGCAGGATGGAGGTTCAACTAAAGAAAAGACGAAGCAAACGGGAAAACAGTTCACACAATGCACATTTATTCCGCGGCACGCGGAGCACACCTATAGCACACGTATTTACAGTCACAATTAATGATTGCACATATATCACACAGAACAAAAGAAATGCACATATAAAAGAAGGAGTTAAAACCGACTACACGACACACGGACCACTTATACAGTTACTACCTTACAAGACACGGCGCCACAACACGCATTCACACCGAAGCAAAGAAAAGACCCCTCAAAGGCAAGGGAGTCAGACTGGGCCCGTGGGCCTAATGCGCGTGGGACCTGGATGAGCGGCCAGGCCCACGAGACCGAAGGGTCCTACCCGCGCCCTCGTGGCGAGCCGCAGAATGTCGCTGCACGGCGGTTCCGTGGGCACCTGCTGGGTGGGTGGGAACGGGGCCCCTTGTCGCACTCTCTCACGCGGGGGAAAAAGGGGGGAATTGTTGATGCTCTGGGGAGGGATTATGGCTGGCTCGCTCGAATCCCGCGACGCGAGCCTCCAGGTCCACCTCAGCCGTTCGCCTCCGCAGCCGTCTGCCCCACCGATCTCGCCTCACCGATCTGCTGCTCCACCGACACTGCTCGATACTGACTTCGCCCACGATACTGCTCAACTCACTTACTGCGCTCGCCTTTTTTATTGGCTTCGGAACCCACCATATGCAAATTATCGGATCCAAACGACCTCAGGGCGGAGCCACGCTCGCCGATTGGATGGAGAAAAAGGGGCGTGTATCATTCCTGATCCTCAAATTTGCATATGCCGATTTTCGTCAGCGCGTCTGGAGGCGGGCCAAGCCGCCCGCGCTTCCTGATTGGGTGGATCAGATGTGGGCGTGTATCATTCCTGATCCGAATTCTCCTCGGGAAACCCGCCATCTGCACTCGCGTCTCGCGTGTCTCGCTGAAGACAGCTCGACGCTCGGCGTCCACAGGTGGTGCGGGAATGGCCGTAGGAGAAGGTGTGGAGGGTTTTCGGCGGTGTCCGATGGCCATGGCGCTGTTTGGAATGGCGGTGATGTGAGGTTGCGTAGCGAGTGGTGAAGGTAGTTTTGGCTGCTGGCTTGTTGTTGTTGTGGCTGGGTGGCTCAAAACAAAGTAGAACAGAAAAACGCCTAACTCAAAGGATCGCAGCCCGAATGAATCACATTAATTCCCTCTATCCAATGGGTTTGGGCTAACTACACATGTACTTAAGAAATATATCTCACCTACGGACCTTTATGGTGTTTGCGAATTTCCAGAACCGTAACACTACCCCCTCCCCTTTTTACAGACTCGTCCCGAGTCGTCAAATTATCGTGTGCCATCATGTTAGTTTCTCCCCTAGTACGTTTTACCTACGGATCCCTGAGTGCGACATTCATGGTATTCGTGTCCCCAAAATAAATAACCTGAGGGCTGAAACTAACTAAACAAACTCACTCACACAGACGACTTAAATAAAATTGCCGCGCTAACACATACATGCCGGGGGCGCACTCATATTTACAATACAACTTAACACCTTAACCTTATTATATTACACTAAACCATGGCCCAGGATCAATGAACTCTGCAGGAAAAAAGGTGAGAGTCAAAGAAGAACCGGTGCACGGGCCGCCACTGCAGGCCCGTGTTGCAGCTGCCAACAGGACAGTTCCTGCAGCTTGCAAACTGTTGCTTGCGGATCCTGGCGCACATGGAATTGAACAAGGGGGGGGCAAAGCAAAATTGAACGGGGCTGGTGAACAGGGCAGTGGGCATGACATGGCAAAGGTAAGGCAACATAGCCTGCAGAAAAGGCCGTTGCAGGCAAACACAGCCTGCAGAACAAGGCCGCTGCAGGCGAACACAGCCTGCAGAACAAGGCCGCTGCAGGCGAACACAGCCGGCAGACGAACTGGCCGGCACAGCCTTGCAGTAAAACAACAGCTGCAGACGATCCGGCCGGCACAGCCTTGTAGCAAAACACAGCCAGCGATGAAGTGGGCCGGCTTCTTGCCGTGCAGTGGAGGTTGGTGGAGGGAGTGCGGTGGTGCTGGCCACTCGGAAGGCGGGCTCGGACCTACCTACCTGTCTTCCTCCACCTATCGCCTCTTGCCTGTCACTGTCCATACCCACCCCCTTAATTTGTAACAACCAATTTAGCCCCCAACTTATTTTTGTTGTTTATTTTCACTTCCCTACTTCCCCACTATAAATCGTCCCCTAACCCCCTTTATCGTCCTTGTTCGGCTAACCTATTTCGCACCTAGCCTACTCCCAACCCCTACGTTCCCTTCCCGGAGGGGAATAAGGGAGAGCTAGCGTCCTATGCCGAGGCCCAACCAAGCCTCAGGATGGCCTCCCAGAATCTCAGCGATCTAACCCAAAGTGGGTCCAGCGGCCCACAACGAGAGCGAAGGGATGGATGGTGCGGAGGGTACACTTCCTAATCTACCCTATCCATTAACCTTTAAACTACCCCGGGGCTTCCAACAAGCGCCTCGCGCTTACACTATTGGTTCTAACAACCCAGAATTCCCGTCGCCTGTGTTGGTGTCCTTACAGTTTCGGGCCTCGCCCTCGAATTTTCCTCGTGCCCTTGCACGGTCTCATGGTTGGACGCGTGGCTCCCTTTGGCAGGCACGACCCTCTGCCGATTCTCCAACATGGCACCCCGGGCACTACACTGCCTCCGAGCCTACCAGCTCCCTAAACACCGGGAGTGCCCCCATGGCAACTCCCCTGAAACGCACACGTGCAGGCTGGCGCCCCGGGCCCCTTTCCGAGGGTCACCCGTGCCCACGACACTAACCCGGCCCCCATGGGCCCTTGCCTACCACGGCCGACTAGCCCGGTGCCCGGGGTACCCACTCAGCGATACTCACCGTTCGCAGCCACGCTCCCAGCCCGTCAACAGGGCTCCTGCACCCCTCCAAATGGGTTTCGAGCCAACACTCCCACCAACAGCAAAACGACCTCCATTTTTCAATTTCGCTAACCCACTAACTCACTTTATACTGACCCGGGGTCCTTGGCGGGAGTCACTCCTCCCCCCAATCACTCATCGCCACATGCATTCCACATTCGCTCCACTCACACAGACCCGCTGGCCTCACTCACTCAACATGTACTCTCCTCACAACTTTCCAACACACACATCGCTGAATCCTGCCATCCTTCGAACTAACCTCCCCTAACTAACTCGTGCTCCCACGTCATCCCTTAAACTACAGCACGTTCCTTTTAACACTACGTAGCTAAGCTACGTCCCCTCTACACACTCCAAAGCGTCACCGTCTCCAAATTGTCCCATTACCATTTCCCCACCTAAATCTCAACTAAAATCCCTCTACCTATTCCATTCCACGGGCCCCATGAGGACTTACCCCTGCCCCATGGAGCGGTCTAACTAAGCTAACCATCCCCCTAAACTAGTTCCATCCTGGGCCCGCCAGGGTCTTTCACCCCTTGCCAGGGAATCCTGCTCACCCGAAAGCGAGGCTTGCTTTCGTTAATTTTGTATTGCCAAATACGCGCACACCAGCGCGGCAACTCACAGCTCGCGCACTTTGCACCTTACCATGACGTCATGCAGCTGCACGCGCACCCGTCCCTCTTGGACGTACCACGGCAGGGATTCACCTCCTGCCGCGATTCCAACCCCAGTGCAGCCATGACGTCACCCTGCGCACCCCCAAAAACAAACTCACACTCCGAGGGGCTCCCCACGCCGAACACATGTGCTCTGCCCGTTGGAGCCTAACACAAGCTCGCGTGGAGAACCCATCCGGGTCCAAATCCGTTATCCTGCTAACCTTTGTCCGTCCGCAGATCGCAAATCCACCGCTTGGCGTTTCCGGACCGGGCTTCACTCCCGCAAGCGAGCACGTGGGGCCCTCGTGCCGTGCACAGCACGGACCGCGCGCTCGCTGCTGGGTGAACCCGGCACGGTGCCCACAACAGCCTACAGCCGCTACCCGGCTTTTGTCCCTCTGTCGCCGTCGTCTCGTCCACCCACGCACACCTGCGTGTCCGACGCACAGACTCCACTCCATCACACTCACATTCACACCGGGAGACGCGGCTGCATGCTCACGCATGCCGACCGACATCTCCCTCACATACAGAGACCTCACACACACGGTCTCCCTCACACGGACCCTCTCACTCACACCCAACCTTTCACCTGCCCAGGGGGTCTCACTCACACCATGCGTGCCGGAAAGCACGCATCTCCGCACACTCGCAAACACACAGCCCTGCGCAACAACCACACTGGGGATTCGTGTCCCCACAAGGGTTCCCGGGGCCTCTATACCCCCAAGCTACACGTGCACCTATCCCCAGCACTCGTCCCTTCAACTCCGCTTGGCACGACCGTACCCACCTGGCGTGATTCGCCTCAAGGGGCATACTCCCTCCCCTCGTTCCTGGAGGCGGCCATCCAGCTGTCACACCGCGGTCTCTACCCAGTCCGCGAGCTCACCCCATTATCCTCACTATTCTGTGTGTGTGGTTCTGTTCCTTTAACCCCGTCATTATCATGCAGTCTCTCCTCTATTTTCCTTACTCCCTGGTCTTCTATACATCTATATTTCTGTTTCTTTCTGGAGTTTTTCCATCTGGATTTCAATTTTACCTCTCCTTCAGTTCATTAATTCAAACCGTATAGTTTTGTTTTCTCTCCCACTCTTCCTCATGCTCCTCATTTTCCAATCTCATCGTTCTTCAATTGGCCCTTCCTTCCTGTGTTCATTCGCTGTTCTCTCATTACCCTTCCTTGCCTCTCCTGTCCTTCCTTCTCCACTTTCATGGTTTGCTTCATTTGGTTAATCTCTTTCTTGTGTTTCATTTGCTGCTGTCTCATACTCTTCCTTGTTTTCTTCTCGTGTCCTTTCCTTCTCCAGTTTCATGGTTTGCTTCATTTGGTTAATCCCCTTTTGTGTTTCATTCGCTGTTCTTTGTCTACCTCTTCGCACTCCAGCCTTGCTTTTCTTTCAATTGGTCAACCTGGCTTCATGTTCCTTTTGTTTTCTATCCCATTGTTCCTTCTCGTTCTTCCCTCTCCAATCTCCTTTGTTGTGTCCTTCAATCTCCTGATTTTCTCCTTCCTGCTTCATTCGTTGCTCCTTCACTTCTCCTCGTATTCCAACCTATTTTTTTCGTTTTGTCGTTCAATTTCAAATTCATATCTTTTCAGTTTTTTATCCAACTGTCTCTCTTGTTCCTCGTTTAAACACTCTCAGTTTTCGTTTTGTTAGTTTCGTCTCTTGTGTTTTGGTGTTTCTGTAACTCAGTTTTCCTTTTTTTCAATTCCTTCTCATCTCCGTACACTCCGACCTTGCTTGGCTTCACTGCTTCCGGCTTCCCCTTGTGTTTTCTATCCGTCTTCCCGTTCTCTTGTCTCCGTTTTCACCTCACGTCCACGCTTATCAACTCTCTTAGTCATGTCTTTGAGTCTTTCTCACACATCTCACTATTTATTATTCCCTTCGTGCACGCTCTCCGTCCACCCCAATTAATTTTTCCCTCTCGGTTACCGTCACTTTTTCCGTCACCTCCACGCTTTTCTCGCCAACACGTCTCCGAATTATTTTTTTCTCACCCGCCTTCACCGCGGGCCTGACAACCGTTGCACCCCTCCCAAGCTCGTTCGCTTCCACAACGTGGCGTCGCCATTACGCACTTCGCTTGTTGTTGCCTCATGCCCCGCCTGCAGGCTCCGGCCCAATTTGCTGCGTTCACCCGCATTTCTTTTATTTCTTCCTTCATTTCGTTTTTTGTTTTTTCCATTTTTTTTTTTTTTTTTTTTGAGTGCGTTTCCATCCATTTTTTCGTTCATCTCCATCCATTTTCCGTCATTTCGTTTTGTGTTTGTTTCCATCTGCTTGTTCCACTCCTTTTATTTCGTTTTTCATTTCGTTTGTGTTTGTTTCCAATCTGCTTGTTCACATTCCTTTTATTTCGCGTGCGTTTCCAATCCAATTTTTTCGTTCATTTCCTGCCAGCATGGCGAATAGCCGGGCCATGTCGGGTGCACTCCACTTGAGCCGATGCGGCAGGATCGGGGGGTTTTGGTGGAGAGGGGAGGGAAGGTGTTATACACCGCGGCCTCTTGCCGCCGCCGCACCCATTTCGGCGCCCTGGATTCGTATTGGGGGGAAACCTTTCCTGCACACCAATGTCCTAGCCTCGGGGTCTACCATCCTGGACCATGGATTCTACATCACTACACAATATTACATTTCTATACCCCCGGCTCCCGCTCGCCTTGAGACGCCATCTTATTCACGTATTAAGGGGTTAATTAATAATCGCTCGTAATTTAGAGGGAACGGGGGACGCTCTCCTAACCCCTGGACCGATTCCTTTGTGAATTTAGCTTTGGAACGGGAGGGATTAGAATCCCACTCCTGACACCAGTGTTGCCGAATTCGCGCCCGTCGGCGTGCGATCGCCACGCGACTCGAACCGCCGACCGCCTCGCCACCGGACGGACAATTCAGTCGTGACCCTCCCGGCTAACGCGGGATCCAGTCACGGTGGCGCCTTTCGACCTCACCACAATCGTGCCAATCGGCCACCCTGCGTAGGATAGGGTTGTTCGCCAAATTCGACCTACCTAAGTACCAACGCGGATGGTAAACCGGCGATCGTACCTCGCCGCAAAGGTCGACTCCGGACACGAGCCGCTTGGGCGGGCCGTTCCGTACTATCGGGATAACGAGCGTTGTTATCGTCGACCTCGACGGTTCAGATTATTTTACCGGGCGTTTTTGCACCCACACGAACGCCTTTACGTGAAGCAGGATGGAGGTTCAACTAAAGAAAAGACGAAGCGAAACGGAAAAAACAGTTCACACAATGCACATTATTCCCGCGGCACGCGATAGCACACCTATAGCACACGTATTTTACAGTCACAATTAATGATTGCACATATTATCAACACAGAACAAAAGGAAAATGCACATATAAAAGAAGGAGTTAAAACCGCTACACGACAACACGGACCAACTTATTCAGTACTAACCCTACAAGGACACGGCGCACAACACGCATTCACACCGAAGCAAAGAAAAGCACCACCTTCAAAGGCAAGGGAGTCAGACTGGCCCGTGGGCCTAATGCGCGTGGACCTGGATGAGCGGCAGGCCCACAGAGACCGAGGTCCTACCCGCGCCCTCGTGGCGAGCCGCAGAATGTCGCTGCAACGGCGGTTCGTGGCACCTGCTTGGTGTGTGGGTGGGAACGGGGCCCCTTGTCGCACTTCTCTCAGCGCGGGGGAAAAAGGGTGGGAATGTTTGATGCTCTGGGGAGGGATTATGGCTGGCTCGTTCTCGAATCCCGCGACGCCGAGCCTCCAGGTCCACCTCAGCCGTTCGCCTCCGCAGCCGTCTGCCACCGATCTCGCCCACCGATCTGCTGCCCTCCACCGACCACTGCCTCGATACTGACTCGCCCCACGATACTGCTCAACTCACTTACTGCGCCGCCTTTTATGGCTTCGGGAACCCACATATGCAATTATCGGATCCCAAACGACCTCGGGGCGGAGCCACGCTCGCCGAGTTTGGATGGAGAAAAAGCGAGATAAGCGTGTATCATCCTGATCCTCAAATTTGCATATGCCGATTTTCGTCAGGCGCGTCTGGAGGCGGGGCCAAGCCTCGCCCGCCGCTTCCTGCATTGGGTGGATCAGATGTGGGCGTGTATCATTCCTGATTCCGAATTCTCCTCGGGAAAGCCGCCATCTGCCACTCGCGTCTCGCGTGTCTCGCTGAAGACGCTCGACGTTCGGCGTCCACAGGTGGTGTGCGGGAATGGCCGTTAAGGAGAAGGTGGTGGGAGGCGTTTTTCGGCGGTGTCCCGATGGCCATGGCGCTGTTTGGAATGGCCGGTGATGTGAGGTTTTGCCAGGTAGCGAGTGGTGAAGGTAGGTTTTGGCTGCTGGCGTTGTTGTTGTTGTTGGCGTGGGTGGGCTCAAACAAAAGGTTAGAACAGGAAAAACGCCTAACTCAAAGGATCGCAGCCCGATATGAATCACATTAATTCCCTCATACAATGGGTTTGGTGCTAACTACACATGTACTTAAGAAATATAACTCACCTACGGGACCTTTATGGTGTTTGCGAATTTCAGAACCGTAACAATACTTTACGAAATCTTTAGATTTCGTAAGTAACAACAGAAACGGTAGTCATCAATATACTTACGAAATCTTTAGATTTCGTATAGTAACAAACAACAAAGCAGTCATAGACTGGTACTTACGAAATCGTCAACTTGACCTCTGACCTTGTCTAATAAAGCTGTCTCTAGAGAAGGTAGCGCGCAAACCAGAAGTTTCTACGTGATTCTGTTACCAAACATCAAAATCGAATGTTTGACCTCACCGTGACCTGTGACCGTTGAACCGATTTTGACCAAATCTAGTCCAGGCACTAGCCATCACCCTCCTGAATCACGTGGTGTAATTTGACATTGGTAGCTTCTTCCGTTCTCGAGTTATCTGTACCAAACCATCAAAAATCGAATGTTTGACCTCACAGTGACCTTGACCGTTGACCGTTTTTGACCAAAATCTAATCAGCACTAGCCATCACCCTCCTGAATCACGTGATGTAATTTGACATTGGTAAGCTTCTTCCGTTCTCGAGTTATCGTGCCTACAAACAAACACAAACATACAAACAAACATACAAACAAACATACAAACAAACAAACAGAAAACGGTAAGTCATCAATATACTTACGAAATCTTTAGATTTCGTTAATAGCTAAAGCAAACAAACAATAATGCAATAAATAATAAATAAATAAATAAAAAACATACAGACTGACTAACATATCTTGCAAAAACTTCGTTTTGGCAAGATAATAAACACAGCAACTGAAACTAACAAATGAAGAGAGGTGAGGAAGAGGAGGGGGGTTGGGTGGAATCACAATAACCTGGAAAAAGGGAGTATTGGGGAATTGTGTAATTTGGGGTGGAAGAGATCATGTGTATGGATGGGGAATGACCTGAGGTAGTGGAAACAACTGTCTTGAAGCCCTGGATGGCAGAATGGGATTGAACAAATTAGGGAAGTTGGTTCCACAGGTGAGAGGCAAGAGGAACAAAAAAGTGGAGGTGAGTAGTGAGCCTGGATTTTGTGAGATTAACAAGAAGAGGTTACTTACAGACCATGTGTGCCCTTGTAGACACCTGGGAGGGACAGAGCCAAGACAGGGCAGAGAGTGCAAGACCTACAAATTACCCCCGTGCGGGAGTGACGGTCATCTCTGCGAGAAAATATATAGCCTCCTGAAGGTAGGGCAGTTTTTGCAAACTTTGAAGTCACGTGACGCGAAAACGAAAGCGAATATCGAAAATCCGGCCCGACAAAATTTAGATATTGTCCCATAGATTTATATGCCACAATCAAATTCAAGATCACTTGAGAAATGTAGGAGGAGATAGATTTTGAAAATCGTCATTTTCGCATGAAAATCGTCATTTTCGCATTTTTTGCCAACTTTGAAGTCACGTGACACGAAAGCGAATATCGAAAATCCGGCCGACCAATTTAGATATTGTCCCATAGATTCATATGCCACAATAAAATTCAAGATTGCTTGAGAAATGTAGGAGGAGATAGATTTTGAAAATCGTCATTTTCGCATTTTTTGCCAACTTTGAAGTCACGTGACACGAAATCGAAAGCGAATATCGAAAATCCGGTCTGACCAAATTTAGATATTGTCCCATAGATTCATATGCCACAATAAAATTCAAGATTGCCTGAGAAATGTAGGAGGAGATAATTTTGAAAATCGTCATTTTCGCATTTTTTGCCAACTTTGAAGTCACGTGACACGAAAACGAAAGCGAATATCGAAAATCCGGCCCAATCAAAATTTAGATATTGTCCCATAGATTCATACGCCACAATCAAATTCAAGATCGCTTGAGAAATGGCGGAGGAGATAGAATTTGAAAATCATCATTTTTCGCAACGGACGTACGGACGGACAGACGGATCGAAGGACATCTACACCCATATTATTAGGTCATGCTCGAAGAGATGACCTAAAAAGGAGGCAGTAGAATGCAGAGGCCACAACCTGTCTGCGATGTAAAGAGTAACAGACATAGACACTCAGCTTCATCATGGGAGAGCCCAATGATTTTGAAGGTCTTGCTTTCCATGGTATCAAGAAGGGCAAGGTGTGAGGCAGGGATTCCAGCCCAAAAGGAAGAGCAGTACTCCATCAAGATGTGAATGAAGATAGGTTGTCAAAAGTTCAAAATAGCCAAGGACAAACCTTGCAGATGAAGGATGCCCATTCAGTACCTGGCTTTGGAGGCTATCTTGGAAATATTGACTGCCTAAGAAAGATCATGGCTGATGGTGATGCCCCAAAGTTTGAGTGGCTTAACCTTTTCAAGTGGTTTGTTTAGGAAGTAGAAGGGAGGGTTTGTCAGATGGTCTTTTTGGAGAGACAATGTGAGTGTGTGGAATTTGTCAGGGTTGAAAGACATTTCAAGTGTTGGACCATCTCCTGATTATATCAATGTCTGGAGAGAGGGAAGATGCTGCTGCCTGCCTGCCTGAAATATGAGAAATGATCCAGTAGAGGGTGCAATCATCAGCAAAGAGATCGGCAGGATTTTACAGCGAATCAGAGAGATCACTGGTGAAAATGAGGAACAAGACTGGGCCCAAGCCACTGCTTTGGGGCACTTCAGGTTTCACAGGAAGAGGAGATGAAAAGATCCCATTAAGAGCGACACACTGTGATTACAGTAGTGGAGGAAGTCAGTGAGCCATCAGAGGAGGTGGCCTTGGATGCCATAAGCAGAGAGTTTGAAGATCAAGGTGGCATGCCATTTTGTATCAAATGATCAAGATATGTCCAGAGAGATCGCCCTGATCTCATGTCTGAGATTTAGTGCTTACATCTGTTGTTGGGAGAATAGAAGCGCATACACTGTAAACGAGCAACCACTGCAAATGAGTATTAGAGAATGCAAAGCGACTATGCTGAATCTGTTTGCGATTCTATGTCAAATAAACGGCTAGGTTCCAGAGATTTTTGGGGAATTGCTAATAGCATTCTCAACCATAATCGATCATCGATTATTGTCCTCTTCAATGGCCCTGAAGTGCTTACTTCTCCAATTGATAGTCAACCTCTTCACTGAGCATTTTGCTGAAAACTAAACTTGAAGACAATGGATACCCATTGCCTATTTGGCATTCCTTGTCTCCTCTTTCCAGTCTCCTATTTGGCCTTCCTTGTCTCCTCTTTCCCGTGTCTAAACTTGAAGACAATGGATACCCATTGCCTATTTGGCCTTCCTTGTCTCCTCTTTCCCGTGTCCTCTTTCCCGTCTCCTATTTGGCCTTCCTTGTCTCCTCTTGCCCGTGTCTAAACTTGAAGACAATGGATACCCATTGCCTATTTGGCCTTCCCTTCTTGACACCGGGCTTTCCACCATAATCATCACACCGAGGAAAGTTGCTAAGATTATTCAAGGGATGGAAATCTCAAAATCTACTGGACCAGATTGACTGGACTACAATTACTTTAAAGATGTGTTCACTTTAACTGTTTTCTGTTCTCTCAAAATTGTATTGCTTGTGTCTGTCAAAGTCTGTTTCCACTGAGCTGGAAGCATGATTCTGTAGTCCCTGTCTTTAAAGGTTCTGGTGAGAAATCTGATCCTATCAGCCTCTTAGTCGTCTACCCATTAAAAGCAAAGTGTTTGAATCCCTGATGAAATGGCAACTCATGACCTATCTGGAAACCCACAACCTCATAACTGATGTCCAGTATGGCTTTTGACATTCAAGGTCTACTGGTGATGTTCTATCCCTAATCAATGAACATGTGAAAAGGGCTTTGGATCATCGTGGAGAAGCCAGGGTTGTTGCTCTCGACATCTCGATGGCTTTTGACAAAGTGTGGCAGAAGGGTTTCATCCATAAGCTAAAATCACATGGCATCTCTGGAAAATTGCTTGATACATTTTCTGACTTCCTTGCAAATCGTCAAATCTCTGTGGTACATGAGGGGCAGTTATCACCTGGCCATAATATGAATGCTGGTGTTCCTCAGGGGTCTGTGTTGGGTCCAATATTGTT
>CM068953.1:92941349-92953532 GCA_035128595.1 Eptatretus atami | reverse complement strand
TACAGTGCAGCTCTCTCTCTGTCTCTCCGTCTCCATATCCATCTCCGTCTCTGGACGTGTCCGGGCGGGTTTTTTCTCCGGACGTGTCCGGATGGAATTTATCTGCGGACATGTCTGGATGGGAGTTTGTCTCCAGACGTGTCAGAGCAGTGTTGTCTCTGGACAACTTGGCTCCGGACACATCCAGGCGGTGTTTATCTGTTGACTCATCTGGGCGGTGTTTGTCTCTGGACGCGTCCGGGCGGTGTTTGTCTCCAGACTGTGTTTATCTCTCGACATGTCCGGGCGGTGTTTGTCTCTGGGTGGTGTTTATTGTATGACTGTTACAAAATGTATTTCAGACATTATTTTGTTTCCATCTTTACTGTTATTCTTTGCAGAAGCATTTTGATGAGACAGTATGAATTGTAATTAATGCTCCACTGCAGGTCAGCCTTCCCTTCCTCTCACCTCACACTGTCTTCCTTTCCCTCCCTCTCCCTCCCCACTTCCCATCCCTCCTTGTCTGTCCCCCTCTACCTCCACATCTCCCAATCTCTCTCTCACGCCCACCTCTCCTCTCTCTCTCTCTCTCTCTCTCTCTCTCTCTCTCTCTCTCTCTCTCTTCTCTCTCTCCCCCCTCTCCCCCTCTCCCTGTCCCCCCCCCTCAGTATTGCGTCAATGAAACGACGGGGGGTATTTGCTAGTATTTTAATATTACTCTTTTTAGCTCACCTGGAACGTAGTTCCGAGGAGCCTATGAGATGGCACGTCGTCTGTCTGTCAGTCCGTCCACCTGTGCACTAACGGTCAAAGTTTTCAAACACCCTCATTTTTCAGTTTTTACTGGTTTGGGATGAACTGGACAGAAGGGTGAAGGCAAAGCAACCTACAAGTGCATCACATTTGTGGGAACTTCTGCAACAGTGTTGGGAAGAACTTTCCGAACAATATTTGATTTCCATTGTAGAAAGAGTGCCACGAGTATGTTCGGCTGTGAAATCTGCAAAAGGTGGCTACTTTGATGAGTCAAAAATTTAGATCAAATTTTGTTCAACAAAACGATTCCATGATTTATTTTTATCTGCAATTGTTTATTTGTTCTACGCTTAATTTCAGAGTACATTGAAACATTAAACTGCTTAAATTTCAGTAAAAACTGAAAAAATGGGGGTGTTCCAAAACTTTTGACCGGTAGTGTACTTGAAACTTCTTCTCTGAAACTACGCATACGATTTTGATGAAACTTTACCACAACCTTCATCACCCTGTATGTACCAAAGTTTTTTCATGGCAATAAAAAAATCAGGTGGGGTGCACTAAGGTTACTTACCTAATTAATGAGTAAATAGCAGAGGTCCACAAAATATTAAAGTGCAAATGCCAATAACAGTCTCTACTGAGATATGCGCCTACTGCGATGCACTGCCAGTCGTGCTAATCTAGTGAGACGATTTCTCCCATACTTGAGTCAAGGAGAGGGCTCCATCCTCCTGAGCCCCCCCTCCATAGTTGCACCAATGCACCCCTCCCTTCCGATGGTCAAACCAAGGTGGGTCGTATCCCACGGACCATGGTTTGGTTGTCCAAGATTTAAAGAATACCATCTTCCACTGACCTTGATGCCGAAATCTCTGCTGACCACAGATCAGATTTACAAAGTTTTGAGATCTTCAGTGAGATCTGGACGCTAAATTTGACTATTAACTTTTCCTGCCTTTTATTTAATTATTTTTGTCTCTCCTCCAGGCTGAACAGTTGACGTTTTGTAACCCACTGCACAGATAGGGCGGATCTGCATCAGGACCTCAACCACAATCTTATCCATTCGTCGTCGTCGCACACCCAACCTGTCCACCAAGTTTCGTCCGAATCCATCCACAACTTTTTGAGATGTCCTGCTCACAGACAGACAGACAGACAGACAGGTATGAAACAAGCCGGTAGGCGGACATGGGTAGTCGGCCGTTGCTAGGCAACGGAGGGGTCCATAGCAACGGTTCTTTCTCACACATAACTAGGACATACCATGAACCTACCATACCAGTTTCATGTATATCTGACTCATAGTCTCTGAGGTATAACGAACTTCGTTTTTTTTATTGTTTTCGACCAGGGTTCATTCAAAGTCTATCTTCTCCGAACGTTTTCATAGGATCTGGCTGGAAATTTTTGACAATATGGCTGAATGTCTGCCCACAGTCGCTCGTGGCCCGATTTTTGATTTTCGAAAAAAAATTTTTTTATGATTTTTCAAAAATTTCAAAGTCCCGTTGCTAGGCAACGGTGGTGTCCATAGCAACGGTTCTCATTTGCACACAACTGGTCATGGTATGAACCTACCAACCAAGTTTCATCGAAATCGCCATTGTATTAACGGAGCACTGGACCGAACAGACAGACATACACAGACATACAGCCAAACATATCGACGGAAAAAGTGATAATAAGGGTAGATAAAAAAAACAATTTTTTTTTCGACTTTATCGACGGAAATACTGATAATAAGGGTAGAACAAATTTCAAAATATTTGTTTTTGAAAAAAAAAATTTTCGACCGGATCGACTACCCAACATAACTTCTGTCCACCTTTGAGTTTGGTGGTGGAGGTAACAACGATAACCGACGTTGATAAACGTTGTTTATCTCGTTAATTTCAACCAAATCAATGAAGAAACGACGAGTTCCCATTCCTCTGCCAACACACGATGAGCAATGAAACGGACGTGGACGTTTAAATTTGATTTTTGGTTCATGGGGGTGCGGATACAGCACAGGCATGATGGCCCAAATGGCAATTCCTAATTGGTTGAAATTAATTAAGCTTACTAAGCTTCCCCTGTACATGCTTCATGAAAGCACGTGTTGACGTATAAGGAACTCGGCAGCAACGTTCAAAGAATGAGAAACCTCTCAAACGGGCGATCGGCTTTGTCTATTTGTCGGATAATAATGCCAAGGTTCATTGTCTCCTGGAAGCCCCGCCTACGAATGACGTCACTGCTTGCGTACGTGACCTGCGAGTGGAAACTCGGGGGGCGTGTTCTGCTCCATTTTTTACGACAACAATAATCCATTAATGCTCCACTTGCGCAGGACTCTATTAATACCCCCGATATGTATTTAAAAGGTGGATATTAAAAAGAGTCAATCGAGTTTTTGTTTTTTTTAATTTTTAAAAACACCTCAATATCGTCTTTGAACCGCGCCCGGCGATCCCGTCAGCAGCGTGGCTCGTTCGGAGGCTCGCAGGAGGCATGGCAGCCAACTAGCAGGAAGTGGAGGGGAATAATCGGACGCAGCCGGTCGCAAGGAGCTGCGTTTGAACGGTCGAACGTCGCGGGTTTTGGTCTCGGAATTGGCACGGACGGTGAAGCCGAGCTCCGCCGTGCGCGTCAATGTGTTCTCAACGAGGATGTAAGCGACGCACAGTCTGCCGTCACCCTCCGAGCTCTGAGATCCTCCAGTAACCTTATTAGGATCTCCAGATCATCTTCGCACGGCTTTGGAGCAATGGCTGGAGTGTCTGGACCCCGTGTTCTCTTCCTCACCGCCAATGTCAGCTCCATCTTCGACGACGTGAGTGTACAATCCTTTTATTCGCATGACATTCATTCCGTAGATGTAGCGCACTCCATCCAGTTGGGTTGTATGGAGTACTCTTGATCGTAGCGCAATCATTCAACAATCATCAACAACATCATCAACAACATCATCAACAACATCATCAACAACATCATCAAAACATCATCAAACAACATCATCAACAACATCATTCAACAACATCATCAACATCATCAACATCATCAACATCATCAACATCATCAACATCATCAACATCATCATCAACATCATCAACATCATCACGCTCAGAAGTTTAAGTGCCCAGTGTCTTAAATTTACTCGTATTGGCAATGCATGTCCAAATCCATAATCCAAGATGTGACACTTTAATTTGAGTAATCTCTTCTGAATCCCCGCCCCACCCCCACCCCACCTCTATAATTGTGATATTGCTTTCAATTTCATCCTTTGTGTCATTGGTCGTTGGGTTTTGAACACCGTTCTGCTTTTGCACCACCACGTGCACTTGGACTGATGCACGTCTACATATCAATCGCGACACCAGCAGACTCCACCTGCCACCTGCCACCTGATGTTTATTATCCCCCGCCAACCAACGAAGTTGGCGGGGGATACAGAAATGGGTTCCGTCCGTACGACCGTCCGTCCGTCACATTTCGTTTCCGGAGCTCAACTACAAATCCCCTCAAGATATATTTACGAAATTTGGTACACATATCAAGCAAGTGGTGAACTGGTGCCTTTTGATATTTAGAGATTTCCCCCAAAAAAAATTCTGTCACTTTCCATGGAAACAAGTTGGGCATTAAGAAATAATTGAGGTTAACCTTTGTTTCCAGAGCATAGTTGCAAAACTATTAACTATTTCTTTATGAAATTTGGTACACACATCAAGAATAAATTGAACTGGTGCCTTTTGCTACTTGTCCTCATTTACTATGGCGGGGGATATCGAAGACTTTGTCTTCAACGGATGCTAGTTTATTTTCATTTGCAGCCTGTGGCTGCTTGGCTGCATCATTTTCTGGGGTCCCAGCTGTGCTGCTGATGCAACACCCCCTGTTACCAGCACACTGGTACTCATTTTGATGACATCGGAAGGATTACGGGCTGAGTCACCCCGACCTGGTGTTGCTTCAACAGCCCGACGCGGCTGGTGTTGCTTAAACTCTGGCGTCACCCCTACCTGGTGTTGCTAAAACTCAAGACCCTAGGATCATGACCCAGCCACTTTGACCGTTAAGCCAACACCAAGCCTCCACATTGATGTTGATGCATCATCTTCGGTGATGCGTTGACTCGCCGAAGACGTTCCTTCGGTATAAATCACAATAGGGTTGCTGTCGCCTGAACCCGGGAGCGAAGCCACTGCATTTGACGATCCCTTCCTTTGGGAAGGATGTGATTGTGATTTCGGCCATGGTGGTTTAGGTTGTGAGTGTCTGACGCCATTGTGATAACAATCATTGCTGTGCACTCGGTTGCCAGTGCCTTGAGCAAATAATGTTGGGTTCGTCCTGTGCATTCACAGACCGGTTATTCCTCTATGCATGTCGGGACTCGAGTCGTCGCGATGATCTATTTGCTAATGGAACACTCCTTTGATTTTTATTTTGTCATTTTGCTTCATTTGTCAAATTCCTTTAACCCTGTTCTGAAAAGCCATTTTTCTAACTCGTTTTACCTCAAGTTTATTCCATGGGAGTTTATTTACTTTCATCTCCTTACTCGATTCCTTCCCATTTGCACATTTTTTTTTTGTTTTGTTTGATGTTTGACAAGTTTAAAAAAAAAAAATCACAACGATAACAACAAATTTTTGTCTCCCTTTGTATTTTGTTTTATTGTCCACCTGTCACTGCTTTACCTCTTGATTTCAACATTGTTCTTCGTCTTATTCCTCTTTGCAGCCAGAGCAACTGCAGAAGAACTGGCTGCAAGAGTTTTTTGAGGTAAGTGATTGTTGCATGCATTCCTTTTAGCCACTTTGTTCCTGAAAGGAAGACATCATGATTTCTTGCAAACGGGTTTAAGTTGGATTGAAAGGACACAAAATGAGTTGCATTTTGTAATTTCTGTGTAAATGCAAGTGATTTGTGAATGTGTAGTAAAAGGTTGATTTTGATGAGTAATCATAATTGTAGTATACTATTACGAGTAGGGTTTTCCATACATGTGAGTGTTTAATGGAAATTGTGCACATCTTTGCCACGTGAGACAAGCCTGAATCATCAAGCTAGGGTGCGAGAAACAGCCCTATATTAATTCATTTGGCTGAGATGCTCAGAAATGTATTGAGATGGCTTGATCCACTTGGAAGGGGTGGGGAGGGAGGAATAAATATTGAAAATAAATGGTGTCTCATGAGTCCTGGTGGTGATCTCCCGCGCCGCATCTGGGAGTTCTTGGGAGCAGTCTAAAGCATGTGGGTCATGCAAAGACCGAAACTGGAGCCGATCTCTGCCGTTCGCCAACTGGTCTCTTCGCTCCTCCACAACACTCACAAAGATCAGACTCGTCTGCTCCCCTGCTTTCTGACCTTGCCCATGCTCTTAACGGGATGGGCAGAAGCATGCCCATGCAAAACCAAAAATGACTTGTATCACTGCGTGTGCTTCTAGACCAACTCTGAATAGACTTCTTATTAAATAATATAATACGAGGTTTGAGTGGAGGGAGGGAATGGAAACTGGACCCATGCAGCACACAGGGCATGTACTCTACATCCGTTGTAAAGTGACCCATGTATGCTCATTCACAAAGTACTGCACAAATATTGTCACGTCTGTGTAAGCACAAATACATAAGGGTGTTGCCACTCCTTCCCACACAAAGTTCAATACAATTTTTAACTTCCGTCAGCAAAGGTGGACAGAGGTTATGTTTCCACCCATCTTGTTTGTCTGTCTGTCTTTGAGCATGATGTCTCAAAACGTTATGGATGGATTCAAACGAAATTTGGTGGACAGGTTGGGTTTGTGACGAGGATTAATTTTTTCGATTTTGGTGAAGATCCATATCTAGATCTGGATGTGAGAATTATTATTATTATTATTATTTATATATATATATATATTTTTTTAATGTGATTCTTCACCATTGAGGAATGGGACCAAAAACAATATACAGCACAATGTATCAAAAGGTGATGGCCAGATTCGGACAAAACTAGGTGGACAGTTTGGATGTGTGACGAGAACGCTGATTAAATTTTGGTAAAGATGCAGATGCAGATCAGGCCTATCGGTGTGATACAACACGTAAACTGTTCATCCTTGCTGAGGTATGCGCTCTCCCGACTACTGTTCGAGTTTATTCTGCTTTTCATCATGTACTTAATGCAGCTGAAGTTTCATTTATTTTTATTTCTCCCAATAAAGCTCCATGTACAAGAGGTCCACTTTCCCAGTGTTGTTCACACTCATCCAAGGACTCGTTAACAAAAACTCGGTTCTGGTCTGGCTTGGTAATTTTGCCAAAAATTTGCCGGTTCCTGGATCAGCTTGGAACTCGGATAAGTGAGTAATTTTTTTATTTTATTGTTTTTTAATGATTGAGGCTCGTGGAAGAGCTAGAATCGAGCTTCTGTAAATTGATCATATGTGTGACGCATAGCCTCAATCTAAGCTGCGTTGACAGCTACAGCTGGTCACAGCACTGCTTGTGTTACAATACAATGATGTCTGTGCAGGAAATTATAGCGATTTAAAAAAAATGTATTTGATAGTTGTGATTCCAACTTTTGAACCTCGGTTTGCACTTGATAGTGCAAAGTTTTATCTCCATTCATTTCATCCTATAATCTACTTATGAAAGGATCTGAATTTCTCCATCATGCTTCATGCTAAAGGGCTTTGCTGTTGTCGAATAATACAAATGGTAGTGCTGGAAAAGTAATAATAAATTTGTTCGTTTAATCATAAAGCTTCCCGTTTCATAAGCGTCTTTCTGAGTTTGACGAAGAAGCGCTAATGGTTTTATATATATATATAATATATATACATACATACATACATACAGGGTAGCCCGAAAGTTACTTTACCCCTGATAAATTTCTCGCACTTCCCTCTGCCCTTGCCCGCTATCGTATGCGGAAACACTGACTCAGAAGAATGATGGAACACATACAGATACAATGACAAATTAATTATTGTAATATACTGCACAATAAAACCTGTATATTAAAAGAATTCAAGAACAATGCTTCACTGGGAAGGGTAAAGTGACTTTCAGGCCACCCTGTATATATATATATATATATATATATATATATATATATATATATATATATATATATATATATATATATATTTTTTTTTAATATGCGTGGTTCGAACGGAAACTTTTATTATTCCACCAAAGCAGGAGGCCTTCAGAAGGGCACGGAAGGGGCACACAAATAACAACTGTGTTATAAAATCACTCGTTTTTGTGTGTTTGTACTTCACTTTACATCCTCGATGACACACAGATGGGCATTGAATACGTTTGTGAAGTGCAACATGCTGTCTTTTGATTAAACCCATAAGCATCAGCTTATCTCGATGATGAAGTTCATTACGAAAATGTATTGCTGTCGACTTGATGCCATGAAAGTAGACGAGGCGTGTTATCTCTGCAGGCATGCTGTTTGATATTGTTTTTCAATTCTTATTCTCATGAAGCGTGACTCGCATTGACCAATCAAGCCCAGGGTAACAGTTACAGTGCCTGATTATGGTAGCTCTTTGCTTTGAAACTCACAAAGTGAAACAAAATGACTATTCTGTAGCACATGCGACATTTCTACTTCACACATGTGCAAAATTCTGCAATTACTTAATTTCATGTGACAAGTAAATATCTGAGTTATTTTCTGAGTTGCCAAACCTACCTTAACTAGGACTCGGCTCGGAAGCGTAACTTGCTGAATTCGAGTTCGGGACCTCGGTTCACACAGCACTGGTTCACGTTGCCAAGTTTGGTAATTAGATCTTAAAAATGCACCATTTATTATATCTTGCTTTCCCAATCTTGCTGAACTACTGCCTTGATGACTTAGTAAAACACACTTGCTTCAGGAATAGCTTTGCACACTTTGCCAACTGCCTGGATTCATATGGAGACTGGACTTTAATTGAAAAATTATTTATTCGGACTAAAATATTAGGCTTGTTGTTCTTTAATTTACAGTAAATGTGAATATAAAGTGGACTTTTGAACTTTCAACTTTTGTCTTGTGCTGAAAATATAATAATTTTTATCTTTGGTTTAAGTAATGTTTACAGATTATTAAATAATGCACACTATTGTGATGGTAGATGATAAATGCATGTATTTCGACCCAATTTGCATCGATATTCATAATCAGCATTGTGCTGCTCTTGTTTTTATCATTGCAGATCTTTTACTCAGGAAGAATATATTGCCTAAAGTTAGTTTGGACTGGTTCATGTTATTATTGTACTGCCATTAGAGTATTAGACAATCCAGCTAAATTGCTGAAATGCAGAAAGGAACATACTTTTTGTGAAGTAGGATACATTTACCTGGGTTAAAAGACTTATTACCTCCACCGCTGAAGGTGAAGTAGGTTATGTTTTCACCCCTTTTTGTCTTTGTTTGTTTGTGTGCAGGATATCTCAAAAAAGTTATGGATGGATCCGGATTAAATTTGGTGGACAGGCTGGGAGTGAGATAAGGATGAACTGAAAATATTTTGGTGAAGATTGGGATCCGGATCCGGCTTCTATGATTTTTAAAGTGATTCTTCACCATTGAGAGATGTTTCGAAAAACGATATATAACGTGACATGTCAAAACTTTGTGGACTGATTCGGACGAAACTTTGTGGACATGTTGGGTGTGTGACGAGAAAGAGTTTATTTAATTTTGTTGAAGATCCGAATCTCGATCTGGATACAAGAATTATTTAATTGTGAAAGTGATTTTTCACCATTGAGAGATGGGGCTAAAAACGATATATTGTTGTGGGCCGGGGGTTGGTGGCGATAAACGGCCGCCAGGTGGAGCAGTAGAGCCGTCTCCCACCGAACACCCGGAATTTAGGTCGTGACTCTCGGACAACTCCGAAGGTCACGGGTAACTTAAGGACTGTGATTGCCAATTCTCTGACGGCGTGGGGTAGGGTTAATAGCCAAATTTCAATATACCTAAATACCCATGTCGTCAAATTGCCAGGGAAGTCACACCCTCGATAGACCTCAGGCGGAACGGGCCGTTTACCGAACCCGATCCGGGTGTAAACCGAGAGGGGATTACCAAGATCCATCGGTCCAAATGACAACTTACCGGCCCCAAACGGCCTTACTACTTCTCAAGCCCGCACCGTGCTGGGCCAATGGTAGAAAAGACAGGCAACGAACTGGAACATTTAACGGGATTTATTTTACAATAGGGAAGGAGACACAGAGCAGAGTTATCATGAATAAAAGAAATACAATTTACAAGGAACACAGGCACTTAACAGTTTCTACTTACAGACGAGGCCCACGGACACACACACACACACACGCACAAAAGAAAATGGACCCCGTGGGTCTTTATTCGGTCCTCCCGCCGAGGAGGATAGTTCAGCTGGGGGACCAGGACCTTGTCGGGTACCTTCCCGCCTCGTGCGGTCACACCGACTCCAAACCACCACAGTGGGACTCGAACCCACAACCCGAAGTCCACGGCCCACGACCCTGGCTGCTCGGTCACCAGACTTGCCCTCCAATGGACCGCAGACCGCTCGAACCACGACCACCACTGTCTGCAGTCCTCTCGTCTTTTTTCAACCCCTCTCTTGAGGTCTGAGCGATTTCTTCTTTCGCCACTCGCCTGCCGATTGGACGGTGCATCTCTGGGGGGGGGGTGTCGAGGCGTCTCGGAGGCCCGCCCCCCGAAGAGGCTCCGTAGTAGCTTTTGGCACGCTGGCCTCCCATTGGCTGGGGTGCACGTGCGATGCTCACCCTTTGCTCATTGGCTGGAGGAAACGTTCCATGCCCTTCCTCGGGGCGGAGCCTCGATCTGAGGCGATGGAGGCTCCGCCCACGCCTTCAGCCAAAAACACGTGGGCAATGGCGACCGGGTTGAGTGAGGGACGGTGCCGCTGTTGTTGTTGTTGTTGTTATAGTAGATGTATAAAACCTGACTATAAAATAACTCACAGCGCACACACGAAATTCCCATTAGACATCGGGGAGGATTCTAACTATAAACACATACTTATCGAAATAACTGAACTACGGGGACTCTGGCTGTTTGTGTGCAAAAGGTTTCCAAATCCGTAACAATATAGCATGATATTTCAAAAATGTATTGGGCCCGATATGTTCTTGTGGATCAGACATTGTGTGGTGGAGTGTGCACTATCGAGTGCCATTCTAGTTTGAAGTGTTTTCCCATTTTCTGATTCCGTCAAGGTCTGGAGAGAAGGTGGAGGCTGCTTGCTGCATGTCTGCATGATGAGAAATGATATGGCAGAAGGTGGAATTGTCAGTAAAGAGATGGGCAGGATTTTGTTGGTAATTAGATTATTAATGAAGATGAGGAACAAGACTGGGTTTAAGACATTCCTTGGGGCACTCAATCCTTGAAAGGGAGATGAGATGAGAGAATCCAATTAAGAGCTACAGACTGATGTGAGTGGAGGTGGTCTTGGATACCATAAGCAGAGTTTGGAGATTAAAAGGTGGGGTTCAAGACTGTATCAAATGTTTGAGATACTGTATATCCAGAGAGATGGCCTGATCTCACCTCTGAACTTGAGAGCCTCAATCCATTGTTGGGAGAGTAGAAGCAGCATGGCCAAGGTAGAATGACCATGTCTGAAATGGAACTTATTTGACATCAGGCTATTGGAGAAAAGAATGCATTTGATGTCGACTGCAATGATGCATTCCATGACCTTGCTTATCATTTGAAGCAAGCTAATTTTTTTTTTTCTTCTGATGAAACCTCACGTACTTTGAGTGTGCTCTTCTGTTCTACTCCGTGCAGTTTTCTTAGTTTTGATGGAATTAAACAGTTTATATTGTTGCGAATCTGGAAACCCATCGCACACAACAGCTCGAGTCCTAGATCAGTTCTATCGGTAAGTATGTGTTTCTAGTCGGGGTCCCGTCCCTTGGTTTAATGGGTGATTAATTGTACGTGCGCTGCAGAGTTATTTTATAGTTAGGATTTTACGTCCCAACCAACGACCCCAACAACTCTGCTTTTGGCATTGTCCACGCTCTTTGCTCGCCGGCGAGCGAGCGCGTGCGTGGGTGGAGTTTAACATGGGCATGGCGTCCCTCTTTGGCCAATCGGCAAGGAGCGGGCGTCTCACCCGCCCTGTCCCCACTCAACACCATCGCCATTACGCACGTGGTCGGAGGTGAGGAGGTAGGCAGAGCTACAAATGCCTCCGATCGGGACTCCACCCAGAAGGGTGGGAGTTGCCCCGCCTACCATGGGCTGTCCAATGGGAGACGGCCAGGGAATCGCCGATGGGTCGACCATCAGAAGGTGAGTGGCAAGGAGAAGAAGCCTCTCCCTCCTAAAGAGCTGGAGTGTGGTTGTCGGGACCAGCGTTGAGAGACAGAGATTGTGGCGTTTGCCAAGAAGCCTGTCATCGTGTGTGAGACATTTCT
>CM068953.1:92919318-92929693 GCA_035128595.1 Eptatretus atami | reverse complement strand
TCACACTGGGAATTGGTCTGTGCATTGTTCAGTTTGTTCCATTATACAAGTTATTGGGCGAATGTGAGACTTCAGAAAGAAATTGGTATGCTTTCAAACAGCAGCATGTCCACCATTATAAAACTTAAAAGCAGTCAACTGAATCAACTCGGTAAAAGGCCAGTTTATCTTTGACTCCATTTCACCCTGGACTAACTGACTAAATCTTGTTCCTTCAGCCAATTTATTCTGAGACTTTAATTTTTAATTTTTTTTTGAAGGCTCCAATCATGGACTATATATATATAGTCCTCATCGAGGCCAGGCCTTGACTGAAAGAATTCCATAGATAGAGAAGTGAAGAAAGAGAAAAGTCTTTCAATCCTGACAAATCTCACACCCTCACCATGTCTCTCCAAAAGGTCCGTCTGGATTCCTCCCCCCAATCTACTTTCTCAACAATCCCCTTGAAGTCCTTTCATCAAGCTTTTGGGTCTCACTGTCTGCCACGATCTTTCCTGGGAAACCCACATCTCCAACTTGGCTTCCAAAGCCAGTCGCCGACTGGGCATCCTACGTCGTGCAAAGTCCTTCCTTGGCACACCTGAGCTTCTAACCACTTGCAATGCTTTCATCCGCAGTCTGATGGAGTACTGCTCTCCCCTCTGGGTTGTGCTCCTGCCTCTCACATAGCTCGACTTCACACTGTGGAAACCAAAGCTTTTAGGATCATTGGTATCTCCCACGATGAAGCCGAGTCTTTGCGTCTCTCACTCTCTCACCAGAGGCAGGTCGGTGGTCTTTCTGTCTTCTACCATCTCCTCTTCGGCCTTTCCCCCCTGCTCTGTCTGTTATCTGTCCCCCCTACATTTCCGCAGGGTGCTCAAGGTCCACCAAAAAACCCTTCTGGTGAAACTGGCAAAATCAAGATTCGCTGCTCACCTTCACTCTTTCATTCCTCTTTTTTCCCTGCCTTTGGAACAAACTCCCACACTCTCTTCAATCCCATTCTTCCCTCCAGGTCTTCAAAACAGCTGTTCACCACCATCTCATATCTTCCCCCATCAAAAATACGATCTTTTTTACCCCCGCTAATCCACCCCAAACCCACCTCTTTCAAATTCCCTGTTTTCCTTCCTGAAACTCCCTGTCGTACCATCTTGTTTACCAAATGTACCCTGCTCCATCCCTCTCCCTTACACAGATATCCTATTGTCTTTGTTCCCCACTATTTTTTGCTTCCCTCTCCTGCCCCTCTTGTCTCCTGTCTTATTATATGTTTCTGTGTATTAGCTCTTGCATGTGCCTCGACTTGGTATACTAAGGGGGAAAAAATATAGGCTGAGTTTTTGAAAAAGGGATGATCATAACTGTTTGGAAAGACATGAGAAGGTAGAGTTCCAGAGTTTGGCAGTGGATGGGAAGAAACAAATCATAATCATGTGATGTAGTCGCTTGTTGAGTAATGTATAGTCAATTGCAATGAAGAGGAGGAAGCTGAAAATTTGTATGCAGTCTTCTGTCATGGCTTTTCCTTTGGTTTCGACCCCAATTCGACTTGAATTATATTAGTTTTTCACTTTGTGGTCTCTCATAAAAATGGCTATCAAACAAAAACTTTTAATTTTGAAAAATGAAGTACAAATGTGGATTAAAAAAAATATAAAACAATTAGTACACCCACTACCTATGTGAGCGACAGGAAGGGTCATGTTATTATTCGCTACAACCTCCATCGTGTGACCCTTCTTCCTGTCAAGTTTGGTTGAGATTGGATATGTAATGACCAAATGTTTCACCGTCAAAAGAGACAGACAGGCAGACAGACACAGACACACACCAAATTGCATATTTTAGTGTTACGATGTTTTTCTTTTGAAAAACATTTTACAGTTGTCTTGTGAATTTTTACCCTCAAGTTTTCTTGCTTGTAAAGTGCTTTGATCTGTTATTCTTATAAGAAATAGAGTGTCCGCTCTGAGTGGGAGGTTGGCTGTTCAAACAGGTTTTAGGTTGGAGTGGGAGGTTGCCGTGGAATACCAAAGACTTGATAAATATGGTATGTGCTGCTTCCTTGCTTGATGCTCAGCATTTAAATAGGATAGAGCATAGACAGACAACGCTGGGATGGTAAAGGCAAACCACCCAGACCCCAGTATAATGCTTGCCAAGAAACTGCTTCTCCAGCACCAACATACTGTAAAGAGTATGGTACATCGACGCCAACATGCAAGAAAGGAATTTGATCAAGTGATTCAAAATTTGGCTTCTAAGCCAGTTTGGCTATTGTATTTGGGATGTTATTACCTCCATCACCAAAGGTGGAAGGAGGTTATGTGTTCACCCCCATCTGTTTGTCTTTTTCTTTATGTCCGTCTGTCTGTCTCTCTGTGAGCAAGATATTTCAAAAAGTTATTAGATGTTGGTTGTGTGCCAAGGACGAACTGATTAGATTCTGGTGAAGATCCGGAACGCATGATTTAAAAAAAATAATTATTTCATCTTTAATTTACCAAGTGATTCTTCACCATTGAGAGATGGGACCAAATATGATATATAGTACAGTACAATATAGCATATTTCAAAAAGTTGTGGATGGATTATGATAAAGTTTTGTGAATGAGTTAGCCATTCTCATTCATTCCTGTTATTATGCTCTTATATTTTGATCAATTTATTAAAATTAAGCGAAATTAAGTTTTTAGATTGAAGGCATCCGTGATGAAGGGGAATGAAATGATTGCAAAAGATTAATCTTTTTGTTATGCGAGTATTTTATGTGCACGAAGAACTAAAATATTCACAACAATGGGCTTTTCAACTCGCAATAAAATGACTAGCTATTGGAGAGTTTTAAGGTATCTACTATAAGTTCATACTTGAAAGATGGAATGCTTAACTTCCAAAATGAGCACCGTCGTTGGACTTTTGAAAGTAACTTATTTTTTGGATTTGACTGCTAAATAAATACATATCCATTTGAAGGTTCAATTTGAGTTGACCTGTTTTAATTTCCAGAAATGAAAGGCCCCAGGTAAATATTAAGAACAATGATAAATATCTTGTCACATTAGCAAAGACTAAACAGCACATATGCAACATGATGATTAAATTGTTGAGTATTTGAAAGGTAAAGAATGCTATGTTTGTGAAAATGGGTTAACCAAAAAGGACTGGAAAGTTTAGAGATTGTCATCTCTCTCGCAAAATGCAGAGCTGCTCAAAACTCATTTGATCTGAAATGAAAACAAACTAATTTTTATGCCTCTGCTGGCGTAGTTGCCAGAGGCATTATGTTTTCAGGTTCTCCGTCTGTCCGTGAATCCTTGATAGGTTTTCGTTAAAGCGATACCTTAAGAACGGCTGAAGGGATCGAAGTCAAATTTTGGACAAGTATGTTTCATGATGGAAAGATTAACTGATTAGATTTTGGGGTCAAATGGTCAGAGGTCATGTTAGGCAAATGTTGCCATACCAACTTGTGAACCAGTCATAGGATTTTGACCAAACCTGGTACAAGTATGTATAATTATGGAAAGATAAACCAACTCGATTTTGGGGTCAAGTGGTCAGAGGTCAAGTTGGGTAAAAATTGTTACCACGCTAACTTGTGCACCAGTGATGGGATTTTGACCAAACTTGGTATAACTATTCAAGATGGTGCAAAGATGAACTGATTAGATGTTGGCATCAAGAAGTCAAAGGTTAGAGTCCATGATGTGTTTTCGTTACTGTGATAACTTAAGAACGCCTGAAGGGATCTAAGTCAAACTTGGTACAAGTATGTACAATGATGTATTCATGAACTGATTATATTATGGGGTCAACAGGTCAAAGGTCATGTCAGGTAAAAATGTGATGTTTGAGAACAGCTGAAGGGATTTAAATCAAACTTGGTACAGGTGTGTATAATGTAATAATGTGGGCAGAGACATATCCGTTGACATCGCAACGTTGAAGAGTGTCGTTCTAGTTTTGTAGTCTTTCTCCATAAAATGTTAGTTGAATGTACTTTACTTTAAAGTATGATGAAGTTTAACAAGAGAAAATAATGCAATTTGGATTATTGAACAGCAATGTTTCCATTCTGAAAGTTAATAGTGATACTGATGTCTGAAAATTGAGCTTAGATTTTTAGATAATTTGAGATTTGTGGCAAGGTCATTGGAAATAGCATGGGGTGTAAAAATGAGATGGCATGGAACCTAATAGTATCCCTAACTTAAGGTTCATCTGTGAAAATTTAAAAGAAGCTAATTTCAACTGATTTGGGTAGGTATGGGTATGGACAACTACCAAAAAAAGTAAGGAGGGATAGGGTTGGGGAAACTTTTTTATTAGAGGTCAAAGGTCATTGACCTCTGCCTAAATCATATAAAATTGTATTTCAGCAACAAAATATGGTATATAGATGATCTTGGTGTCAAAATGCACAGGATTACGAAAGAAGATGACATAGAATAATTCTGACCATGGAACCAATTCCTGATCTCCGAAAATGAGGTCAAAGGTCAAAAATAGACTTCTTATCACTAAATATATCATATCAAATATCATATTGGTAACAGTAACAGAATATACCAAGATACAAACTAAATATGAAATGGATTCTTCACCACCAAAATACGAGGTTAATGGTCAAAATAAGCAGGGGGGGGTAAAGTTCATTAGTGTCAATAGTTTGTGTATGTAAAGTATATGTGAATTATAATCAACAATTTGCAGAATACTACTCACAACTTAGAACTTACAGTATCTATCGGCAACAACAAATTAATAATACTCAGTCTGTTTCCTCTTCATCGCTACCAATTTCTTCTGCATCTATGCTATCTGTTCCATTGTCGCAATGCCCACAGCACACTCCACATGCAGATACACACGACATGCGAGCTTTCATGCAGCTGCATCTCATTGTTTGACATTGCCTCTCCCCTTCCTTGCAGTTGCAACAAATTACTTTCAGAAGGTTGTCTGGCGTGATACCAACAGATAGCATTTTTGGTCTGAGTTTTCTGTTGGAATCTAACTCCATCCTCTTCCTTTGGGATCAAGAATAGGGTGTCAAGATGCTTCCATACCACAACTTGAAGATGGACACGAAGGGAATGTTGAGCTGTTGCATCTTCCGTTGGTGGTAGGCGGTCAGGATCGATTTTGCCCTTGGCTGCTTGCTTCTTGAACTTCATGTAGCGAGACTTTTCTAGGGGAGTATACCCACAGCCATATGTGATCTGCATGGCTTTTAATCCAGCTGTTCGAATTATGGAGTCGGTTGAAGTGGACTTGTGAATGCAGTAATGACACTGGCAGGAAATCTGCATTTGTAGAGAGCAGATTTGGTATGTCCATGAATAATGAAACAGTGTCGTTTCCAGACCAGCCATACTGAAGAGGAACTCTTCTTTGTCTCCATGTGTATGCTAGAGATGTCGTAAAGACCACAACATCTGCTTGTAAATACAAATTAGTACAGTGGATAGGCTATGATAGCAGAGCAATATCAAAATATCAGTGTCCTGGGCGACAACAACAACTGGGGATTTAACACTTGCGACCAAGTCCATTGCAGACCTAACAATCAGCGTGTCACCATCATCTTTTGCTTGCGTACAGTGATATTGTGGCTTGCATCTCTGCAGATATCATCATGATTAAGGCTCTTTGTTCTTCTCATTTGCCAGGAAACCTCTCTGTCACATGATATAGTCAATACCGGTGTGACCCTCATGTCCGGAGAAACCTTCTCCCAGCCATCCGCCGCATATGTTCATGGTCTTTCGTTGATGATTCCTCCCCGTAGCCATCAAACACTACAGTAGCTCCTTGAATTTGTTGTCAACATATCTGACATATGTATCAACTATAGTCTTGATGTTGCACCGCTGACCACTTTACCTGATGAAGTAGCCACCCTCCATCAACAACATGCATCTTGCTGTTTAGTCCACGTCAAGTTTTGTAGCTGTTTCCTTGAGCATCTTGCCAAATTCATGCTTTTTGGGTTTTCTCATCATGCGATCCATTGTGAAGAGAGATGTTGGGACCGGGGTCAGCTCAAATTTGAACATGTGTTCGATCCCTTCATCTCTCTCTGCCATGAAAATCAGTCTATTGAAAAGAAGGGTCTTTTCGATGTAGATCTTCTTGTCGCCTACCTTTACTTTCTTCTGAAGTTCAGCCAGATTTTGCATTTCTTTGCTGTCTTCATGCTCTTAACCGTGACTCATTATCAAGATCCTTTTGCATGAAAAGGGTTCGGCTCTACGAGGACTGTCATAGGAGTGTTGCTACTCCATTTTGTTCCAATCGCTCCAATAATGAAGAGTTGTTGATAAGTCTACACTGCTCTATTAGATTCTCTATCCCTTCTGTACAACCTCTGTAGCTTTCCTGCTTCTGAAAAGTCCTCACTACATATTCACATATATCCATCCTGGTAATTTTGTTATTTACAGTATTGTTCCAAAGGCCTCAGGAACTTTTGGGACATCACTGCACTGGGTAGTCAAGGTACATGTAGGCTAGCTAGGTTTTCTCAGTAATCACTCCTGAAACAAAGACAAAACAAAGACTTCATTCATGCAATTTATAGTGTTTTAGTCTAGGGTCAATGACATTTGATCCCAAGAAAGTAATTTCCCCCTCCCCTCTGCTCTTGGAATAAATAATAACCCCCATATCCACCACGTAAGTTGAAATTAACCTCTTCGGTTTGTTTCTTGCTCATTTTATATAATATGGTAATTTTCCTGTTATAAATACCAGTACGTGCCCGTAAAAAAAAAAAAAAAATTAATCACAAATATTCAAACCGCGAGCAAGAAACAACAACCACACAGGCGTTTCTTCGCTCTCGCGTGCCCGTACGTGCGTTGCCCGGAAGTTCGCATATCGCAGTTACGATTATTCGCAATTTAGTTTTAATGGCCAATTATTCAATTAGCGCCAACGTATTTTGCCTTTTCGCAATGTCGTCGCAAGGAAAAACAAAAAGAGAAGAGAAGAGAGGAAAAAAAAAATTTACTTCCTGGTTCGGAGCACACCAGCTCACACTGATGTTACCGAAATTTCTGCACCGTCTAATATGAAAACGATCATAACTTGGGGCATAGTGTTTATTTAGAAATGCGCATAAGAAATCGAGAAATTATTAGAATACACGAAGTCATCATTATCCGGAAGTCCTACGTTGTACCTGTAATGGCGAACGCGGCTGAGCTTCCTTCCCCATCGGCCACGCCCACGCAACAACGTGTCTTGTCATTGGTTTGGTAAATAAATGGCCATAACTTGGGAAGCACTTGTCCGATTAATATCAAACTTGAAAAGGCACATCCTCAGGTCCCAGCAATATACCTGGCAAGTTTCAATCAGATCGGACCAGTGGTTGTCGAGAAACAGCGAAACCACACACACACACACACACACACACACACACACACACACACACACACACTTGCTGGAATTATAGATAGATTTCATTTTAGTGATAAAACAGCTTTTTTGACCTTTGACCTCATTTTCAGAGGTCAGGATTTGGTCCCAAGGGTCAATAATTATCTTATGTCATCTTCTTTTGTAATTCTGTGCATTTTGACACCAAGATCATCTATATACTAATATATCATGTTTTGTTGCTGAAATTAATTTTTAGTGATTTAGGCAGGGGTCAATGACCTTTGACCTCTAATAAAAAAGTTTCCCCAACCCCTATCCTTCTTACTTTTTTTTGGAAGTTGTCCATACCCATACCCACCAAAATCAGTTGAAACGAGCTTCTTTTAAATTTTTTCACAGATTGGCTAATTTAGGGTTACTATAAATAAAATCCTGAATTGTATCTTCACAGAAGAAAAACATTAAATGTACTTTTAAAATACAAAATGAATAAATTGATGCGATAAATATTGACTCTATTTATCCCTTTTGATTGCATGTGGAGTGAGATTGATAATTGAAACAGACACCTCCACAATATCTGTAGAGTATTCCATGAACAAAGCATGGAAAGAGCAGAGAGTGTAAGACCAGAAAGGAAGCGGTAGAAGACAGAGATCACCGACCTGTCTGTGATGGTGAAGTGATAAACCCAAAGATAATATTGAAGGCCTTGGTTTCCATGGCATCAAGTTTAGGAATTGTAAAACAGAGGGGAGAGCAGTACTCCATCGAGCTGTGGATGAAGGCTTTGCAAGTGGATAGGAGTTCAGGTGTACCAAGGAAGGACTTTGTACTATGGGGGATGCCCAGTTAGCGGCTGGCTTTGGAGGCCAAATTTGAAATGTGGATTGCTCAAGAGAGACCATGGCTGAGAGTGTGAGACTCGGGAGTTTGAATGACTGAACTTCCTAGAGGATTGCTAAGAAAGTAGATGGGAGGGTTTGCCAGATGATCCTTTGTGAGACTTGTCAGGATTGAAAGACTTTTTCCAAGTTTATCACCAGCTTGTAATTTTGTCAAGGTCTGAAGAGAGGTGAGAGCCGCACCTGCCTGAAGGATGAGGGATGTCACGGCATAGGGTGGAGTCGTCAGCAAATACTTAAAGAGGATTTTCCAGTCAAATAGATCATTTATGAAGACTAGGAATAGGACTGGACCCAGAACACTGCTTTGGGGCACTCCAGCCTTGACAGGGAGAGGAGATGAAAGGATTCTGTTGTGTGCCACACATTAGCTACGAGAGTAGAGGAAGTCAGTTCATCACGTGTGGAGTTGGCCTTGAATGCCATCGGCAGAGAGTTTTGACAATATGGCAGGATGCCAGACTTGTGTAACAAGCGCAAGATATGTCCAGAGAGATGGCCCTGATCTCATGTCTGACATTGAGGGCCTCCATCCTTTGTTTGGTGAGTAGAAGCAGTATGTTAAAGGTGGAGTGATTTGGTCTGAAACCAAATTGCAGGTGATATGAGATGAGGTTGTTTGGAGGAAAGGAAGGATTTCATATCAACCATAAATGATGGATTCCATGACCTTGCTGATGATTGGAAGTAAGCTGATGGATCTTTAATTAAGGGGATCAGTTTTGCACCTTTTTTATGTAATGCAGTGATTTCTGATTTCCAAGCAGATGGAAGATCACTTGAGGCACATGATTGGGTGTAAAGGGCAGAGAGAAGATGTGAAAGAGCAACAGAGCAGAATTTTTTTTAGGGACATGGGGGCTGATGCTGGTCAGTTGCAGGGTCAGAGTTGTGTTGGGGGGGGGGGGGGGGAATCTTTTCACCTTCCCAGGTGCAAAAGACAGAGTTCAGGAGCAGTTTGGTACCACAGGGAAGGAAGGGTATTGAGAGAGGTGTTTGGGACACAATAGTTGGAAATAAACACAGAAATGAAGCATTCAACCTTCTCATGAGTGGAGTCGGCTGTGGTGCCATTTGAAGAGAGGGAAGGGATGGAAGGGGAGCTTGCTCCCGAGACAGACTTAACAAGGTGTCACCAGCTTTTTAAGGAGGGAGACAAGTCTGAAAGTTCATTTTTGTGGTTGGACAGATGTTATTTTCTTGCTCTCCTGAGAGTACACAAACTTTTAACGTACTTTCTTGGAATGCACGAGGATTGCCTTCAGTCGGATTATCCTCCCAGGAAGAGAAGGTAAATTGTTTCAGAGCAACTGCCTCACCACTGGATTCAGTGTACGATTGGTGGGTAGCGGGGCAGGATAATTGAAGACAAGATGGGGTTAATCTGTGCATAAGAGAGCAGGTTTCTATGGAAGAATTCCCAGGTTGAGTAAATGGGCAATCTCAACAGGGGCAGTAAATATGAGAGACCAGTCCTGAAGAGAGATGGCTGCTTGCAGTCCCTGCCAATCTGCCTGAGTGAACTGAACTGCCAAACTTGCTGGCATTGAGGCAGCTCTCAGAGAATATCCAGAGATCCTATCTTTAACAAGAACATGATCAGATGACTCAGTTGGAGTAGAGGATAAGCAGGAGACATTTGCGTCAAAGTTGGTCATTCCAAAGTCCAGAAGGGAGGATTTGCCATTGGGAGAAATCCAGGTTGGAAAGTTCACAGATTGAGTCAGTCCCATTGAGTCACAGAAGTCCTTTGCTTCAGTGTAATGGTTGGATGAGAGAGGTACTGTTATGGATTTGGAAGTCTTTTGCACACAGACAGTCAGCAGCCCCCGCAGTTCAGTTATTTCGATAAGTATGTGTTTATAGTTAGGGTCCTGTCCCTTATGTCTAATGGGAATTTCATGTGTGCGCTGCGGGTTTATTTTTTAGTCAGGGTTTTTTTTACAACAACAACAACAGCGGCACCGTCGCCTCGCTCCACCGACGCCATAACGCATGTGTTCCTGGCTGCGGACGTGGGTGGGACCCCTCGCTCCAGAGCCGACTCCGCCCACGAGGGCAAGGGCGCGTCCTTCGTCCAATCAGGAGGC
>CM068953.1:92885089-92912859 GCA_035128595.1 Eptatretus atami | reverse complement strand
ATCAGTCTGGTGGGATTGAATTTTGCTAATTTTTCATTGAATTCCAACATTTACAATCTATATTTTAAAAAGCTGTCTTTGTCATTCCCTTTTGATGTACTTATCTGTGCTGATACTGATGTCAATTATAAGTGGTAAACTATGATGTGCAGGTGCATTGTGCACACATGAAAGTGGATACTGTTCTGGATTGGTGCCATGTCTTGTAATTTTTTTTTTTATGGATAATCACTCCCAACCAAGGCATAAAGTCAACTCTAGGTTAAGGGGCTGGGAAGTTACACTAATGAAGCGGATAAAGCACAAAAATAAAAGAAATAGAAAAATAACAAAACATCAAGACACATGAGTCACAGAAGTCAAGTGAAATGCCATGAACCTCAAAGATGTAAGAAGTCGAAATTGACATTCCTCTTAAAGCTGGGAAGATCATAGATAATGGGAAGCACGTTAACAGGAGTGAATTCCAAAGTGAAACAGCACAAGGGATTGAAAATATCTGCATAGCTTCTTCATTCTGCACTTTGGATCAGCTGTAGAACGCATATGTGTGTAGAGATGAAACGAGTCTTGCGTCAACACTCCTACAGGAGGAACCAAATCAGAAAATCCCAACAGAACATTTGCCATGAAAATATCTGTAGATACAAACTAAGAGTGGAACTGACCTCCGGTGAGAGAGCGCTTGAAAGAGTTGAACCATCTGTGCACAAACCATGTAACTATGGGCATTTCTGGAGCCTTTTAAGTAAGATAAGTGTCGGCTAGTGCCCTTCCAGCCCAAATGTGGCAACCTCCATGAGGGGACATATAGTTTTTTTATACAGGTCAAAACAGCATCAGGAGGTAAATACCTCTGCACTCGATAAAGACAACCAACTCGCTTGAGAACTCTTCGCCTGGCAAGAAATGTACTTATCCAACATACCCAAAGAGGCCGAAGCTCAGATGATTCTGTTTTAGGTTGAAAGACCCATGGTGCACAGAAAGGAAAAGACCTGTTTCTGGAGCGAGACATGGACACATTTAGTTTCCTTTGCATTCGAAGATTACCCAACACAGTAATGCCCCCACTTCAATGCAATTTTCTATATATTTGTGCAGTGAAACTCCCAACGCTCAGTATGCAGTAGTGTTGAGTGAATCAGCAGATGTATAATAAAGTGAGGCACATCAGCATGAAGCATCATGGCTAGCTGAGGACAGAACCATTATCATGAAGATCATTGATATAACCAGGAACAGAGTGGACCAAGGACAGAGCACTGTGGAACACCAGAACTGAGGACAAGTAGGAGAAGATTGAACCACAAGTACCAACTTTCATCTGTGATTTGTAAGGAAAGCCAAAATATTGAATGCATCACTCCAGATATACCATACGACTGAAGTGTGGAGCAGACCCTTGGTGCACATTCATCAAGGCTTTTGAGATATCCAAAGCAACTAATCAGCTTGACCTCCAATGCCCTGTTGAACAAATGATCCATAATAAGGATAGCAGATCACCTAGTAGAGCGAGAATGGTGAAAGCCATACTGGGAGTCAGTGAGAAGTTTCATTGTTCCTCCAGATGGATGAGAAGTTGTTCATTGAAAAGCATTCAAATACCTTAGGCTTACTTATTACAGGAAAAGGCTGATGGGGCAAGAGTTGCTTGGGCTCAGAATATCTCACCAGCACCCTTGAAACAAGACAACAGAAGTCACTTTCCCAGGATGAAGGAAACACCAATAGCAGACAATCACAGATTGTATCGCTTGGCAAGAATCGATGACGTTCAGGACACACATCTTCATATAATCACATGGGGTTTCCATCAGGACCAGTCGCTTTTGAGGCATCTGGGCGCACAATAATTCTGGCAACCTTCCTTAGGAGTGATAAATGGAACAGAAAATATCAGAATCGTATGAGATGGAAATGAGGACGTGGATGTCCTGATCAATTGAGGGTAAAAATGAGAACCAAAGCGATTTGAAAAGAAGGTTAGCCTTTTCCAGAGGTGAAGTAACAACCTCAGGTCCATGAAAGAGAGGAGTGTTGAAGATGTTTCCGCTTGGAAGAGCACTGTTGGCAATGCCGCCCAAAATTCCTGAGGAGCCAAGTCGCTAGTTCGCAATGGAATTGGCTATAGAAGCTGCATATGCTGGCTTAGTAATCCTCAAGAACTCTTTTACAGAGGTTACTTGCTTTGCGAACAATATTTGGAACTCACAGAGGGCTCTTCAACATGGTACTGCTTTTGAAATAGTGTTTGTGATGAGCAATTGCTGAATGCACAAGCTGGTGTGAACGCATGGATGGAAATGAACCTTCACTTGAATAGGATACATGAGGGAATAAAAATGGCCAAACTCAGTGCGAATCCATTGGGATATTTTTTTCCTCGGCAGCCCATATCAGGACCAAGACGAAAAGCTGAGTCCATGGCACATACAGCAAGAAAATGAACGAAATCATCACATCAGCTTTCCAAATGAAACAGAGTGCGGTAAAATGGATGCACTGGGGGTGAGAATGAGCGAAGTAAGAGACACAAACAGAAAAAACAGTGGATGATACTAAAGGTTTAACAATTGGAGGAAGGATTCGACACAAGTCACCAGTGTTAGAACACAAAAGAATCAAGCAAGTATCTTCCATCAGAGGCATGGTCAGCGAATGAGTGGAGAGGAAACAAATATGGGCTGACATTTTAGAGACTGAAAAATTAAAGTATCATACAGAGTGTCAGTATTACGAGGTGGTACCAGCCATTCCTTGTGGTGAACGTTGAAGTCACCAAAATACCATATGTGTGCAGAAGGGTGGAGTAAATAGCCTGTCAATGCTGTCTGAGATTTCACCGAGCAAGGTACACAGAAGGGAAAGGTGGCGAGCGTACACGAAAGAAGAGATATGGTGGTTGAATGCAGAGAGCAAGGCAGAAACACATAAGCTTCGCTGAGAGCCACTTCAAGAGAATTTTCACGAGCTAAATGAGAGAGTCCTTAATAGGTACCAAGACTATGAGAAGGGGGGTGATCACGTCTGTGAAAATGTAACCAGGTAACTTGAAAGAAATGGAGGAGATGCCACTGTTCAACCAAACACTCAAATAGAGCCAGGCGGTCAGGTAGTTAAGCTGAACAAAATTGCACAGAAAGAAAGTTGTGAGTGGAAGCCCCCGACATTGGAGAAACAAATAGTCAAAGGCAATTTGAGCGTCGCTGTGCATGGGCTGGTGGATTGGCCCCATGAGGTAGAGATTGTTTTCTTTGATTGAATAACATATAACCATATTCTTAGTCATAAAAACACATAATATAATTAATATAAGAAAATATTAGTCAAGTTACCAAAAAAATTCAACAAGCCAGTCCCAAGAAGACTCAATCGCTCCACAAACCATGCGAACACATTGGTCGTAACAATGCCACTCTGATGGACTCAGGAATGCAACCGAAAATGGCTGTATGGACTGCCCATGCATGTCCTGGCAGTACAACCATTTTACACGCTGTTGATAGATCAGTCTCTTTTTCACCACCCCAAAATGAGACTATTAGTCTAGTCACTACCCATTGACTTGGCTGACTAAGGTAAGACTACCAGAGCAAAGCTCCACCAGTATAGCTCTCCGGCAGAGAGCACAAATCGCTTCCCACTATGATCCAAAGTGGAAGTACAATCGGGGAAGAAATTGACGTTATTGAGTGCTGTGATTCAAACATTCAATTCTTCCTTCGAATCAATTGTTGATGAAAGCATAGAATCCTGTCTTTTTTTTTTAACAGAATGATGAGCTACAATGTGGGTCATTCGATAGCTTTTGACGGATATAAAATGAAAGCGTTTCATACTTTGTCCTGGTTATGTGAACCCCGGTTCCGAACACAATCATTCCTCGGTCACGTAATTGAGTCGGGTGTGCTTTAGAAAGGTTTATGTTCTTTCTGCTTTGTGAGTTTTCAAAGCAAAACAACTTGATGACACCCGATTTCTGAGCCGTTTGGAGTATGACATGTTTTTCCAAATTGCAGAGCCAATTTGTTTACCCGTCCACATGACAATTGCCAGCTTGTTATAAAGAATATATGCTATGCACTCTCCTTGAAATACTCTATATAATTCAACGTTGTTTTGAAATTGTGTTAATGAAATTGCCTTCCAACAAGGGTGAAACTTACTCAAGGTTTTTGGGTTGGACAGTTCACTACTGTAACCGAAAATTGGCACTTCTCACATTGGCTCAATGGCCGATATTGATTGTCCGATGCTGGTCAGTCATAAGCATAGCATGTTCTTCCCCCCCTTTTCTTTTTCTTGCCCCACCTCCTTTCCACTCTCCAGAGTGTTATGCGACGTGTGGTGAGGAAACGGTCCCCTCTCCTTCCTCTACCATGTGTCTGTCTCTCGTGTGCGTGCGTGGGCGCTGTGCATGCACCACGTCGCCGTTGGGTGAATTGGCGTGGTGTCATGGTGGCTGTGTGTTTCTTTGAGCTGTGAGTTGCTGTGCTTATGTTTTTTCCTATCATCTTAGTTTTTGAATCGTTTTTGGCCTTGTGAGTGTTTCCTGCGTTTCTCTCTCTTGTGTGAGAATCATGGAGAGAGAGAGAAAGAAAGGGGGAGGGGGGTGGGGGAGCATGTATGGTAAGTGCTTCGCAGGCCTTTTTTCGACACTCCCAATTTTGGGCCGTGTTTCAACAATTGCTTGTGTTTCCAGTTTAGCCTTTCTTGGCTGCTTTAAAACTTTTTTTTCGAATATTTAGTCGCATATTATTTTTCTTTCTTCTCCACTTGCTGATGTTGGCTTGTCAGGTTTCTTTTGTTCGTTGGTTCGTCGTTTGTCGTTTGTTTATGGATTAGTGAATCCTATACAATTGAAAATGCTAACTATTTAGGTTCTGTGTAAAATGATCTTGAATTAAATAAATTTTGCGGTATTGGGTGAAAGAGGATACGTGTGCCAGACAGCTGAAATGCGTCAGTGGCATCTCGCACGTAATGGATCGTCAACAGAACTTTGAGGAATGACTTGTTGAAGGACTACTGTTTTGAATAACATGACAACTACACTCCTATTGGAGGGAGACGGACTGGGTGAAAGATTTGGTTATGGATGAAATGTGGAGAACCAATGAATGTTTGGAAATGAAGCTTTTTTTGTGGGTTTCGGTCGATTTAAAATCTTTAACGACTTGTATTCTTGAGGTAAGACCCCCCCGCAAAAGGTAAGGGTTTGTTCAAAAGATCGAATGCTAATGGTAATGTCTGAGTGATAAAAGAACGGTAACAGCAAAACGATCATAGGCATTTATGCTCTGAGTTTATGGAGGACCGATGTGTGAGAAACTTATGTGGGCTACAAGAAATCTGAGCTGGATAGACTTGGCTGGACAGTGTGAGTTCGAGTTAAGCATAGTCCAAAAGAAGCAGAAGTTTTTGGCATTGGTGTTGAGCAAGTTTAGATGAAGAGAAACTTTGTTGACCGTGTGTTTCAATGAATATCGAGTGAATGATGTGGAATTGTGAAAGTTGAGGTAAGGGCATTGGACTGCAGAGCAAGCGAAGAAAGAGAAAATGCGGAAGAGAGAACCAACGAGTGATGGAGTTGGCGGGCCGAAAGAGCGAGATGAAGGACGGGGAGATGCAAGCCGACGCTAGATATGCGTAGTTAGTTGGAAACAGAGAGGGGACTCAACCCAACTGCTAATCGCAACACAGCTAGTCCACAGGCTTGGGAACTTACAAGACAGGTGGAGACTTGTTCCAGTTTTCAGGAAACCGAGTAGATAGATAGGTACTTCTGAATTTGAAAAAAAGTGGCACAAAGCTTGGCGTGGGCTGAAGGAGTCTTGGACTATGTTATTGCAAAGTGTTTTTGGTGGAAAGGCTCAGGAATTTACTCTGCGTTACCCTGGACGTTCCTCGGTAATGACGAAGTGAAAGCTGCCATTGCCGAAAGCCGGAGTTAGTAACCGAGGCATACAGCAAGTTTAGGCAGTATGGAAGAAAAAGTGAAACTTATGTGGAATTTTGCCGGAGAAAGTGAGTTTGATAAGTTGCTGTGGTATTAAGGACACGTCGATGTGACAGGATAAGGCAACTGAGGTTAGTGGAGAGTTTAAACAGTGCGTGTCTCCCGACCTTCAAACACATTTGGACGAACAGAATGAATGATTTGGATACTGGCACAGTGGGCTCACATTAGGCTTTAAACTGACAAAGTCCTTTTAACAAACGGGTTTGCAAAGAGGAGTAACTTGGATAGTGACCGAAACTAGTCAGACAATGAGAACCCGTACTCAAAGATTGTCAGGAAAGTCAATTACCAGTGGGGGTTATGCAAAGTTTGCTGGAGGGAAAGGAAGCGTTGACGGGTGCAAAGGTAACCTGTGAATTATTTCTCTGTACGATTTGTTCCAATGCAGGAATGAGGAACTTCGCGGCACATTGCTATAAGCTAGGAAGGCAGCAAGGCAGACTCGCAAGGTGCTTAAACTGCACTACCTTATGGTAGAAGCGCATGTGGTGCACAGAGAAAGTAAAGGGGTATTTGGAGGAGGGAGTGATGTTGGAACCAAACTTCAGAATGCGGGATATCAGCCTTTCATTACAGACAGTTTTTTTGAGTCAGCTTGTAAGTAATTAGCAACGCAGCGACCTTGTGAAAATATTGAGAGACACGGGGGCGTCTCAGTCTTTAAATGCTAGAAAGCATTTTGCCGCATAATGAAGATTGACGACTGGTACAGTGTGTTGCGACAAGGACTTGTGGGTTGTTTAAAGCACCTGTTCAGGTGGTAACTAGAGTCTGATTTGGTATCAGGACCGGTTATTGTTGGCATACAACCTACTCTTTCCAATGGAAGGGTTTCTTTTAATCATAGGGAATGTTTAGCTGGTATAAAGTATGGTTAATCCACCATGACTGGGTGGAGGAATCGATTGTTGAGTGTATGCGGAACCGCAAGAAAAGGAGATTCCTTATATATTCCGACATGTGTGGTGACCGCTTCTAGGTCCATGAGCATGCAGAAGGAGTGAGTGCAAAAGCACATGGAGGTAGAACCACGTATACGCTAGAAGGAACCTTTATGGACAGGTTGGTGATGAGGTTAATGCTAGTACAGTAAATATAGCGATGGTCATGGGCCAGAAGAGAAATCTGATAGCCAATCAGAAAAGTCGAGTTTCACAGAGAGAGATTACACAGGAACAAATGAAGGACGTGGAGCTACAAAGGCAGCTTACAAAGCTCTTACAGAAGGACGTGGTCAAGTACCCAATTGTATACATTAAGAAAGACGGGGTGCTGATAAGAAAGTGGAGACCAACTAATTTATCACGATGATGAATGGAACATTCATTATAAATTGTTGTTCAGAACTGCAACGGAATGAGATCTTGAGCTTAGCGCATGAGATACCGTTGGCAGGTCACCGGAGGAGTGACTAAGACTGTGATAAAATGTTGGAAATATATATTGGCTGGGTTTGCGACATGATGTGGCAAAGTTTTGTAAATTTGTCATGCATGCAGATGGTGGGAAACCAATAAAAAGATTCCCTCGGCACCAATAAAACCCATTCCGGCATTTGATGAACTTTAGTCGGTTATCATTGATTGTGTTGTCCCTTGCCAAAGACAAAAGCAGGTAAATCAGTACATGTTGACAATTATGTGTGCATCCATAAGATTTCCTCTTAAGAGAATTTTGGCGTCAAACATTGTCAAGCACTTGGTGAAGTTCTTTACACTCATAGGCTACCAAGGTCATACAATCTGATCAGGGATCAAATTTCATGTCAAACCTTTTTCAACAAGTTTTGCAAACAGTTGGGAGTGGAACAGGTTTAGTCGAGCGTGTACATCCAGTCCAAGTGGGTTTGGAAAGGTCCCACAGACTTGAAAAACATGATGAAGACTACTGCTTTGAGTTAGAAGGATTGGGATGAAGGAGTAAAACTTATTGTTGGTTTGCTGTCAGAGAGATGCTTCAACAAGAAACAAGATAAATCTCACTCAATGAACAATGCAATGACACGTTCTAAATGAAGTCCAGCTGATTGTTCCTTCGTCGTCGTCCAACGGTTGGTGAAGAAAGAAAGATTTGATGGGCTGAGCGCTATGGTTTAGAATGACGTGAAAATGAAGCAGAGGGCATGCTCGTTTGTTGCAGTCGAGGTTGTTCAACACCAACGAAATCCACTTCATCTAAAGTCTGACAAAGTCGAACACAAACAGTCACTATGAAATAATGACGTGTTTGAGTGACTCGTGAATAGGGATGAGAAAGGCTTGTACGAGAAGGTGCGCAAGTTTTCCAACATGTCGTCAAGACCAGCTCCCTGAGTCCTCAACGTTTTTAACATCCGTGCGTCGAATGCTCTCCGAAAGATGCAACTGATTGGTTACAGAGTTCGGTGTTTGCTTTATTTGTTTCACCGTGTTTGAAAAATTAATGAATTATTGAGAAAATTAGTGAGTCCACTGCAAGACACAATGTGCAAGGACCATTGAAGCTTTTAAAGGAACAAGGCTGAGTGAGAAGTCAGTTAAATTTGTTGGATTATACTGTATTCTGATTTCAAAGAGAGATTGAACAAGCACAGGAAATAGCCAAAGAGAATGTAAAACGAACAACAGGACAAATGAAAGCAAGGCATGATGTGCGTTCCGAGGACAGATAATTTAATCCTGGTGATAAGGTTTGGTGTTATTTGCCAATTGCAGGCAACCATTACAGCACGGTATTTTGGATCTTCCTCCATTGAACGAAAAGTCAGTGAGACGATTACTCGTGCAGACTCCAGGAAAGATGCAAGCAGAGACAATTGTGTCACATAAATATGATAAAAGGTAATAAACGACAGAGAACGCAGAGGGTAAGGTTGTAGCCTCACCCGTTTGTACTGCAGTTGCTCCACAGGCACAAAGTGAGGTGTGGTGATGAAATGAAAGTTTGACCACATTAGGACAACGTTTGTCTGAGGTTGACTAAATCAGAAGTTTTTATCAAACTTAGATCAAAATTGAATCATTTGGCTACGAACAGCGGGGTCAAATTTCGGACATACTATATAACTTTACTCATTGTTTACAGCTATGTACTCTGCATAACGGACTAGTGCGTCACGATGTAGATGTGGGAGAGCTAAGGCAATAAACAACATCCGTGCAGGATGAATCAGTTCATTTAGAACATCTGAAACAGAGAAGGAATACGTGCTCGATAAATGAATCATTGAACTAGTGACAGCGAATGGAGTTCACCTATGCGTTCTGGTTCCAACAGATGGCAGTTTCCATTGTTGCAACAATTTAAAACGAGTTAATGCAGTGACGAGAACGGAACTTATCCAATCCCTCTGATGATGCATTGACAAGATTGGTCAAGCAGTATATAAGCAAATTTGATTTGTTGAAGAGGCATGGCAAATTCCTCTCGCTGCAACGGGCAAAGAGAATTTCAGCTTTGTACACTGAAGGACTTTTAACAGTATAAAGTTTCTCCTTTTGGCCTTAAGAACGGCCAAGCTACATTTCAATGCTTTATCATGATTTTATTGCAGATCTTGAGGGGGTTGAACGTATACTTAATGAGTCATCGTTCATTCTATGACGTGGAGGAGCATCGAAGGAGAATACATGCTTTTTTATGAAACTGACAGAAGCCAAATGACTGTGAATTTGGGTAAATATGAATTTGCTAAACCAATGTGGTGTTTTGGGGTCATGTCGTGGGTCAGAGTCAGGTTCAGCTAATCAAAGCAAAGGTGGAAGCAATTGACTGCTTAGCAGTACCTAAGAGTAAGCCGGGTTTTGCTTCAACAGTGCAAGATACAGACTTGATTCATGACACGTATCCATAAAAGGGTTGTTTAAAAACCGAGTGTAGTTTCCTCTCGAAGAGTTGGGGGAGTATTTGAAATGCATTGAAACATAGGTGTGCAAGTGAGCAAGTTTTAAAAGCTTGAACGTGTTTGTATTCCTGTCGCAAATTTCACAGTTATTGAGGGCTGGTGATGATCATTGTGATGTAATTCTTATTGAATGATATTAGCGCTTGAACCGAGACAGTAGGAAATAATTAATTGCATTTTAAATCTCTTCTGTTTGTCGTGCGCTGGTGTCACCTGTACCAAGACAGAAAAGTGTATAGTGATCATAATGTCTACGCGCTCCCCTCTTGTACTTGCGGGGCACTCGTCTGAGGAATGGAGGCCTGCGTGTTTATTTATTTATTTATGTATTTAATTAACACTATGGCAAACGTATGCTTGCACAGGAGTGTGTACGAGGCACTTACTTGTAAGAATGGGGTCATAGTTTATCCGCCGGATGAGTTGGTGTTGACAATGTATTACGGGCTTCGAGAGTCGTCAGTTCGAAAATGCTCTTGCACATGTAAATGAACCAGCGTATCGTAGTCTTCCTGTCTGAAGAGCGATATGTTACTCAGGCAGTCACAACTAGCTTGTCTGTACCGCAAACTTTTTTGTACTGTGAGTCTTTGGACACGCCGGTGTAAAAATTATAATTCAACATCCACTTATGTTTTTTTTTTAAAGCAAAATTACCTCTGCGTTAAATTGTTTTGGTGGCAGTCAAGTCACGGATCTGATGAGCCTCTACGTTTACGTTCTGATGCTTTGGTTCACCAGAAAATGTCTTCCAGCATCATTGTAAATTGTTCCAAAATATAATGTGCAATCGCTAAATACTAAGATTGAAACTACCAAATTTTATATTGGAACTGAAGTAATGACATGCTTTATTGTGGTGAGCATGGCCACTTAAAGAATGCTTGACCGAAGCCTAACATTCCGGTGCGCATCTCAACAGATGGAGCCCAAGAAAGCACCAGTACATATCTAGAGCGGAGAAACGTAGCGATCAGCCTCCACGACTGAAAGCGAAGTAAAGGGACCTCAAGCGGATGTTAGGGTTATCACCATTTCAACCTTGGAGAAACAAGCGTTCTAAGTCAAATGTCATGATGCAAAGGTGAGCTGTCCAATAAATGTTGGCAAAGTCAATGAATGAAATGGCTCCCGTTTAGATGCAAACAATTGCGTTGCTGCCATTAAAAAGCAAAATAGATTTGACGTTCTAGCCCCAGAGGATAATAATGCTCCTGTCATGGAAAAGATGACCATGAACAAGGAGGTAGTATCGTGCCCCAGGAAGCAGTTGTGACCATCAGCTGTGGTTGCCGATACGATGAGGTCAGTCACGAACTGGTTGGCCCTCTCTCGCTGAGTGTGAAGTGGTCTGAGATGTCTGTGCCACAAACGACCCCAGATGTGAAAGAAGCAGAGTGGTGGTTTCTCTTCAGAAATACCTTTTCCCTTACCGTAGAATGTGAAACCTCGATCATGAAATACCATCTCACCAATGGAGCAGCTATTAATAGAGATCACCACTCAGATTATGATGATGGGCGTCACTTGCTTCTGGTGGTAGCCGAAGTCTGGTGAATATCCAGGCCCTCCCAGGAATCAGAGGGTGGTCTGAGTGTCTCCTCCCCCCGAGGTCCTAAACTTTATCAGGACACTTTGTGTAAGAAACATGTAAATAAAGATTATTTCCAACCTGTCCAGTTTTTATCATTTCACGAAGTGACTGCTCCTTCAGTCTGAACAGTTTTGTGTGACTGAACACAAATGTTTTCGCCTCAGGAATAGGTCTGAAAGCCAGGCAGGAGCTGGAAGCCATAGCTTGACCGAACTGCTAAATAGCTTTGTCAATAATTCTATGCTATGTCTTTTTCTGTACCACGTTAAACATTAATGGAGGATGTTGGCTTGCATAAAGCTGAAGTCATGCAGTTTGTATATAAAATAAATAAATAAATCACATTGATATGTTGCTCTTGCAAGAACAAAATGTAATTCCTCTTGCACTAGTGAATAGGAGAGAATAATAAAAGGAAAGTGATTCTTCAGTAATCGAGAACAGGGTTTCTCAAGCTTTTGCCTTCGTGGACCCATTGTCCAATATATTCCAGGGGACCCCAGGGCTAGGCCTAGATAAGATACCCCCCTTTTTTTTGCTAAATGATAACAAGTGCTTGCTTTCAAAGAAATATTTATTAAATGAAAAAGTGGTTGATGTTGCTTGTACTACTACACTGCTTGATAACTATTAGTAATCCAACAAACAGAACTTAACTTTATAAACTTAACAGCTTTTGTTAATTTCAGTTTACTGAGAGGGCGGTTAGCTTTCTCGTTAACATGATACACATGAATTCGCACATAAGAACAATAGAACAAGTAAAATAGACATAAAAACATATAGCCCTGTTTTTTTTGTAATTTTTGCTGTCAAGAGTAAAAGGGCTAGCCATATTTATTGTACAATATGGCCACAGTCTACCAGTTGGCCATCTTTGATCAGATCGCAAAATAAAGTGAGGGGTATGTGTATGCACACGTGCTGTGCTTTTGTCAAGTTTTGAACAAAATTGGACCATGCATGTCTGAGAAATGGTTGGGGACACATTTAAGAACAAAATGGCCACAGTCGACATTCCTGGATGTGATCTCGAAAAAAAACAATGACGTGCACATGTAAGCCATCGTTCATTATCCGAGTGCAAGTTTGAACAACATCGGTAAATGCATGTCCGAGAAATGGTTGAGGACATGTTCAACATTGGGTTTTTTATTTTACAAATAAAATGGCCACCAGTCGGCCATCTTGGATTGATGTCCAAAAAAAATGACGTGCTTATGGATACATCATGAGTTGTCTGTACCAAGTACGAATAAAATTGGTCCATACATGTTCAAGATATTGTTGCGGACCGCACGCACGGACCGAAAATTGAGACCAAATCCGTAAGCTCCGTTTCAAACAAAGTCAACGGGGGCTAAAAAATAGAATCAAAGGTTTACTTCCTCAATGACAAGCATGTTAAACTGCTTGTTAAACCTGATACATATCAAATGGCATTTCAAAACATTAAAAAAATAAAAGCTTTACTCATAATCACTGAACTTTTCTAATTGCAAACCTAAATACAAGCTTGACTTAATGCGAGACCTGTGCTGGTGATAGCTATAATACTGTCAATGCATGGGGAGTTCTTTCAAGCAGACACGCATGTCATCTTCCATATTTAATCTTGCCCTATATATAGTTTTCAGTGCTGTCAATGGTTGAAAAGTCAGCCTCACACAGGAAGGTGCTTCTAAATGGTATTACACCCTTATTGCTGCATCATGAATCACCTGGAACTCATCACCAAAACTGAGCCCAGGATGTTTCAGGGCATTTCATCACAAGCTCTCAGGGTGCCATCAGATAAGTCAATAAGCTCTTCCAAGAGTTTGGATGGTGAGGTGGATGGAAGCTGTCTCAATGTTCTCAGTAAAGGGGTTTGTAATCCACTGTAAGAAGCAGCGTGTTCCTCTTTTAGTTCAGGAAATAACGGCGAAGTTGTCCAACATCCTGACAAGTAATACTGTGACCTGACGTTTGATGATACTTGAAATTCATGCTTCTCTCCGAATGAGTGCTTGCATCTGTTCAAATATATCAGTGGTTCCTGCCGAGGCACGAATTTTCCACAATTTTGGTTTTCTTTTGAATGCCTAATTCATTTGTGCTGGGCATGCTGTTTGTGTTTCCACCCTGCATTTTTTTGTTGAGCTTGTTTACTTCATTGTAGATGTCTGCAAGATAGCTGAGTTGAGCAACCCATTTCATTTCTAGTATAACACATTCGTACCATTTTGAAATATTATGGATGCGTTGTACTAAATATTAACCAACGGAAGCACTATATGGTAAACATCGACTGAGTCATAATTTTTCCCTGCCATTTCGTGGACCCCTGACAGCACTCTGCACCCCTTGTTGAGAACCCAGGTCTAGAATGTCCGAGGGTTGGGGTAGCCATTTACTTGGCATCTTCCTTCTGCACTCCTAATGGTGTTGATTTTAATGAAATAATTAAAGGGTACCTTATCTCCTTCACTTTTACTCATAATGGTTTTAAACACACAGTACTGAACATCTATTCACCCAGTGACAGCACAGATAGAATTGTTTTTTTTCACACAGTTAGAAACAGCTCTCGCACATTTTACTTTGATGGGTTTGTTTGTTTAGGAGATTTTAATTGCACAATGGATCTTATAATTGATCGCAACAGGAGAGCCTCACCTGCCAGTACTGTGCCCCTGACAAGGGCTTTGACACCTTTTCCTTGCTGACGTGTGGAGAACTCGTAATCCATCCTCACACCAATATATGTGGTGTCGATGTTTAAGTGTATGCCTGGTGTTGGCTTAATGGTTAGGTTGGTGGGCTTGGGATCCTAAGGTCCTGAGTTAAAATCCTGCTTGGCTGTAGAATTAATACCTGGTGGGGTTAACTCAGCCTGTCATCCTTCTGAGGTCAGCAAAATGAGTACCAAACTTTTTAGGATGTTGGCCATTTGAGTATCCTCTGTCAGAGTGGTGACTTGTCCAGGGTTGTGCTCAATAGCCAGAAAACTGCTTTGGAAGCACTGATGTGCTGTGCAGAGTATGGTCCCAATGGATGGATGGTTTTTTATATTTCTTACATTGCAACGATTGAATGTATTTTAGCCAACTTTCTGTTCTCAGAGGCAAAACGTGCTCTTTATCAAGAAAGCACAAAATGCAAAACACTCATGCTCTCCTTTTAGCTGATGATGATGATGTAATAATTTAAAAAGCTCCAGTCATGTCCCGTCTACATCTGGAATTGAATCCATTGATTGTGCACTCTTCTCACAGCGGTGGTGCTTGAAGGAATCCTTATGCAGCTTGCTTGATGGTGTCCCCAAGTTAGTTTGTAAATTTTCAGCCCTTGCTCTAATGTTCCCCCTTCCCCTCATTTATATGTATGTCAATGACTTTTTTGCCATGCACACAATTCCTGGCATAAAGAGAAATGCCTGTCTGTCTTTGTCCTCTCTCTCTCTAATATTCCCATCAGCAAAGCGACGGGTTGTATTTTGTAGAACTGTATAAGATATATGAAGGATTGCTGGAAATGGTCTTAATTGCATAACATCTATTTCAACTACATTTAATTGTAAACCTCAAACATAATTCCCTTACCTAAAGAAGAACCTTTACCTATAAGCAAATGACTGGTTTCCCAACCACATGGATCATCAGCTGACACTGTTCTTCCTCGAGGTTTTTGATCGTTAAACCAGAACTCTCCAAACAGCGAATCCAAACCGCGGTCATGGATCCACATCAGTAGATTACCAACATTAGTCGATGACTTTAAAACGTCGGCTCAAATCCATCCCGCGCCGACTCAAAACAACGACTTCAAAATTGTACACGCGACATGCTACTTTTCGTTGCTTGACAATCAGCATTTAAAACGATAGAGAACAGCCAATCACAGTGCAGGATTTGCAGGCAAAGTGGTCTCCTCTGGCATTGAAGTTCTTTGTAAGGGACTCAGTTAAATATATAACACAACCCAAACATGGTCATTGTATGCAGGTTCTTGCATCCAAGCATTTTACTGTTTGCGCAACTACTCACAGAGGTCTTTCACACATCATGCACAGTGAGTAACGGCGGGCCAGCACAAAGTCGACATCATTGCAACAGAAGTTGACAATTATATTTTCCAATTTATGGCAGCAAATGCAGAATTTTTCTTGGTTTAAACAAACATATTTTCATAAGGCCATTGTTTTTCCAAAGGTGGACTGCAATGGTGAGAAGTTGGCAGACAATCCAAAATGATGAAAAAATGGTCATTCTGCAATACTCCTTTGAAAGTAACAAAATTGTTGTTTTGGTCTCCATTGCATATATAGTCTGAAAATAATTTAATCCGACAGTAAATTAATATTGGATACCAGAACAACGTATTATGTATGTAAGAGTAATTTGTCACAAATGGATGAACGATTTACCGATTGTAACACCAATGAAAATCTGGGGTTTTGTTTTTGCAGGGAAGTTTTCAGAGGACAAACTTCACAAGCTCAAATGTTTCATTTAATGTTTTGTGGAACTCTGCCGGAACTTTGCTATGAAGTATGTGTCCTGTAAATATGAGTTTCAAACAAAGTTCATCAAGAAAGTCAGCAGCAAACTTCCTTTCATAAATGGTGGCCCATCAGTAGAAACCAATTGCTGGTAGGTGGCAACCTTGTGGACGCTTCCTTCCACTATAGTAATAAGCTGAATTAGTATAGCTTGATACCAACGGCATTCGAGGCACTTTCAATGGCAATGAATTTCCTCAACCAAATGTTGAGGGGATACAGCTGTTTTGGGAAAACTCTCCCAACAGTTAGTTGAGAAAATTCAGTCATTTTTCTGCCAAAGCAGACAGACCTTATATTGAGTTTTTCTGTTGGGTATACTTTTCAAAATAACTTGAGGCATGTGGTGGATTGCACATCGTTGTGGCAAGGGCGGTGTTTTACATCAGCTTACACATTCCATTTCCTTCTCGTTTTTTCATACCTTCCGTAAGAAGCATCAACTTTGGATTTGGGCAGAGTGCATGTGCACACTGAGTGTTCAGCCAGCACCAGCCAACACACTTTCAGGCAGAATTGCAAATTTTGAGAAGCTAATCTTCAATGCTATCGTAATTTAAATCTGGAAAAGATACTTCTGCTTATGGAATTTCTAACCACCATTCCCTCACTCAAACAAGTTTCATCTCCTAGTAGGCATTTGTCCACAAATTTTGACATCTTAATAAAACTGTTTGGCAATGTTCATAGTATCTGCATTCGACTTTATCCAAGGCATTTCTCAGTTTTTGCTCAAGATTTTATATTAATTTCATGCTGTAACCAAACTCAAACTCGGGGAGTTCTCTTCCGAGCCAAGTTGGAGTTTGACTGTCAACTCAGAAAATAATTCGGATATTTAAGCACTGTAAAACGTGGAGATTTTCACATTCCATAAAATTCCGCACATTTCACGTGACAATAGAGAGGCGCGAATTTTAGCAACACGCGAATATATTACAGTACCAGATCACAAAAAATGCTCGTGCCATAATCATATAGTTACCAGTCGTGCCATCGTGAGTGGCAAGCAATGCACTTGGCCAGCGCGTGTAGTGTAGGTCTACCGGTTCACAATGACAAAACTGTACTTCCACATCACAAGTCAAAGTAATATATTGCTTCATTATTTGAAGTCGGTTTCAAAATAGGACAAACTTCAATGTTTCATGAAACCCGCAAGCTTGGTTAATCCTTTGAGGACCACAAGTATCTTGAAAGTAATTTTCAGATAAAAGTCCAAAATATATTTATTAGTTGACTATAATAATGAGAAATATGAATTGAAATTCAAGAGTATGCATGACAAAAAAGTACAAGTTTTTCCAATCAACAAAAAACGAAAAATTATGGAAACCACAAAAGGTCTTACCAATGTTAGCTACAATGTTACTAACGTACAAACAGATATAATCACTTCCGATTCTGGGTTTTCTGCACGTGTGGTGAAAATCAGAGCTCCTCGTTTCCACCTCATAAAGCTGAGTTTTCCAACCAGATTTGTCATGTTTTATGTTGTTGCGTCTTGTCTAGGTGTTGCTGTCATATATTGGTGTTGCTGTTGCTGTTGCTGCCGTGCAATATTCGCGTTAATTATTTGTTGTTATTGCTTCTCATTTCGTTTCGTATTGTTTAAGACCCGACAAGTATATGTCAAATAATTTTCAATTTCTATTCTGAGATAGAAAGTGAAAATTATTTGTCTGTGTTCTTTTGGCTTCCTTCTTCAGGGTATCTTGCGTCTACCTCCTCAACACTAATCCAATTTCGCTTCATCGCTTCGTCGGAATATATAACACCCTTTTTGAAGATAATTAATGGTCTTATCTTCATGAAGAGTTATCCTTAGTCAGCCCAATTCGCCTCACATGGGGTCTTAGGCACCATTTTGATTCGGCATATTCAATTTTGTCTTGCCTTGGAATACGAATGGAGAGATGAGTGTTTCCCTGAATGGGGCAAGTGCTGTGTTTGTTCTGATTTTTGTTAGTGTGGACTGAAATGGCGCTTAAAATATGCCCTGTCCATGCTAAACACTGCACAAAGATGCCTGGAGATGCTTCGTTTTTTTTCAAAGCAAATGCACACTTTTTAAGCAGTCGAAACTGCTATAACAGCATCGACCATGGACACATCTTTGCTCAAGCAAGAAGTGGACGCTTCATTTATTGGTCCACATACGGAACACTATATAAATACATATATTATTCTGTTACACCTCCCTTTCCTAGTGAAGAGCAAGATCATAAATTGTCAAAGTATTGTCAACTGAACAATCAGCATCCACAAAGCTTTAGCAACATGTTAAACAACTTATTGGCTTGCAGTGCACCAGAAACCAACTTATTATGTCAGGTATATCAGTAAAAGTCTGCATGGTCAGACACCAGTTTACAGTCAGTCTGCAATATACACCAGTTTGCAAGAAGTTTATGGATTTAACAAACAAAATCTTTATACTTCTGAGGCTGACAATCTCACGCCTCGTCTAGTATGCTGCACAGTTGGACGCATGTGTGTTGCAGTGTGCATGGATACGGGTGTGAAATGTTCTCCTCCAGGTGTAGCTGGTTGTGGAATATCTGCTCCATTGTGCATGTCTACATGAGTGGTATGGCTCATATTATTCGTCGCAGCAGGTTCTTGCTCACGAGGGGACAGACGTCGTATTCAGGGGTCATGAGAATGGTGGTGGTTCATTAGTTCTCAACAAATGACGTCTGCTCCTGCGTAAACCACTCCTGATGCCATTGTCAATCCAGTATGATCTGGGGTGAAAATCCACTTTGGTAACGATGGCTGGCTGCCAGGTGTTCTTCTTCTGATGCGAACAGTGTCGCCGGCTGTCAGTTAGCCAGCGATCTTGCCGTCTGTTATGATAGACTCTCTGTTTAGCTTCTGATGAATCAACTGTGCTCTGGGATCTACTGTTTCTGGTTTGGCAGCTGCTTGGTGATTGGTACCTTGGATCTTAGTCCTGCTCCATCAAGATCTGTGCTGACAAGAATGATGTACCATGACAGGGGTGTTTTGGTACTCAGAAGTACAGGTAGATGTCATCAGTTTTTTCTCATCATCCTCTTGATGGTTTGGTAAAGCGTTCACTTTGGCATTGGACTGGTGTCAACTGTGATTCCCAGTTTCTCATGAACCGCCTGAACTCTTGACTGTCAAACGGCATATTTTCCTCATGAGCTCTTTCTGGAATGCCACGATGTGCGAAGACCTTTTCTTCTTTGTGATGATAGTGGTGGCAGTGCTGTCCTCGATCTCCACCACTCCGGGTACTTGTTATAGTAAATCAACCACAGGAGATAGTCTTTGCTTTGATATGTGAGGACATCGGCTCCACCTTCTGTCATGCAAGCTCAGGTATGAGGTGTGTCTCGGCGGCTACTTGGGCCATGCATTCCTATGCCTGAGGCAAACTGCACAGTTGACCACAGTCTGTTCAATGTCTGCAGTCATGTTGGGCAAAACAGAGCGCCAGCGCCCTGACTTTCATTTTCTCAGCTCCCATGTCTCTCATGTAGCGAACCAGGATCTCACTCTTCAGTGAGCTTGGGAACAATGCAGTCACCAACACACAGCAGTCCGTCAGCTCTGTGTACCTCATCTTGGACTGGCCAGTAGTCTTGGAGGACGCTCGGAGCACTGTGCTTCTTTTTGGCCGTCTCATCATGGCTGCTGCCTTACCATCTGGAGGTCAGGGTCTCAGCAGCTGCAGCTCGGATTTCTCCTCGTCTCATGCACTCACCAGGCTGTGACTGTGGTCAACTGTGCAGTTTGCCTCAGGCATAGGAATGCATGGCCCAAGTAGCCGCCGAGAACACACCTCATACCTGAGCTTGCATGACAGAAGGTGGGAGCCGATGTCCTCACATATCAAAGCAAAGACTATCTCCTGGTGGTTGATTACTATAACAAGTACCCGGAGGTGGTGGAGATCGAGGACACAGCACTGCCACCACTATCATCACAAAGAAGAAAGAGGTCTCGCACATCGTGGCATTCCAAGAAGAGCTCATGAGGAAAATATGCCGTTGACAGTCAAGAGTTCAGGCGTTCATGAGAAACTGGGAATCACAGTTGACATCCAGTCCAATGCCAAAGTGAACCTTTATCCAACACACCATCAAGAGGAATGAAGAAAAACTGATGACATCTAACCTGGATTCGAGTACCAAAACACCCCTGTCATGGTACATCATTCTTGTCAGCACAGATCTTGATGAGAGGACTAAGATCCAAGTACCATCACCAAGCAGCTGCTCAAACCAGAAACAGTAGATCCCAGAGCACAGTGTGATTCATCAGAAGCTAAAACAGAGAGTCTATCATAACAGATCGGCAAGATCGCTGGCTAACTGACAGCCGGGCGACACTGTTCGCATCAGAAGAAAGAACACCTGGCAGCCAGCCATCGTTACCAAAGTGGATTTTCACCCCAGATCATACTGGATTGACAATGGCATCAGGAGTGGTTTACGCAGGAGCAGACGTCATTTGTTGAGAACTAATGAACCACCACCATTCTCATGACCCCTGAATACGACGTCGTGACCCCTCGTGAGCAAGAACCTGCTGCGACGAATAATATGAAGCAATACCACTCATGTAGACATGCACAATGGAGCAGATATTCCACAACCAGCTACACCTGGAGGAGAACATTTCACACCCGTATCCATGCACACTGCAACACACATGCGTCCAACTGTGCAGCATACTAGACGAGGACGTGAGATTGTCAGCCTCAGAAGTATAAAGATTTTGTTTGTTAAATCCATAAACTTCTTGCAAACTGGTGTATATTGCAGACTGACTGTAAACTGGTGTCTGACCATTGCAAGACTTTTACTGATATACCTGACATAATAAGTTGGTTTCTGGTGCACTGCAAGCCAATAAGTTGTTTAACATGTTGCTAAAGCTTTGTGGATGCTGATTGTTCAGTTGACAATACTTTGACAATTTATGATCTTGCTCTTCACTAGGAAAGGGAGGTGTAACAGAAATATATATGTATTATATAGTGTTCCGTATGTGGACCAATAATGAAGCGTCACTTCTGCTTGAGCAAAGATGTTGTCCATGGTCGATGCTGTTATAGCAGTTTCGACTGCTTAAAAAGTGTGCATTTGCTTTGAAAAAAAACGAAGCATCTCCAGGCATCTTTGTGCAGTGTTTAGCATGACAGGGCATATTTTAAGCGCCATTTCAGCTCCACGATTACGTAAAAATCATAGATGATACAAACACAGCACTTGCCTCAATTTCCAGGGAAACACTCATCTCTCCATTCGTATTTCCAAGGCAAGACAAAATTTGAATATGCCGAATCAAAATGGTGCCTAAGACCCCATGTGAGGCGAATTGGGCTGACTAAGGATAACTCTTCATGAAGATAAGCCATTAATTATCTTCAAAAAGGGTTTATATTTCCGACGAAGCGATGAAGCGAAATTGGATAGTGTTGAGGAGGTAGACGCAGATACCCTGAAGAAGGAAGCAAAAAGAACACAGACAAATAATTTTCACTTTCTATCTCAGAATAGAAATTGAAAATTATTTGACATATATTGTCGGGTCTTAAACAATACGAAACGAAATGAGAAGCAATAACAACAAATAATTAACACGGAATATTGCACGGCAGCAAGCAAACAGCAACACCAATATATGACAGCAACACCTAGACAAGACGCAACAACATAAAACATGACAAATCTGGTTGGAAAACTCAGCTTTATGAGGTGGAAACGAGGAGCTCTGATTTTCACCACACGTGCAGAAAACCCAGAATCGGAAGTGATTACTATCTGTTTGTACGTTAGTAACATTGTAGCTAACATTGGTAAGACCTTTTGTTGGTTTCCATAATTTTTCGTTTTTTGTTGATTGGAAAAACTTGTCATTTTTGTCATGCATACTCTTGAATTTCAATTCATATTCTCATTATTATAGTCAACTAATAAATATATTTTGGACTTTTATCTGAAAATTACTTTCAAGATACTTGTGGTCCTCAAAGGATTAACCAAGCTTGCGGGTTTCATGAAACATTGAAGTTTGTCCTATTTTGAAACCGACTTCAAATAATGAAGCAATATATTACTTTGACTTGTGATGTGGAAGTACAGTTTTGTCATTGTGAACCGGGTAGACCTACACTACACGCGCTGGCCAAGTGCATTGCTTGCCATCACGATGGCACGACTGGTAACTATATGATTATGGCACGAGCATTTTTGTGTGATCTGGTACTGTAATATATTCGCTGTGTTGCTAAATTCGCGCCTCTCTATTGTCACGTGAAATGTGCGGAATTTTATGGAATGTGAAAATCTCCACGTTTTACAGTGCTTAAATATCCGAATTATTTCTCTGAGTTGACAGTCAAACTCCAACTTGGCTCGAAGAGCAACTCGCCGAGTTTGAGTTTGGTTACAGCACTGAAATTAATATAAAATCTTGAGCAAAAACTGAGAAATGCCTTGGATAAAGTCGAATGCAGATACTATGAACATTGCCAAACAGTTTTATTAAGATGTCAAAATTTGTGGACAAATGCCTACTAGGAGATGAAACTTGTTTGAGTGAGGGAATGAGTGGTTAGAAATTCCATAAGCAGAAGTATCTTTTCCAGATTAAATTACGATAGCATTGAAGATTAGCTTCTCAAAATTTGCAATTCTGCCTGAAAGTGTGTTGGCTGGTGCTGGCTGAACACTCAGTGTGCACATGCACTCTGCCCAAATCCAAAGTTGATGCTTCTTACGGAAGGAATTGAAAAAACGAGAAGGAAATGGAATGTGTAAGCTGATGTAAAACACCGCCTTGCCACAACGATGTGCAATCCACACACTGCCTCAAGTTATTTTGAAAAGTATACCCAACAGAAAAACTCATCTTTATAAGGTCTTGTCTGCTTTGGCAGAAAAATGACTGAATTTTCTCAACTAACTGTTGGGAGAGTTTTCCCAAAACAGCTGTATCCCCTCAACATTTGGTTGAGAGAATTCATTGCCATTGAAAGTGCCTCGAATGCCGTTGGTATCAAGCTATACTAATTCAGCTTATTACTATAGTGGAAGGAAGCGTCCACAAGGTTGCACCTACCAGCCAATTGGTTTCTACTGATGGGCCACCATTTATGAAAGGAAGTTTGCTGCTGACTTTCTTGATGAACTTTGTTTGAAACTCATATTTACACAGGACACATACTTCATAGCAAGTTCCGGGCAGAGTTCCACAAAACATTAAATGAAACATTTGAGCTTGTGAAGTTTGTCCTCGTTAAAACTTCCCTGCAAAACAAAACCCCAGATTTTCATTGGTGTTACAATCGGTAAATCGTTCATCCATTTGTGACAATTACTCTTACATACATAATACGTTGTTCTGGTATCCAATATTAATTTACTGTCGGATTAAATTATTTTCAGACTATATTATGCAATGGAGACCAAAACAACAATTTGTTGTACTTTCAAATGGAGTATTGCAGAATGACCATTTTTTCATCATTTTTGGATTGTCTGCAACTTCTCACCATTGCAGTCCACCTTTGGAAAAACAATGGCTTATGGAAAATATGTTTGTTTAACCAAGAAAAAATTCTGCATTTGCTGCCATAAATTGGAAAATATAATTGTCAACTTCTGTTGCAATGATGTCGACTTTGTGCTGGCGCCGCCGAGTGGTACTTCACTGTTGCAGATGTGTGTGAAAGACCTCTGTGAGTAGTTGCGCAAACAGTAAAATGCTTGGATGCAAGAACCTGCATACAATGACCATGTTTGGGTTGTGTTATATATTTAACTGAGTTCCCTTACAAAGAACTTCAATGCAGGAGGAGACCACTTTGGCCTGCAAATCCTGCACTGTGATTGGCTGTTCTCTATCGTTTTAAATGCTGATTGTCAAGCAACGAAGTAGCATGTCGCGTGTACAATTTTGAAGTCGTTGTTTTGAGTCGGCCGGGGATGGATTTGAGCCGACGTTTTAAAGTCACGACTAATGTTGGTAATCTACTGATGTGGATCCATGACCGCGGTTGTGATTCGCTGTTTGGAGAGTTCTGGTTTGTAACGATCAAAAACCTCGAGGAAGAACAGTGTGCAGCTGATGATCCATGTGGTTGGGAAACCAGTCATTTGCTTATAGGTAAAGGTTCTTCTTTAGGTAAGGGAATTATGTTTGAGGTTACAATTTAAATGTAGTTGAAATAGATGTTATGCAATTAAGACCATTTCCAGCAATCCTTCATATTATCTTATAAGTTCTACAAATACAACCCGTCGCTTTGCTGATGGGAATATTAAGAGAGAGAGAGGACAAAGACAGACAGGCATTTCTCTTATTGCCAGGAATTGTGTGCATGGCAAAAAAGTCATTGACATACATATAAATGAGGGGAAGGGGGAACATTAGAGCAAGGGCTGAAAATTTACAAACTAACTTGGAGGACACCATCAAGCAAGCTGCATAAGGATTCCTTCAAGCACCACCGCTGTGAAAGAGTGCACAATCAATGGATTCAATTCCAGATGTAGACGGGACATGACTGGAGCTTTTAAAATTATTACATCATCATCATCAGCTAAAAGGAGAGCATGAGTGTTTTGCATTTTGTGCTTTCTTGATAAAGAGCACGTTTTGCCTCTGAAACAGAAAGTTGGCTAAAATACATTCATATCGTTGCAATGTAAGAATATAAAAAACCATCCATCCATTGGGACCATACTCTGCACAGCACATCAGTGCTTCCAAAGCAGTTTTCTGGCTTATTGAGCACAACCCTGGACAAGTCACCACCTCTGACAGAGGATACTCAAATGGCTCAACATCCTAAAAAGTTGGTACTCATTTTGCTGACCTCAGAAGGATGACAGGCTGAGTTAACCCCACCAGGTATTAATTCTACAGCCAAGCAGGATTTTAACTCAGGACCTTAGGATCCCAAGCCCACCAACCTAACCATTAAGCCAACACCAGGCATACACTTAAACATCGACACCACATTATTGGTGTGAGATGATTACGAGTTCTCCACACGTCAGCAAGGGAAAGGGTGTCAAAGCCCTTGTCAGGCACAGTACTGGCAGGTTGAGGCTCTCCTGTTGCGATCAATGATAGAGTCCATTGTGCAATTAAAATCTCCTAAACAAACAAACCCATCAAAGTAAAATGTGCGAGAGCTGTTTCTAACTGTGTGAAAAAAAACAATTCTATCTGTGCTGTCACTGGGTGAATAGATGTTCAGTACTGTGTGTTTAAAACCATTATGAGTAAAAGTGAGGAGAATAAGGTACCCTTTAATTATTCATTAAATCAACACCATTAGGAGTGCAGAAGGAAGATGCAATAAATGGCTACCCCAACCCTCGGACATTCTAGACCTGGTTTCTCAAACAAGGGCTGCAGAGTGCTGTCAGGGGTCCACGAAATGGCAGAGGGAAATTATTGACTCAGTCGAGTGTTTACCATATAGTGCTTCCGTTGGTTAATATTTAGTACAACGCATCCATAATATTTCAAAATGGTACGAATGTGTTATACTAGAAATGAAATGGGTTGCTCAACTCAGCTATCTTGCAGACATCTACAATGAAGTAAACAAGCTCAACAAAAAAATGCAGGGTGGAAAACACAACAGCATTGCCAGCACATGAATTGAGGCATTCAAAAGAAAACCAAAATTGTGGAAAATTCGTGCCTCTGGCAGGAACCACTGATATATTTGAACAGATGCAAGACTCATTCAAGGAAGCATGAATTTCAGTATCATCAAACGTCAGGTCACAGAATACTTGTCAGGATGTTGGAACAACTTCGCCCGTTATTTCCTGAACTAAAAGAGGAACACGCTGCTTCTTACAGTGGATTACAAACCCTTTACGTGAGAACATTGAGACAGCTCCATCCACCTCACCATCCAAACTCTTGGAAGAGCTTATTGACTTATCTGATGGCACCCTGAGAGCTCGTTTTGATGAAATGCCCTGAAACATCCTGGGCTCAGTTTGGTGATGAGTTCCAGGTATTCATGATGCAGCAATGAAGGTGTTAATACCATTTAGAGCACCTTCCTGTGTGAGGCTGACTTTTCAACCATTGACAGCACTGAAAACTATATATAGGGCAAGATTAAATATGGAAGATGACATGCGTGTCTGCTTATGAAGAACTCCCCATGCATTGACAGTATTAATAGCTATCACCAGCACAGGTCTCGCATTAAGTCAAGCTTGTATTTAGGCTTGCAATTAGAAAAGTTCAGTGATTATGAGTAAAGCTTTTATTTTTTAATGTTTTGAAATGCCATTTGATATGTATCAGGTTTAAACAATGTTACATGCTTGTCATTGAGGAAGTAAACCTTTGATTCTATTTTTAGCCCCCGTTGACTTTGTTTGAAACGGGAGCTTACGGATTTGTCTCAATTTTCGGTCCGTGCGTGCGTCCGCAACAATATCTTGAACATGTATGGACCAATTTTATTCGTACTTGGTAAGACAACTCTGATGATCAACTCATGATGTATCATAAGCACGTCATTTTTTTTTGGACATCAATCCAAGATGGCCGACTGGTGGCCATTTTATTTGTAAAATAAAAAACCCAATGTTGAACATGTCTCAACCCATTCTCGGACATGCATTTACCGATGTTGTTCAAACTTGCACTCGGATAATGAACGATGGCTTACATGTGCACAGTCATTGTTTTTTTTCGAGATCACATCCAGGAATGGTCGACTGTGGCCATTTTGTTACTTAAATGTGTCCCAACCATTCTCTGACATGCATGGTCCAATTTTGTTCAAAACTTGACAAAAGCACAGCACGTGATGCATACACATACCCCTCACTTTATTTTGCGATCTGATCAAAGATGGCCAACTGGTAGACTGTGGCCATATTGTACATAAATATGGCTAGCCCTTTTACTCTTGACAGCAAAATTACAAAAAAAACAGGGCTTGATGTTTTATGTCTATTTTACTTGTTCTATTGTTCTTATGTGCGAATTCATGTGTATCATGTTAACGAGAAAGCTAACCGCCCTCTCAGTAAACTGAAATTAACAAAGCTGTTAAGTTTTATAAAGTTAAGTTCTGTTTGTTGGATTACAATAGTTATCAAGCAGTGTAGTAGTACAAGCAACATCAACACACTTTTTCATTTATATAAATATTTCTTTGAAAGCAAGCACTTGTTATCATTTAGCAAAAAAAAGGGAGGGTATCTTATCTAGGCCTACCGCCTGGGGTCCCCTGGAATATTTTATTGGACATGGGTCCACGAAGGCAAAAGGCTTGAGAAACCCTGTTCTCGATTACTGAAGAATCACTTTCCTTTTATTATTCTCTCCTTCATACTAGTGCAAGAGGAATTACATTTTGTTTTTGCAAGAGCAACATATCAAGTGATTTATTTATTTATTTTATATACAAACTGCATGACTTCAGCTTTATGCAAGCCAACATCCTCCATTAATGTTTAACGTGGCTACAAGAAAAAGACATAGCATAGAATTATTGACAAAGCTATTTAGCAGTTTCGGTCAAGCTATGGCTTCCAGCTCCTGCCTGGCTTTCAGACCTATTCCTGAGGCGAAACCATTTGTGTTCAGTCACACAAAACTGTTCAGACTGAAGGAGCAGTCACTTCGTGAAATGATAAAAACTGGACAGGTTGGAAATAATCTTTTAATTTTACATGAGTTGTTATCCTTA
>CM068953.1:92862085-92885064 GCA_035128595.1 Eptatretus atami | reverse complement strand
TTTGACAGTCAAGAGTTCAGGCGGTTCATGAGAAACTGGGGAATCACAGTTGACATCCAGTCCAATGGCCAAAGTGAACGCTTTATCCAAACCATCAAGAGGATGATGAAGAAAACTGATGACATCTACCTGGCACTTCTGGAGTACCAAAACACCCCTGTCGTGGGTACATCATTCTTGTCAGCACAGATCTTGATGAGCAGGACTAAGATCCAAGGTACCAGTCACCAAGCAGCTGCTCAAACCAGCAACAGTAGATCCCAGAGCACAGTTGATTCATCAGAAGCTGAAACAGAGAGTCTATCATAACAGATCGGCAAGATCGCTGGCTAACTGACAGCCGGGCGACACTGTTCGCATCAGGAGAAAGAACACCTGGCAGCCAGCCATCGTTACCAAAGTGGATTTTCACCCCACCCAGATCATACTGGATTGACAACGGCATCAGGAGTGGTTTACGCAGGAGCAGACATCATTTGTTGAGAACTAATGAACCACCACCAGTTCTCATGACCCCTGAATACGACGTCGTGACCCCTCGTGAGCAAGAACCTGCTGCGACGAATAATATGAGCAATTACCATCATGTCGACATGCACATAGAGCAGATATTCCACAACCGCTACACCTGGAGAGAACATTTCACACCCGTATCCATGCACACTGCAACACACATGCGTCCAACTGTGCAGCATACTAGACGAGGACTGAATTGTTCAGCCTCAGAAGTATAAAGATTTTGTTTGTTAAATCCATAAACTTCTTGCAAACTGGTGTATATTGCAGACTGACTGTAAACTGGTGTCTGACATTGCAGACTTTTACTGAATACCTGACATAATAAGTTGGTTTCTGGTGGCACTGCAAGCCAATAAGTTGTTTAACATGTTTGCTAAAGCTTTGGGATGCTGATTGTTCAGTTGACAATACTTGACAATTTATGATCTTGCTCTTCACTAGGAAAGGGAGGTGAACAGTAATATATATAGTGTTCCGTATGTGGACCAATAAAAGGCCCGGTGTATGCCCGGTTAGAATAGGTGCCGACCATATCCCTGTGTCGTAAGAGCACCAGGGTTGGTCAGGAAGGGCATCCGGCGTAAAAACCTATGCCAAAATCATTAGCGGACAACAAACGAATTTCCATACTGATCGGTCCGTTAGGCCTTCGGAAGGTATACCACATCGAACCTCGCCACAGCAGATACCGGATGCGCGTCAGCAGGGTAGCGAGTTGCGGCATAGAAAACTGCGATCTGCTGATCGAAAGGAGGAGAAGAGAAGAACAGGGGAAGGCGAAGAGTGGTCCCGTAGGACCAAGAGGTGAGAGGGCTAATGCGGGAGAACAAGTCGCAGTACAAAGAGTCGTTACGAGGAAAGTTGAGTAGAAGACCAGCGAATACAAACCCTGACCAAGAAAACATAAACCTTGCATATAGTCCGTGCTAGAGCACAAGAACTGGGGTGCCCAACTGACGACAAAAGGCGAGCATCAGCGCAACAGCTTGGTTGCGCTATCCATGATTCGGGAAGGGAATGAGAAATCTGGACATGTTAACCTAGCGCTGTGCTGAACATCCAGCCAAAGAGATACCAGAGATGTCACAAAAACCGCGGGTCAGGGATCCAATGCGGATGGGGAGTAAGATTCGACTAGAGATTATTATATGGCCGATGCCAGTTTTAGTCAAACGAATCTGATCTTCTCTACAATGTGTAGATGAAGCGGTACGGAGAGAATCGTGTCTCCTGAAACCGGATCAACCTCAAGTGCCTGAAGTTTAAGTCCATGGATCAGAGGCATAAGTTGAGAACAACGACTCAAAAAGGACATGCACACACTTCGTTCTTGAGGTCGAAGAGAGAGATGTTCACTGAAGCATTCCGAGTGTGACGTGTATAGTTAATGAGAAATGAAGAGCATAGAGAAACAGCCGTGCATGAATACAGCTGATGCTGCACAGTCAGATTTGCATATTGTTGCACCACAATGGACTGGCGAGATAGTTTGAGACTCTGGCATTACCTTAGCCAGAATGTGAAAGTTTCTGGATGTGAGTTTATTGCTTATGATGAAAGTGATTGGAGAGTGGTATCCAAAGGACACAGTTTAAAGAGTAGGTATTTGAATATACCGAGACGACACGCACTTAATCACAATGCATGTTGCATGTTATGGGAAAGGTGGGACATTGTAATACGAGAGAGCATTTTACTGTTGGCGCGAGAGAGGTGACTACCTCACAGAGTCTTTATGCACACATCGATGCTAAAACGGTGATACGGAGTACACTCGTGCTCAGCAACCGAGCAAATCGATGAAGTCAGGAACGAGTCACGAATATGTCGTTAACAGGGAAGTTGACAATTTATTTTCCTAGAAAGTTTGCAAAAAATATAGGCTATGCAGGAAAATGACGAGACTTTTTTTTTTAACAAACCGTAATGTTTCACAATACGTAAAGTCCTATTCTAGAGATAGTAAGCGGCAAAAGGGATAGCACAGGACTGGCAAGTAAAATTCAACCAATCCAAATATATGACAAAAGTCATCTCAATTACTCCATTTTTGAAAGTACACAAAATGGTTGATGTCCTCGTCAACGTGAGCACAGAGAGAATAGTGGAGGAAGATTGTGCTGGACAATCAAGATGATGAGATGTACCGACCATACGTTATAAAAGCAAGGAGATTGACAACCTGGAATATGAACCATTAAGGAGGACTGTTAGGTACAGACGAGCAGAGGGGGATGGAGAAGGATGGTATGACATCTTATGTTCCCAAAGCATCGATTGGTGGGTTCTGTAGGATGCATTTTGTAGGACGAAGCGTGAGGTTGAGGTTTAAACGAGCAGAGTATTGGGCTGAACCATGTAAGCGAGCCAATATGAAGGTGAGATAACTAAGGGGTCTTGACAGTAGGTAAGAGCAGCTGGGTATAGGCATTTAGCAAATTTAGGAGGGAAGGACAAAGCCCACTGTAGAGGAGCACGTCATAGATGTTTCTATGTAATGTTTTGTGATGGTGAACGGTGCTGACACCGGGAATGGGTGAGACCTGACATTATGAATATTGTCTGTAAATAGAGTTTCAAACAAAGTTTCATTCAAGAAAGTCAGCAGCAAAAAATAAAAAAACTTCACAGTGGGCAACTACAGCAGAAAGTGTTGTGTCACGGCTGTATCGAATTAAGCAATAAGGTGAGTGTGACCTCCTGAGTCAGTATTGTAAGAACCATATCTGGGCTATCAGGAGTGAAAGAAGGGATGAAGGCCAGACATTGGGCCTGGCCTTGTGGACGCTCCTTTGACCACGACTAGGTAAAGTTAACAGCTAGAAAGCAGTAAATATTATAAGGGGTATTAAGAAAGGGGTCTTGTTGGATACCAAGCGCGACGAAGAACTCGTGGGAGAGGCATACTGTTTCAATATGGCTAATGGAAATGAGTAGCACAAGTATCAACCAAATGGCAGAAGGGGATACCACGTTTTGAGATACAAAACCGTGCGTCCCAACACCCGTGGATTTTGAGTCTAGAAAAAGAAGTCATACAGAGATCGAATCTGGGTGGCTATTTAAGCTGGCTACCAGAGAAGCAGACAAGGACCATTAGTAAGTAGGAGACGTCAGTGCTTGTATGAGAAGTTGCATACGTATTAGCAAATTTCAAAAAAAAGAGGTGAAAAAGGAATCTTTGAGCAGTGGTGGAGCACATCGTGGGCAAGGCTATACCGAGGTTGGTACCTAAATACAAGATTGTAAGCGAACACTCTCCAGTACCGCTTGTTCGAGGCGATTGTGTGCCACAGTTCCTTGCTGAAACCATAGCGATCTATAAGCTTTGGTGGATATTTTGAGAGCAAGACGTAAGAAAGGCCATGTAGCATCGAGAATGTGCTGACGAGCCTGTGTTAGGTCGCACGGCCAGGCACCAGCCAACACACTTTCAAGGGAGCTATGATTTTAGAAGGATGGGAAATTTTAGTGCGGAAATGGGAGGTACTATTAGGAGCATGATGATATGAAGAAAATGAGAAGGGGCTAGAATTGAGCTTAAAGGTCGCGCAAGAGTGGAGATAAATCGGAATAGCGGAAAAGAACCGTTCGGCTTGATGAATCGAGGAAGATGAGTGTTCTGAGACCACTATCACCTCAGCAACGGCATGAAACGTGTCAGAGGAACGCTATGAAGCACGGAAATGAATAGCGTGGATTCAGACACAGAGCGAGGGCTTGGACCCATGATATGTACATACCAGTGGAGCATGGAAGTGCTTCGAGAGATGCAGTGGGGTGTTAACCAGATTGTTTAATAAAATCTTGGAAAGTGAGAGGATGCCGAGGAGTGAGATTAAGTGTACTGGTTCCGATTTTCAAGAACAAGGGTGATGTGCAGAGCTGTGGAAATTACAGAGGGATAAAGTTGTTAAGCCACACCATGAAGTTGTGGGAAAGAGTAGTGGAAGCTGGTTGAGAAGAGAGGTGACGATTTGTGAGCAGCAATATGTTTATGCCAGGAAAGAGCACCACTGATGCGATGTTTGCTTTGAGAATGTTGATGGAGAAGTATAGCGAAGCCAGAAGGAGTTACATTGTGTGTTTGTGGATTTAGAGAAAACTTATGATAGGGTGCCAAGAGAGGAGTTGTGGATTGTATGAGGAAGTCGGGAGTTGTAGAGAAGTATGTGAGGATGTGCAGGATATGTATAAGGACAGTGTGACAGCGGTGAGGTGTGCGGTAGAGAATGAGGACCGGTTTAAGGTTAAAGTGGATTGCACCAAGGATCGACTCTGAGCCCTTTTGTTTGCAATGGTGATGGCAGGTTGACGGACGGAGTCAGACTGGAGTCTCCATGGACTATGATGTTCGCGATGACATCATATCTGTAGGGAGAGTAGGGAGCAGGCTGAGGCGAGCCTCGAGAGGTGGAGGTACGCACTGGAAGAAGGGAATGATAGTCAGTAGGAGTAAGAGGAGTACATGTGCTAAATGAGAGGGAGGGTGGTGGTTGGTGCGGTTGCAAGGAGTTGAGGTGGGAAGGTGGATTGGTTTAAATACTTGGATCAACTGTCCAAAGTAACGGAGAGTGTGGGAGAGAAGTGAAAAAAGATGCAGGCAGGATGGAGTGGTGGAGAGAGTTGCAGGAGTGATTTGTGACAGAAGGGTAGCTGCAAGAGTAAGGGAAAGTATAAAGACGGTAGTGAGACCAGCTATGTTGTATGGTTTGGAGGCGGTGGCACTAACAAAAAGACAGGAAGCGGAGCTGTGGTGGCAGAGTTAAAGATGCTGCGATTCTCGTTGGGAGTGACGAGGATGGACAGGATAAGGAATGAATATATTGAGGACTGCGCAGGTAGGACGGTTTGGAGACAAGTGAGAGAGCGAGATTGAGATGGTTTGGACATGTGCACAGGAGGGAAGCGGAGTATATCGGGAGAAAGATGCTGAAGATGGAGCCCGGCAGGAGGAGAAGAGGAAGACCAAGAAGAGGTTCATGGATGCGGTGAGGGCGGACATTGCGGGCGGTTGGAGTGTCAATGGAAGATGTGAGGATAGAGCGAAATGGAGACGGTTGTCCGCTGTGCGACCCAACGGGAGCAGCCGAAAGAAGAAGAAGAAGAAGATGTGGACCAATAAATGAAGCATCACTTCTGCTGAGCCAAAGATGTGTCCATGTCGATGCTGTTATAGCAGTTTCCGACTGCTTAAAAAGTGTGCATTTGCTTCGAAAAAAAACCGAAGCATCTCCAGGACTCTCGTGCAGTGTTTAGTATGACCGGGCATATTTTAAGTGCCATTTCAGCTGCACGATTACGTAAAAATCATAGATGATACAAACACAGCACTTGCCTCAATTTTCCAGGGAAACACTCATCTTCCCATTCATATTTCCAAGGCAAGACAAATTTGAATATGCCGAATCAAAATGGTGCCTAAGACCCCATGTGAGGCGAAGTTGGGCTGACTAAGGATAAGCTCTTCATGAAGATAAGCCGTTAATTATCTTCAAAAAGGGTGTTTATATTTACGACGAAGCAATGAAGCGAAATTGGATAGTGTTGAGGAGGTAGAATCAAGATACCCTGGAAGAAGGAAGCAAAAAGAACACTGAGACAAATAATTTTCACTTTCTATCTTAGAATAGAAATTGAGAATTATTTGAAATATACTTGTCGGGTCTTAAACAATACGAAACGAAATGAGAAGCAATAACAACAAAATAATTAACACGGAATATTGCACGGCAGCAACAGCAACAGCAACACCAATATATGACAGCAACACCTAGACAAGACGCAACAACATAAAAACATGACAAATCTGGTTTGGAAAACTCAGCTTTATGAGGTGGAAACGAGGAGCTCTGATTTTCACCACACGTGCAGAAAACCCAGAATCGGAAGTGATTACTATCTGTTTGTACGTTAGTAAACATTGTAGCTAACATTGGGTAAGACCTTTTGTGGTTTCCATAATTTTTCGTTTTTTGTTGATTGGAAAAACTTGTATTTTTTGTCATGCATACTCTTGAATTTCAATTCATATTCGTCATTATTATAGTCAACTAATAAATATATTTTTGGACTTTGATCTGAAAATTACTTTCAAGATACTTGTGGTCCTCAAAGGATTAACCAAGCTTGCGGGTTTCATGAAACATTGAAGTTTGTCCTATTTTGAAACCGACTTCAAATAATGAAGCATATATTACTTTGACTTGTGGATGTGGAAGTACAGTTTTGTCATTGTGAACCGGGTAGACCTACACTACACGCGCTGGCCAAGTGCATTGCTTGCCACTCACGATGGCACGACTGGTAACTATATGATTATGGCACGAGCATTTTTTGTGTGATCTGGTACTGTAATATATCCGCGTGTTGCTAAATTCGCGCCTCTCTATTGTCGCGTGAAATGTGCGGAATTTTATGGAATGTGAAAATCTCCACGTTTTACAGTGCTTAAATATCCGAATTATTTTCTGAGTTGACAGTCAAACTCCAACTTGGCTCGGAAGAGCAACTCGCCGAGTTTGAGTTTGGTTACAGCACTGAAATTAATATAAAATCTTGAGCAAAAACTGAGAAATGCCTTGGATAAAGTCGAATGCAGATACTATGAACATTGCCAAACAGTTTTATTAAGATGTCAAAATTTGTGGACAAATGCCTACTAGGAGATGAAACTTGGTTTGAGTGAGGGAATGAGTGGTTAGAAATTCCATAAGCAGAAGTATCTTTTCCAGATAAATTACGATAGCGTGAAGATTAGCTTCTCAAAATTTGCAATTCTGCCTGAAAGTGTGTTGGCTGGTGCTGGCTGAACACTCAGTGTGCACATGCACTCTTGCCCAAAATCCAAAGTTGATGCTTCTTACGGAAGGAATTGAAAAAACGAGAAGGAAATGGAATGTGTAAACTGATGTAAACACCGCCTTGCCACAACGATGTGCAATCCACCACTGCCTCAAGTTATTTTGAAAAGTATACCCAACAGAAAACTCATCTTTATAAGGTCTGTCTGCTTTGGCAGAAAAATGACTGAATTTTCTCAACTAACTGTTGGGAGAGGTTTTCCCAAAACAGCTGGTATCCCCCTCAACATTTGGTTGAGGAAATTCATTGCCATTGAAAGTGCCTCGAATGCCGTTGGTATCAAGCTATACTAATTCAGCTTATTACTATAGTGGAAGGAAGCGTCCACAAGGTTGCCACCTACCAGCAATGGGTTTCTACTGATGGGGCCACCATTTATGAAAGGAAGTTTGCTGCTGACTTTCTTGATGAACTTTGTTTGAAACTCATATTTACAGGACACATACTTCATAGCAAGGTTCCGGGCAGAGTTCCACAAAACATTAAATGAAACATTTGAGCTTGTGGAAGTTTGTCCTCTGAAAACTTCCCTGCAAAACAAAACCCCAGATTTTCATTGGTGTTACAATCGGTAAATCGTTCATCCATTTGTGACAAATTACTCTTTACATACATAATACGTTGTTCTGGTATCCAATATTAATTTACTGTCGGATTAAATTATTTTCAGACTATATTATGCAATGGAGACCAAAACAACAATTTTGTGTACTTTCAAATGGAGTATTGCAGAATGACCATTTTTGTCATCATTTTGGATTGTCTGCAACTTCTCACCATTGCAGTCCACCTTTGGAAAAACAATGGCCTTATGGAAAATATGTTTGTTTAACCAAGAAAAAATTCTGCATTTGCTGCATAAATTGGAAAATATAATTGTCAACTTCTGTTGCAATGATGTCGACTTTGTGCTGGCCGCCGAGTGGTACTTCACTGTTGCATGATGTGTGAAAGACCTCTGTGAGGTAGTTGCGCAAACAGTAAAATGCTTGGATGCAAGAACCTGCATACAATGACCATGTTTGGGTTGTGTTATATATTTAACTGAGTTCCCTTACAAAGAACTTCAATGCAGGAGGAGACCACTTTGGCCTGCAAATCCTGCACTGTGATTGGCTGTTCTCTATCGTTTTAAATGCTGATTTGTCAAGCAACGAAGTAGCATGTCGCATGTACCATTTTTGAAGTCGTTGTTTTGAGTCGGCCGGGGATGGATTTGAGCCGACGTTTTAAAGTCATCGACTAATGTTGGTAATCTACTGATGTGGATCCATGACCGCGGTTGTGGATTCGCTGTTTGGAGAGGTTCTGGGTTGTAACGATCAAAACCTCGAGGAAGAACAGTGTGCAGCTGATGATCCATGTGGTTGGGAAACCAGTCATTTGCTTATAGGTAAAGGTTCTTTCTTTAGGTAAGGGAATTATGTTTTGAGGTTTACAATTTAAATGTAGTTGAAATAGGATGTTATGCAATTAAGACCATTTCCAGCAATCCTTCATATTATCTTATACAGTTCTAGCAAATACAACCCGTCGCTTTGCTGATGGGAATATTAAGAGAGAGAGAGAGAGGGACAAAGACAGACAGGCATTTCCTCTTTATTGCCAGGAATTGTGTGCATGGCAAAAAGTCATTGACATACATATAAATGAGGGGGAAGGGGGAACATTAGAGCAAGGGCTGAAAATTTACAAACTAACTTGGAGGACACCATCAAGCAAGCTGCATAAGGATTCCTTCAAGCACCACCGCTGTGAGAAGAGTGCACAATCAATGGATTCAAATTCCAGATGTAGACGGGACATGACTGGAGCTTTTAAAATTATTACATCATCATCATCAGCTAAAAGGAGAGCATGAGTGTTTTGCATTTTGTGCTTTCTTGATAAAGAGCACGTTTTGCCTCTGAGAACAGAAAGTTGGCTAAAATACATTCATCGTTGCAATGGTAAGAAATATAAAAACCATCCATCCATTGGGACCATACTCTGCACAGCACATCAGTGCTTCCAAAGCAGTTTTCTGGGCTATTGAGCACAACCCTGGACAAGTCACCACTCTGACAGAGGATACTCAAATGGCTCAACATCCTAAAAAGTTTGTACTCATTTTGCTGACCTCAGAAGGATGACAGGCTGAGTTAACCCCACCAGGTATTAATTCTACAGCCAAGCAGGATTTGAACTCAGGACCTTAGGATCCCAAGCCCACCAACCTAACCATTAAGCCAACACCAGGCATACACTTAAACATCGACACCACATATATTGGTGTGAGGATGGATTACGAGTTCTCCACACGTCAGCAAGGGAAAAGGGTGTCAAAGCCCTTGTCAGGGGCACAGTACTGGCAGGTTGAGGCTCTCCTGTTGCGATCAATGATAGAGTCCATTGTGCAATTAAAATCTCCTAAACAAACAAACCCATCAAAGTAAAAGTGTGCGAGAGCTGTTTCTAACTGTGTGAAAAAAAAAACAATTCTATCTGTGCTGTCACTGGGTGAATAGATGTTCAGTACTGTGTGTTTAAAACCATTATGAGTAAAAGTGAAGGAGATAAGGTACCCTTTAATTATTTCATTAAAATCAACACCATTAGGAGTGCAGAAGGAAGGATGCAAGTAAATGGCTACCCCAACCCTCGGATATTCTAGACCTGGGTTTCTCAACAAGGGGGCTGCAGAGTGCTGTCAGGGGGTCCACGAAATGGCAAGGGAAAATTATTGACTCAGTCGAGTGTTTACCATATAGTGCTTCCGTTGGTTAATATTTAGTACAACGCATCCATAATATTTAAAAATGGTACGAATGTGTTGTACTAGAAATGAAATGGGTTGCTCAACTCAGCTATCTTGCAGACATCTACAATGAAGTAAACAAGCTCAACAAAAAAATGCAGGGTGGAAACACAAACAGCATTGCCCAGCACAAATGAATTGAGGCATTCAAAAGAAAACCAAAATTGTGGAAAATTCGTGCCTCGGCAGGAACCACTGATATATTTGAACAGATGCAAGCACTCATTCAGGAGAGAAGCATGAATTTCAGTATCATCAAACGTCAGGTCACAGTATACTTGTCAGGGATGTTGGACAACTTCGCCCGTTATTTCCTGAACTAAAAGAGGAACACGCTGCTTCTTACCAGTGGATTACAAACCCCTTTACTGAGAACATTGAGACAGCTTCCATCCACCTCACCATCCAAACTCTTGGAAGAGCTTATTGACTTATCTGATGGCACCCTGAGAGCTCGTTTTGATGAAATGCCACTGGAAACATCCTGGGCTCAGTTTGGTGATGAGTTCCAGGTATGTCATGATGCAGCAATGAAGGGTGTTAATACCATTTAGAAGCACCTTCCTGTGTGAGGCTGACTTTTCAACCATTGACAGCACTGAAAACTATATATAGGGCAAGATTAAATATGGAAGATGACATGCGTGTCTGCTTATGAAAGAACTCCCCATGCATTGACAGTATTATAGCTAGTCACCAGCAGCAGGTCTCGCATTAAGTCAAGCTTGTATTTAGGCTGCAATTAGAAAAGTTCAGTGATTATGAGTAAAGCTTTTATTTTTTTTAATGTTTTGAAATGCCATTTGATATGTATCAGGTTTAACACGCAGTTTAACATGCTTGTCATTGAGGAAGTAAACCTTTGATTCTATTTTTAGCCCCCGTTGGACTTTGTTTGAAACGGGAGCTTACGGATTTGGTCTCAATTTTCGGGTCCGTGCGTGCGTCCGCAACAATATCTTGAACATGTATGGACCAATTTTATTCGTACTTGGTACAGACAACTCATGATGGTATCCATAAGCACGTCATTTTTTTTTGGACATCAGATCCAAGATGGCCGACTGGTGGCCATTTTATTTGTAAAAATAAAAAACCCAATGTTGAACATGTCCTCAACCATTTCTCGGACATGCATTTACCGATGTTGTTCAAACTTGGCACTCGGATAATGAACGATGGCTTACATGTGCACGTCATTGTTTTTTTTCGAGATCACATCCAGGATGGTCGACTGGTGGCCATTTTGTTACTTAAATGTGTCCCCAACCATTTCTCAGACATGCATGGTCCAATTTTGTTCAAACTTGACAAAAGCACAGCACGTGATGGCATACACATACCCCTCACTTTATTTTGCGATCTGATCAAAGATGGCCAACTGGTAGACTGGTGGCCATATTGTACATAAATATGGGCTAGCCCTTTTACTCTTGACAGCAAAATTACCAAAAAAAACAGGGGCTATGATGTTTTATGTCTATTTTACTTGTTTCTATTGTTCTTATGTGCGAATTCATGTGTATCATGTTTAACGAGAAAGCTAACCGCCCTCTCAGTAAACTGAAATTAACAAAAGCTGTTAAGTTTATAAAGTTAAGTTCTGTTTGTTGGATTACTAATAGTTATCAAGCAGTGTAGTAGTACAAGCAACATCAACCACTTTTTCATTTAATAAATATTTCTTTGAAAGCAAGCACTTGTTATCATTTAGCAAAAAAAAAGGGGAGGGGTATCTTATCTAGGCCTAGCCCTGGGGGTCCCCTGGAATATTTTATTGGACACGGGTCCACGAAGGCAAAAGCTTGAGAAACCCTGTTCTCGATTACTGAAGAATCACTTTCCTTTTATTATTCTCTCCTATTCACTAGTGCAAGAGGAATTACATTTTGTTTCTTGCAAGAGCAACATATCAATGTGATTTATTTATTTATTTTATATACAAACTGCATGACTTCAGCTTTATGCAAGGCCAACATCCTCCATTAATGTTTAACGTGGCTACAGAAAAAGACATAGCATAGAATTATTGACAAAGCTATTTTAGCAGTTCGGTCAAGCTATGGCTCCAGCTCCTGCCTGGCTTTCAGAACCTATTTCCTGAGGCGAAACATTTGTGGTTCAGTCACACAAAACTGTTCAGACTGAAGGAGCAGTCACTTCGTGAAGATGATAAAACTGGACAGGTTTGGAAAATAATCTTTAATTTTAACATGTTTCTTACACAAAGTGTCCTGAATAAAGTTTAGGACCTCGGGGGGAGGAGACACTCAGACCACCCTCTGATTCCTGGGAAGGGCCTGGATCATTCCACCAGACTTCGGCGCTACCACCAGAAGCAAGTGACGCCCCATCAGTCATAATCTGAGTGGTGATCTCTATTAATAGCATGCTCCATTGGTGGAGATGGTATTTTCATGATCGAGGTTTCACATTCTACCGGTAAGGGAAAAGGTATTTCTGAAGCAGAAACCACCACTCTGCTTCTTTCACATCTGGGGTCGTTTGTGGCACAGACATCTCAGACACTTCACACTCAGCAGAGAGAGGGGCCAACCCAGGTTCGTGACTGACCTCCATCGTATCGGCAACCACAGTGATGGTCACAACTGCTTCCTGGGGCACGATACTACCTCCTTGTTCATGGTCATCTTTTCCATGAACAGGAGCATTATTATCCTCTGGGGCTAGAACGTCAAATCTATTTTGCTTTTTAATGGCAGCAAACGCAATTGTTGCATCTAAACGGGAGCCATTTCATTCATTTGACTTTGCCAACATTTTTGGACAGCTCACCTTTGCATCATGACCATTGACGTTAGAACGCTTGTTTCTCCAAGGTTGAATGGTGATAAACCCCTAACATCCGCTTGAGGTCCCTTTACTTCCGCTTTCAGTCGTGGAGGCTGATCGCTACGTTTCTCCGCTCTAGATATGCTACTGGTGCTTGTCTTGGGCTCCATCTGTTGAGATGCGCCACCGGGAATGTTAGGCTTCGGTCAAGCATTCTTTAAGTGGCCATGCTCACCACAAATAAAGCATGTCATTACTTCAGTTCCAATATAAATTTGGTAGTTTCAATCTTAGTGATTTAGCGATTGCACATTATATTTTGGAACAATATTACAATGATGCTGGAAAGACATTTTCTGGTGAACCAAAGCATCAGAACGTAAACGTAGAGGGCTCATCAAGATCCGTGACTTGACTGCACCAAAACAATTTAACGCAGAGGTAATTTTGCTTTAAAAAAAAACATAAGGTGGGATGTTTGAAATTATAATTTTTACAGCCGGCGTGTCCAAAGGACTCACAGTAACAAAAAAGTTTGGCGGTACAGACAAGCTAGTTGTGACTGCCTGAGTAACATATCGCTCTTCAGACAGGAAGACTACGATACGTTGGTTCATTTTACATGTGGCAAGAGCATTTTCGAATCTGACGAGCTCTCCGAAGCCCGTTAATACATTGTCAACACCAACTCCATCCGGCGGATAAACTATGACCCCATTCTTACGAGTAAGTGCCTCGTACACACTCCTGTGCAAGCATACGTTTGCCATAGTGTTAATTAAATACATAAATAAATAAATAAACACGCACGGCCTCCATTCCTCAGGACGAGTGCCCCGCAAGTACAAGGAGGGGAGCGCGGTAGACAATTATGATCACTATACACTTTTCTGTCTTGGTAACCAGGTGACACCAGCGCACGACAAAACAGAAGGAGATTTAAAATGCAATTAATTATTTCCTACTGTCTACGGTTCAAGCGCTAATATCATTCAATAAGAATTACATCACAATGATTCATCACCAGCCCTCAATAACTGTGAAATTTGCGACAGGAATACAAGTCACGTTCAATGCTTTTAAAACTTGCTCAACGTTGCACACCTATGTTTCAATGCAGTTTCAAATACTCCCCCAACTCTTCGAGAGGCAACTTACACTCGTGTTTTTAATACAACCCTTTTATAGGATACGTGTCATGAATCAAAGTCTGTATCTTGCACTGTTGAAGCAAACCCGGCTTACTCTTAGGTACTGCTAAGCAGTCAATTGCTTCCACCTTTGCTTTGATTAGCTGAACCTGACTCTGACCCACGACATGACCCCAAAACACCACATGTGCTTTAGCAAATTCATATTTACCCAAATTCACAGTCAGTTTGGCTTCTGTCAGTTTCATAAAGAAAGCATGTATTCTCCTTCGATGCTCCTCCCACGTCATAGAATGAACGATGACGTCATTAATGTATACGTCAACCCCCTCAAGATCTGCAATAAAATCATTGATAAAGCATTGAAATGTAGCTTGGCCGTTCTTAAGGCCAAAAGGAAGAACTTTATACTGTTAAAGTCCCTTCAGTGTTACAAAAGCTGAAATTCTCTTTGCCCGTGCAGCGAGAGGAATTTGCCAATGCCTCTTCAACAAATCAAATTTGCTTATATACTTGTCTTGACCAATCTTGTCAATGCAATCATCAGAGGGATTGGATAAGTTTCCGTTCTCGTCACTGCATTAACTCGTTTTAAATTGGTGCAACAATGGAAACTGCCATCTGGTTGGGAACCAGAACGCATGGTGAACTCCATTCGCTGTCACTAGGTTCAATGATGTCATTTTCGAGCACGTATTCCTTCTCCTGGTTCAGATGTTCTAAATGAACTGGATTCATCCTGCACGGATGTTGTTTTATTGCCTTAGCATCTCCCACATCTACATCGTGACGCACTAAGTCCGTATGGCGAAGTACATAGCTGTAAACAAGTGAGTAAAGTTATGAAGTATGTCCGAAATTTGACCCCGCTGTTCGTACGCCAAATGATTCAATTTTGGATCTAAGTGTGATAAAACTTCTGAGTTAGTCAACCTCAGACAAACGTTGTCCCTAATGTGGTCAAACTTCATTTCATCACACACCTCACTTTGTGCCTGTGGAGCAACTGCAGGTACAACGGGTGAGGCTACAACCTTACCCTCTGGCTGTTCTCTGTCGTTATTACCTTTTATCATATTTATGTGACACAATTGTCTCTGCTTGCATCTTCCTGGAGTCTGCACGACGTAATCGGTCTCACTGACTTTTCGTTCAATGAGGAAAGATCCAAAATACCATGCTTGTAATGGTTGCCCTGCAATTGGCAATAACACCAAAACCTTATCACCAGGATTAAATTATCTGTCCTCGGAACGCACATCATGCCTTGCTTTCATTTTGTCCTGTGTTCGTTTTACATTCTCTTTGGCTATTTCCTGTGCTTTTGTCAATCTCTCTTTGAAATCAGACATACAGTATAATCCAACAAATTTAACTGACTTCTCACTCAGCCGTTGTTCCTTTAAAAGCTTCAATGGTCCTTGCACATTGTGTCTGCAGTGACTCACTAATTTTCTCAATAATTCATTAATTTTTCAAACACGTGAACAAATATAGCAAACACCTGAACTCTGGTAACCAATCAGTTGCATCTTTCCGGAGAGTCATTCGACGCACGGGATGTTAAAAACGCTGAGGACTCACGGGAGCTGGTCTTGACGACATGTTGGAAACTTGCGCACCTTCTCGTACAAGCCTTTCTCATCCCTATTCACGAGTCACTCAACACGTCATTATTTCATAGTGACTTTTGGTTCGACTTTGTCAAGACTTTAGAGTGAAGTGGATTTCGTTTGGTTGAACAACCTCGACTGCAACGAATGAGCATGCCTTTTCTGCTTACCATTTTCGACGCCATTCTAAAGCCATAGCGGCTCAGTGCCATCAAATCTTTCTTTCTTCACCAACCGTTGGAGACGACGACGAAGGAACAATCAGCTGGACTTCATTTAGAACGTGTCATTGCATTGTTCATGTGAGTGAGATTTATCTTGTTCTTGTTGAAGCATCTCTCTGACAGCAAACACCAATAAGTGTACTCCTTCATCCCAATCCTTCTCACTCAAAGCAGTAAGTCTTCATCATGTTTTTCAAAGTCTGGTGGGACCTTTCCAAACCCACTTGTGACTGGATGGTACACACTCGACTAAACCTGTTCCACTCCCAACTGTTGCAAAACTTGTTGAAAAAGGCTTGACATGAAATTTGATCCCTGATCAGATTGTATGACCTTTGGTAGGCCTATGAGTGTAAAGAACTTCACCAATGCCTTGACAATGTTTGACGCCAAAATTCTCTTAAGAGGCATCGCCTTTGGAAATCTTATGGACGCACACATAATTGTCAACATGTACTGATTTACCTGCTTTTGTCTTTGGCAAGGGACCAACACAATCAATGATAACCCGACTAAAGGGTTCATCAAATGCCGGAATGGGTTTTAATGGTGCCGAGGGAATCTTTTGATTTGGTTTCCCCACCATCTGGCATGCATGACAAGATTTACAAAACTTTGCCACATCATGTCGCAAACCCAGCCAATATATATTTGCCAACATTTTATCACAGGTCTTAGTCACTCCTCGGTGACCTGCCAACGGTATCTCATGCACTAAGCTTAAGATCTCATTCCGTTGCAGTTCTGGAACAACAATTTGATAATGAATGTTCCATTCATCATCTGTGGATAAATTAGTTGGTCTCCACTTTCTCATCAGCACCCCGTCTTTCTTAATGTAACAATTGGGTACTTTGACCACGTCCTGTTCTGTAAGAGCTTTGTAAGCTGGCCTTTGTAGCTCCACGTCCTTCATTTGTTCCTGTGTAAGTCTCTCTCTGCTGAGACTCGACTTTTCTGATTGGCTATCAGATTTCTCTTCTGGTCCATGACCATCGCTAGATTTACTGTACTAGCATTAACCTCATCACCAACCTGGTCCATAAAGGTTCCTTCTAGCGTATACGTGGGTTCTACCTCCATGTGCTTTTGCACTTCACTCTCTTCTGCATGCTTCATGGACCTAGAACGGGTCACCACACATGTCGGAATCATATAAGGAATCTCCTTTTCGTGCGGTTCCGCATTACACTCAACAATCGATTCCTGCACCAGTCATGGTGGATTAACCAATACTTTATCACCAGCTAAATCATTCCCTATGATAAAAGAAACCCCTTCCATTGGAAGAGTAGGTTGTATGCCAACAAGAACCGGTCCTGATACCAAATCAGACTCGAGATTAACCACCTGAAGAGGTGCTTTCACACAACCCCCAAGTCCTTGTCGCAACACACTGGTACCAGTCGTCAATCTCTCAGATTGCGGCAAAATGCTTTCTAGCATTAAAGACTGAGACGCCCCCGTGTCTCTCAATATTTTCACAGGTCGCTGCGGTGCATAATTACTTACAGCTGACTCAAAAAACTGTCTGTAATGAAAGGCTGATATCCCGCATTCTGAAGGTTTGATTCCAACATCACTCCCTCCTCAAATGACCCCTTAACTGTCTCTGTGCACCACATGCGCCTCTACCATAAGGTAGTGCAGTTTAAGCACCTTGCTGAGGTCTGCCTTGCTGCCTTCCGAGCTTATAGCAATGTGCCGCGAAGTGTCCTCATGTCCTGCATTGGGAACAAATCGGTACAGAGAAATAATTCACAGGTTACCTTTGCACCACGTCAACGCTTCCTTTCCCTCCAGCAAACTTTGCATAACCCCCACTGGTAATTGACTTTTCCTGACAATCTTTGAGTACGGGTCTCATTGTCTGACTAGGTTTACGGTCACTATCCAAGTTACTCCTCTTTGGCAAACCCGGTTTGTTAAAATGGACTTTGTCAGTTTAAAGCCTAATTGTGAGCCACTGTGGCTGCAGTATCCAAATCATTCACCTTCTGTTCGTCCAAATGTGTTTGAAGGTCGGGAGACACGCACTGTTTAAACTCCTCCACTAACCTCAGTTGCCTTATCCTGTCACCATCGACAGTGTCCTTAATACCACAGCACTTATCAAACTCACTTTCTCCCGAGCAAATTCCACATAAGTTTCACTTTTTCTTCCGATACTGCCTAAACTTCTGCCTGTATGCCTCGGGTACTAACTCCTCGGCTTTCGGAATGGCAGCTTTCACTTCGTCATACCGAGGACACGTCCATGGGTAACGCAGAGTAAATCTCCTGAGCCTTTCCTACAAAAACACTTTGCAATAACATAGTCCAAGACTCCTTCAGCCACGACAAGCTTTGTGCCACTTTTTCAAAATTCAGAAAGTACCTATCTATCTACCTCGGTTTCCTGAAAGACTGGAACAAGTCTCACCTGTCTTGTAAGGTCCCAAGCCTGTGGACTAGTCTGTGTTGGATTAGGCGTGGGTTGAGTTCCCCTCTCTGTTTCCAACTAACTCGCATATCCTAAGCTGTCTCTGCATCTCCCCGTCCTTCATCTCCAGCTCTTTCGCCCGCAACTCCATCACTCCGTCGGTTTCTCTCTTCCGCATTTCTCTTTCTTGCGCTTGGCTCTGCAGTTCCAATGCCCTTACCTCTAACTTTCACAATTCCACATCATCACTCGATATTCATTGAAACACAGTGTCAGACAAAAGTTTCTGTTCCACTAACTTGCTCAACACCAATGCCAAAACTTCTGCTTTCTTTTGACTATGCTTAACCTCGAACTCACACTGTCCAGCCAAGTCTACCAGCTCAGATTTCTTTAGCCCACTAAGTTTCTCCACACTCGGTGCCTCCATAAACTCAGTAGCATTAAATGCCATAGTGATCGTTTGTGCTTTCACCTGTTTCTTTTAATCACTTCAGAATTACCATTAGCAATTTGAGTTCTTATTGAACAAACGCCATTACCTTTTGCGGAGTCTTACCTCAAGAATACAATGTCGGTTAAGATTTTAAAATCGACCGAACCCACAAAAAAGCATCATTTTCCAGAACATCATTGGTTCCGAGCATCATTTTTCCATAACAAATCTTTCACCCAGTCCGTCTCCCTCCAATGTAGGAGTGTAGTTGTCATGTTATTCAAACATTGTAGTCTCAACAAGTCATCCTCAAAGTTCTGTTGACGATCCATTACGGTGCCGAGATGCCACTGACGCATTCAGCTGTCTGCACACGTATCCTTTCACCCAATACCTGCAACATTTATTTAATTCAAGTATCATTTTACACAGAACCTACAATAGTTAGCATTTTCAATTGTATAGGATTCACTAATCCATAACAAAGCGAACAAACAGACAAATCGAACAAAATAAACTGACCATGAGCAACATCAGCAAGTGGAGGAAGAAAGAAAAATAATATGGACTAAGTATTTCGAAAAAAAAGTTTTAAAGCAGCCAAGAAAAAGGCTAAACTGGAAACGCAGCAAGTTGAAACACAGGCCCAAAAATTGGGAGGTCCGAAAAAGGCCTGCGAAGCACCTACCATACATGCTCCCCCCACCCCCTCCCCCTTTCTTTCTCTCTCTGATTTCCACAAAGAGGAGAAATGCAGGGAAACACTCACAAGGCCAAACAACGAATTCAAGAAGCTAAGGAGTGATAGGAAAAAACGATAAGCACAGCAACTCACAGCTCAAAGAAAGCACACAGCCACCATGACACCACGCCCAATTCACCAACGGCGAGCAGTGGGTGCATGCACGCGCGCACGCACGCACACGAGAGAGACAGACACATGGGTGAGGGAAGGAGGGGAGCATTTCCTCACCACAGTCGCTATACACTCTGGGAGGGAGGTGTGAAGGAGGGTGTGGGGGCAAGAAAAAGAAAGGGGGGGGGGGAGGAACATGCTATGCTTTATGACTGACCATACATCGGCAATCATATCGGCCGATTGGAGTCCAATGTGAGAGTGCAATTTCCGGTTACAGTAGTGAACTGTCCAACCCAAAAACCTTGAGTAGGTTTCACCCTTGTTGAAGGCGAATTTCATTAAACAAATTTTCAAAACAACGTTGAATTATTATAGATGTTTCAAGGAGATGTGCATAAACATTATTCTTTATAAACAGCTGGCAATTGTCATGTGACGGGTTAAACAAATTTGGCTCTGCAATTTGGAAAACATGTTAATACTCCAAACGGCTCAGAAATCGGGTGTTATCAAGTTTGTTTTGCTTTCAAACTCACAAAGAGAAAGAACATAACCTTTCTAAAGCACACCCGACTCAATTTACTGACTCGAGGAATGATTGTTCGGAACCCGGGGTTCACATAACCAGACAAGTATGAAACGCTTCATTTTATATCCATCAAAAGCTTATCGAATGAGCACATTGTAGCTCATCATTCGTTAAAAAAAAGACAGGATTCTATGGCGTTCGATGCACCAATTGATTCGGGAAGGATTTTATAATGTTTGAACTCACAGCCACTCAATAACGTCAATTTCTTCCCCGATTGTGACTACCACTTTGATCATGGTGGGGAAGCTTGTGTGCTCCTCTGACCCGGAGAGCTATACTGGTGGGAGCTTTGCTCCTGGTAGGTCTTACCTAGTCAGCCAGGTCAATGGGTAGGAGCTAGACTAATAGTCACATCTTTGGGGGTGGGAAAATATTTTTTTCCACCTGGCCGAGTCACCCTCACTTTCACAGTAGTCCTGTGAAGAGGGTTTCCTTGGTTTCAGGATGTTGTGAATGGCATCAGCCAGTCTTCTTCTTCCTCTTTTTCTTCTTCCTCGTCCTTTTCTTCGATGTGTTCTTCTTCCTCGTAATTGTCTTCTTCTTCTCTTTATATTCTTCTTTCTTTTCTTCTTTACTGCCATTTCTATTCTCAGTTATTCTGCATTTTTCTTGTCCAGGACTCCCTATGGGATCTCATTAATTCTGTCTCTCTGAAGGGTACTTGAAATAAACATGTTGCAAGTCATGGCCGCCTGGTAGTACAGGATCCCGAACTCTTTGGTAATGCTTTGAGAGACTGATCTATCAACAGGTGTAAAATGGTTGTACTGCCATGGACATGCATGGGGACAGTCCATACAGCCATTTTCGGTTGCATTCCTGAGTCCATCAGAGTGGCATTGTTACGACAATGTGTTCGCATGAGTTTGTGGGACCGATTGAGTCTCTTGGACTGGCTTGTGAATTTGTTTGGGTAACTTTGACTAATATCTTCTTCTTATATTATATTATATTATGTGTTTTTATGACTAAGAATATGGTTATAGTGTTATTCAATCAAAGAATAACATATCTCTACCTCATGTGCCAATCCACCAGCCCATGCACAGCGACGCTCAAATCCTTTGACTATTTGTTTCTCCAATGTCGGGGGCTTCCACTCCAACTTTTCTTCTGTGCAATCTTTTGTTCAGCTTAACTTACCTGACCTGCTGGCTCTATTTGAGTGTTGGTTGAACAGTGGCATCTCCTCCATTTCTTTCAAGTTACCTGGTTACATTTTTCACAGACGTGATCACCCCCCTTCTCATAGTCTTGGTACCTATTAAGGACTCTCTCCATTTAGCTCGTGAAAATTCTCTTGAAAGTGGCTCTCACGAGCTTATGTGTTTCCGCCTTGCTCTTCTGCATTCAACCACATATCTCTTCTTTCTGTATCGCTCGCCTACCTTTCCCTCTTGTACCTTGCTCGGTGAGATCTCAGACAGCATTGACAGGGCTATTTTACTCCACCCTTCTGCACACATCATGGTATTTGGTGACTTCAACGTTCACCACAAGGAATGGCTGGTACACTCGTAATACTGACACTCCTGGTATTGATACCTTTAATTTTTCAGTCTCTCAAAATGTCACCCAATCTGTTTCCTCTCCCACTCATATTCCTGACCATGCCTCTGATGGAAGATACTTGCTTGATCTCTTTTTGTGTTCTAACACTGGTGACTGTGTTGTCAATGTCCTTCCTCCAATTGGTAACTCATATCATTCCACTGTTTTTCTGTTTGTGTCTCTTACTCCTCATTCTCACCCCCAGTGCATCCTTTTCACCGCACTCTGTTTCATTTTGGGAAAGCTGATTGGGATGGATTTCGTTCATTTCTTGCTGATGTGCCATGGACCTCAGCTTTTCGTCTTGGTCCTGATATGGCTGCCGAGGAAATATCCCAATGGATTCGCACTGGTTTGGCCATTTTTATTCCCTCATGTATCTATCAAGTGAAGGTTCATTTCCATCCATGGTTCACACCAGCTTGTGCATCAGCAATTGCTCATCACAAACACTATTTCAAGCAGTACCATGTGCAAGAGCCTCTGGAGTCCAAATATTTGTTCCGCAAAGCAAGTAACCTCTGTAAAAGAGTTCTTGAGGATACTAAGCAGCAATATGCAGCTTCTATAGCCAATTCCATTGCGACTCAGCGACTTGGCTCTCAGGAATTTTGGCGGATTGCCAACAGTGCTCTCAAGCGGAATACATCTTCAACACCTCCTCTCTTTCATGGACCTGAGGTTGTTACTTCACCTCTGGAAAAGGCTAACCTCTTTTCAAATCGCTTTGTTTCTCATTTTACCCTCAATGATCAGGGACATCCACGTCCTCATTTTCCATCTCATACAGATTCTGATATTTCTGTTCCATTTATCACTCCTAAGAAGGTTGCCAGAATTATTTGTGCTCCAGATGCCTCAAAAGCGACTGGTCCTGATGAAACCCCTGTGATTATATTGAAGATGTGTTGTCCTGAACTGTCATCGATTCTTGCCAAGCGATACAATCTGTGCTTGTCTGCTTTGGTGTTTCCTTCATCCTGGAAAGTGACTTCTGTTGTCTGTTTTCAAGGGTGCTGGTGAGTATTCTGAGCCAAGCAACTCTTGCCCCATCAGCCTGTTTCCTGTAATAAGTAAGCCTAAGGTATTTGAATGCTTTATCAATGAACAACTTCTCATCCATCTGGAGGACAATGAACTTCTCACTGACTGCCAGTA
>CM068953.1:92835988-92851461 GCA_035128595.1 Eptatretus atami | reverse complement strand
ATCATTATGCGGATCATAACGGATGATCCGCTGTGGCGACCCCGAACGGGAGCAGTCGAAAGAAGAAGAAGAAGATATATATATATACAGTATATATATAGTCAGGCTATTGATGATACATCCATTACCTTGGAAAGATATGGTTGATAACCAGGTGAATGTGGGGGAAAGGGTGGGAGGGGGGCTGTGTGTTGAGAACATAGCACATTACAACTCCACATTGCATTACATCTGAATAAAACTTGTGGACCAAAATAATCTTCTTTCCAAAAAAAGTATTTTTTAACTTGGAAAGCGAAAGCCCCAATTTATAAAAGTCTGTGGTGTGCGCGCGGGCTTTCGTTTGTGTTTTTGTACTTGTGTCATCTCCAAATCCATTCCTCACGTACATGTTCATTTTGGTGAACTATCTGTTGATTGTATAAGATAGAAATTTCACCTGTTTTAGTATGCATCCTTTGCCACTCCTGGTGAATCTGTGACTCATGGTAAAATATGATTTTGTCTTCAGAGCGCTTGTTGCTGGGGAGGAGATGCGGGGGTTCACTCGAGCACGGATTTACATGGATCAGAACTCGGAATCTAAGGAGAACTTCACGGTATGATTATGCTCTTGATTTGTTTTTTAGTCCTTCTTCCCTCCATTTTTCATGTGTTTGTCAGAAGAGATAAGAGGCCATCCATCTATTACCCATGCAAAAATACCTGAATGTTGAAGCTTCACCCCTTCTGTCTCCTTTCATTTTTTTTTCCTGTTCCATATTCCCCATCACACTTTTTGACCTGAACATCTCTCTAGTTCAGGTAGGTGATGGGCTTTCAAAATGTTCTCGGAATTAGATGCCATTCTCAAAGATGTGGACCAGCTTTTTATTTTTCAATATCGTTTTTGAGCATCGAACTGCATGTTGGTAAAATACAAGTTTCCGGATTGCTCCTTCGGTCGCGTCTCGGTTACTTCAGTTATTTCCTCTTCATTGGCGAATCTGTAGCAGTAATGTAGGAGGGACTTCCAACGTCGAAACAGTTTCCAGTCACTGTTGGCCATATCCATGCTGTACATTGGGTGATCCAGCTTTCAAAGCCGCAATCACAAATGGTGGTCTGTGGGTTCCTTGTGCTGAAGGAGAAATACACCTTTGGTGAACCTCCCTCGGTGTTTGTCATTGATGCCCTGCTGGAATTTTTGTATGAGATGTTTAATATTCCCTTGTGCTTGTAGTGTTTTTTTTTTAGACATTTAGCCAATCAGCAGAATTTCCTTTGCATCTCTGAAAATTGAGCATGTCGACGTTGCTGTTTGAGGGTCTTTGTGAAATGTATTTTGTGGCAGTGATCGCTTCTGCTTCCATGTCATGGTGTCGCATATTCTTTGAGTGAATCTTTGGCAGTATGCTGGTTCAGTGCATCATGAACACATATATATATACTTTTGATTCAATAGGAACAAATTTGTTATTACCTGTGACTCTATCATGGATGTTTATTCCAAAAGTTGAGTCAATAAGGTGACAAGTTGTAATATTACACTTCGAGTCGGATGGAGAGATTGTGAGAGTTTGTGACGTTTCTCGTTATTCTGGATCTTGAATCCTCCTGTTTTAACATGCACTTTCTAACTGCTTCTGGTTATCAAACAATCTAGTAATTACAAGTACCTTGTAGAGGGAGGTGCTTTCATGAATGTTCTTGTTCAGAGTGTGTATACGTGGTTCCCATCGTGTGCTGCCTTTTTGGCTGCTGGCTGCATCATTGGTTCGGGGCGCAGCTATGCCGCTGATGCAGTGCCCCTATTACCAGTATACTAGTGCTCATTTCACCGACCTCAGGAGGACGACAGGCTGAGTCAACCCCATGGTGTTAATTCAGTGGAAAACGGGTCTCGAACTCAGGACCCTCGGATATCCCAAGCCGTCACCCTAACTGTTAAGCCAACACCAGGCTTTGTATGCATGGTGAATCAGAGTGAGAGTGGAGTGGAGAAGAATAGACAGTCATGAGTTGCTTTGCTGTGTACAATGCTGTGGCACTGTTTCTCCTGTATCGGTTTTTGCTTTATCTTTAAAAAACATGCATGTTGGTACTATACCTGCTTCTCTGTTGGATAGCGATCAATCAAATAACTTTGAGTTTTTTGACACATGAATTCAAATTTGGTTTCCCGATTACAGTTGCAAAGCTACTTTTCAGTACAAGTTACCAAACAAACAACAAATATAGCTGAATCTGCAATTAGTGCCAGTGATTTTCTGTGCCATAAAAGTACCTTTTCCATTTCCTTCCAAAAATAAAAATTCCATTTCGTGTTATTCATGGAAAGAAAAATTCAGCTGTATACTTGCATTGAATTTTTTATTTTTTTTTTAATCAAAGCTGTAGTCTTACCGATAACTGAAATCATTCTAAAATGTAATTTGCTTTACTAGAATCCCTTATAGGAATGAGCCATCTGTACTTCCTGGAAGTGGCTTTGTAGTTTAAGACCAAAAAAAAAATTCTAAAAAAATAAAATAACTTTGTCCCGCGATTGTCTTTTCCAATGGGGCAGGCTCGAGCACTCCTCACCCAAATCTTCTGTGGTGCCCCCTGTGTGGTATATCTTTTGACGAAGGTGATGCAGAAACACGGGAGATAACAAAATGGAAAAAAAAATTGTAAACAGGTGGTGGGAAAAATGTGGAAAACCAGATTTGTGAGACAGAAATGCATTCTGAACTAAATTAATCTTGATTACGATGTCCATGCATGCTCATCTACAAAGGACATACACAGACGTGGCAGTATATACAATGACATACACCAGGGGAGTTGCCATCACTTCCCACACACGTAAAATTCTGTTTTCTGTTATTGGTGGTTGATGATCAGTCATTAAATATTCCGATAATCAATAAAGCTACAAATAATGGCAATGTATGTGACTTAATAAGGCATATGGGCCAAAATAGCAGTGGACTATAGCAGTAGCGTGTCGAGTTAACAATGGTGTTTTTGTTCAGAATGAATGTGCAAGGCGAGACTTTGCGCTCTACTGAGTGCTATTCTAGTTTTTAGGTGTTTCATACGGAGGTTGTTTTCACCCCTGTCTGACAATCAGTCAGTCTGTCTGTCTGTTTGTTTGTATGTTTGTTTGTTTGTGTGCACGATATCTCAAACAGTTGTGGACGGATCCGGATGAAATTTGGTGGGCAGGTTGCGTGAGTGAGTGACAGTGGACAAATTGATTAGATTTTGGTGAAGAACCAGCTACGGATCCGACTACTGGAATTTTTAAGTGATTCTTCCACCAGCGAGAGAGCGAGAGTGACAGACACTGAGAGAGAGAGAGAGAGGAGACACTGAGAGAGAGACAGAGAGACAGAGAGAGAGGAGAGAAGAGAGAGAGAGAGAGAGAGAGAAGAAGAGAGGAGAGAGAGAGAGAGACAGAGAGACAGGAGAGACAGAGAGACAGAGAGACAGAGAGAGACAGACAGAGACGACAGAGAGAGAAGAGAGAGGAGAGAGAGGAGAGAGAGAGAGAGAGAAGAGAGAGAGAGAGAGAGACAGAGAGAGACAGAGAGAGACAGAGAGAGACAGAAGAGACAGAGAGAGAGACAGAGAGAGACAGAGAGAGAGAGAGAGAGAGAGAGAGACAGAGAGAGAGAGAGAGAGAGAGACACAGAGTGAGAGTGAAGAGAAAGAGAGAGGGAGACACTGAGAGTGAGAGAGAGATAGAGACACTGAGATTGAGAGAGAGAGAGGGAGACACTGAGATTGAGAGAGAGAGAGAGAGGAGACACTGAGAGTGAGAGAGAAAGAAGAGGGAACACTGAGATTGAGAGAGAGAGAGGGAGACACTGAGATTGAGAGAGAAAGAGAGAGGGAGACACTGAGAGTGAGAGAGAAAGAGAGAGGAGACACTGAGATTGAGAGAGAAAAGAGAGAGGAGACACTGAGATTGAGAGAGAAGAGAGAGGGAGACACTGAGAGTGAGAGAGAGAGGACACAGAGTGAGAGTGAGAGAAAGAGAGAGGGAGACACTGAGAGTGAGAGAGAGATAGAGACACTGAGATTGAAGAGGAGAGAGAGAGGGAGACACTGAGAGTGAGAGACAATGAGAGAGGGAGACACTGAGATTGAGAGAGAAAAGAGAGGGAGACACTGAGATGAGAGACAAAGAGAGAGGGAGACACTGAGGACTGAGAGAGAAAGAGAGAGGGAGACACTGAGATTGAAGAGAAAGAGAGAGGAGACACTGAGAGTGAAGAGAGAGGGAGACACTGAGAGTGAGAGAGAGGGAGACACTGAGAGTGAGAGAGAGGGAGACACTGAGAGTGAGAGAGAGGGAGACACTGAGAGTGAGATACAATGAGAGAGAAAAAGAGAGAGAGGGAGACACTGAGAGTGAGAGAGAGGGAGACACTGAGAGTGAGAGAGAGATTAGAGGACACTGAGACCTGAGAGAGAGAGGGAGACACTGAGAGAGACACAGAGTGAGAGAGATAGAGACAGACAGAGACAGAGAAAAATGAAATATAGCACGATATCTCAAAAAGTTGTGGCCGGATTCGGACGAAACTTGGTGGACACGGGTGTGCGACAAGGAAGAATTGATTCAATTTTGGTAAAGATCTGAATCCAGATCCTGATATGATAATTTTTAAAGTGATTCTTCACCATTGAGAGATAGGACTAAACTAATATATGGCACGATATCTCAAAAAGTTGTGGACGGATTCGGATGAAATTTGGTGGACAGGTTGGGTATGTGACAAGGAAGAATTGATTCGATTTTCGTGAAGATCCAAATATAGATCTGGATATGAGAAATATTTAATTTTTGAAGTGATTCTTCACCATTGAGATGTTGGGCCAAAAACGATATATAGCATGACATTTCAAAAATGTATTGGGCCCGATATGTTCTCGTGGATCAGGCATTGTGTGGCGGAGGTATGCGCTCTTCCGAGTGCCTTTCTAGTTGTAACATATTTTACTTTATTGGTGAACCGGTTGAGATCTCTTGCAATGTTTGGAGGTCAATGTCCTTTCAGAACTTTTTTCAAAAGTTGAGAAAGTGTGTGATACTTTTTTCTAGTGCAATGGAATCATTATTGCGCGCTACCTAAAATGTCAGCATGTTGGGATAGTGTAATCTCGATGTGCATAATCTGAATTGAGCTCTTGACACATTTGTATTTGCAAACGTGGCAAAGGTGTTAATGTTTGGGTGCTGCATCTCCTTTTCACTTTTGACCAGTTATTAAGAATATGCTGCACCAAAGAAGCATTAAATTATATGATTCCCCACCAGGCTGTTGGCAGTATGTGTGGGCTGTTCAAAGACGAGACGATTAGTGCGCCGGATGTCAAACTGTGTGGGATGGTTTAAGCCCTGCAAGGTGTTGGAACGTCGGATAATCTTCAGAGAAACCATTTAAGATGTGTTATTATGCTTCTCGGTGCTCCATGTCCTTTTATCCTGACTCCACCGCGACAATTTTATAGCCAGACCTATCTCGCACTTTGGCCATGTGTAATTCAGGTTATTCATACCCACTTCTGTGGTCGATTTAAGATGCAATATTTTGACTGCAGAAAATGAGTTTTTGTCGAAGTCAGATCCGAGTTAACCCCTTACGTTGCCGTAAACATCTGACCTTTTAAATTATTGACACTCGCTGTAATCCTTTTTAATGAGAGTATTTCCACAGGGAAGTTTTAGTGGTGTCTGAAGTTTTTATTTTTTTTATTTTTTTTTTTGTCTGTTTGGCTTTTATCTGCTCACTTGAGAACTCTGTCAGATGAAGCTGCACCAAACATCAATACTGATGAAATTTTTGAAATAACATCTGTTAACGTAACTCATTGCAAGGAAATGTCGAAAGCACAATCATGATTTCAGCGAAGGTATTTCCTGACATCGCATTTGAATGGCTTTTGTTTTTTTTTGTTGTTGTTGTTATGAAGGATCTAAGGCCTGCAGTGAAGCTGCCACACACACACACATGCATACAGACAAACGCATGAGACATAACACGGGACTGTAACTGTTAGACGAGACAAACACAGCCACTTAGCTTGGGGGAAGTCCCGTCACTTCCCGGGGCACTCTGGTTACCAGCGACACCACAACAAATTCAATGCGCAGCCTTTCTCAACGCACTTAGCAGAACATTTCCTCCTCCCTATGGTTGTTTGTTCGTGATCTATCCTTTTAAATGCTGAATGTCAAGCAAGGCAGCAGCACGTACCATTTTCATAATCGCCGGTAGTACTTGGCCGGGGTTTGAACCGCTGACCTCCCAGACTTGGACCGGATGCTCTCATCATTACGCCACGGAGTCTGCTCAAATTAAGGAAGAAGACCTCAAGGAAGAAGCGGTGCTTCGATTGTGCCTGCGTATGCACGACTTAAAAAAAAAATAAAAAAAAGTAGAAATTTTGTGGTCGGACATTGTCAAAGCTGTTTTCATCGGTGGCATTCTGTTCCACTTGCATTTCTCATCAGAATCGGTTTGTATCCAAGGCAAATGTAAGTATTTTTCAATGCATCATCTCGAGAACTAATCAGCTGAACGGTGCAAACAAATTTGGTTTCTGCTTGCCTTGTTTAAGACATGCAAAACAAATGTCTATTTTGGCACTCTTAAAGTCATCCTTGCTGCCGTTGTCATCTTCTCTTTATTGATCAGGGCATCTTGTGGCAGCTTTGTTACTGGTGAATTTGCACGTCTGATTTGAAGACCCAAGTGCAAAGTGACATTCCTTTGGATTCACAAAGTGTTTCATATGCTGAGCCAGTTTATTGTCAAGCAACAGGAGTACAACAACAAGCTTATCTTTCATGCACTGCTCTCAACGGAAACCCCTGCGTCACACATTGTGACACTATCCCAGGGCTGCACGCACTCTTAAAACGCACTCGTCAGCCCCTCCCTCCACAACTAACACGATTGAACATCATTGTACCGTTGGCATAAGTTTAATGCCATTAATTTGTCTTGTAAAGATGCAATTGTCTTGTACAGTATGCCATGTGCCAGGGGGTCGTTGGGGACAAAGTGTGCCTGATAAACCTGGAAACCGAGAAGAGGAATCCTGTCATGTACTACATGCGAGTTGGGTCGCCCTACCGAGCGAGAGAGTGGTACAAGACTATAAATGGTGGAGCAAAGAAAACAGTCGGCAAGGCAAGATGGGAAGCAGCACAAGCATGGTATGAGAATTTGGAAACATCAGAAGGTGAAAAAATTATCTCCAGTATATGAGTGAGGCAGAAGCGAAAGCAGGACTTGGGAAGAGAGCAAGTGGGTGTGGGGGTGGGGGGGAGGGAGCATGCGTGCATAAAATATTCTGGTCAGATACTACTTCGAGAAGAGGAAATCGAGAGAAGGTAGGAGGAGTACTTTGAAAGATGACCAAATGTGGCCAATGAGAGAGACACAGACACAGATGGAGGCACCGGAAACTGAGAGACCCGTGAAGGAGGTCCAAGAGGAGGAGGAGGTCAGAAAAGCACTTGACAAAATGAAAGGAGGGAAAGCCTGTTGACCATCTGAAGTTGTGGTTGAGTTAATGAAGGCTCGAGGAACTGAGGGAGGTAAGTGAATGGTATCGAGTTGATGAGGAAAGCGTGGAGTGAGGAGAAGATACGAGATGATTGGAGGAAGAGCATAATAACACCAATTTTTAAGACAGAAAGGGGACATCTTAGACTGGAAATTGCAGAGGGATCAACTTGATGGAGCATGATGCTATGAAGGTACTGGAGGGTATTGTGGACATAAAGGTGGAACCCAAATTCTCAGACCACCTCGACATTAATTTATCCTTTGACACCCTACAAAATAGATATGATGCGTCTTTTCTGATTTGCTCTTTATAAAGTTAGTGATTTTGTGATTAAAAGTCGAAATCTTCTTCTTCACTCTTAGCTGTGACGTCACACACAGAAGTCGACCTCCATATCCGTACTGTAACCGGGTTACATCGCAGTACGACTTAACTCGAACGGTGAATAATTTTCGATTTTCCACAAATATGCCGAGTCGGCAGTGTGACCCCCTCCTCATTTTCATAAATGCCAAGGTGAGCCGATGAAAAAAAACCAAGAATTCACAAGGTTTCGGAAAAGCGATGATAATAGAAAACCTATAGAAAACCAAGATGCCAAGGTGAACAACAAATAGCCAAGATCTTGTGAAAAATGCCAAGGAGTGGTCACACTGCGAGTCGGTGCGTCCTTGGTGGTTGTAGTAATACAAACCGAGATGGTTTCACGCTACACCAATGGCCAAAAGACCCTAAGTTTGCCAGAAATTGTACGAGGTTTGTCCAAAATATCCGAATGTGGATCGGGCCGCCAAAATGTTCACTTTTGTGCTTGGAACATGTTACAGAAAACTGTTGTGAAATAGAGATGGCTAGATCTTGTGGTTATCCACCACAATTGAGAGAGGATGAAACGGCCGTCGCTCGAAACTGTAAGACCATCATTCTATACCCAGCTACCAACACGTGCACTTTCTCTTCCTTTTGCCATTTCCCGGCACTTACCATAAGAACACCTGAAAATAATTATCAATTATCAACACAAATTTCTGCAAATCAAATGAACCACCGTCTATTTATAGTGAAGAGAAAGTATGTATTATCTACTACTCCGAGGATTTGACCTCGGAAGCTAAAACTTTCAGAGTCCACCCCTCCACCCCTCTATCCCGACTACACTGCTGCCCCCTCCACCATAAACCCCACAATACCCACCACCATCCCACACCCCTCCCCCACCTTCACGGCATGACCACAGGTACAAATGGCATCCCGGAAAAGTATGAAACCGGACAATCCCGTAATGTGCAGGATTCCTGGTCAGCCTGCGACAGTGGGACAAAGCATTCGGCAGTGTCCGAGTACGCCTGGGCAGTGTCAGCTGTCTGTGTCTGGTGATGACAGGTATTTCTGCCAGAGTAATATCACTGATTTATCAATCAATTCAAAATTCCTTATGAACCGTCAATTGAATGGAAAAAACAAAACCTACCAATCTGTCGTGAACATGTGACCGGCATTGTCACCATCTTTGTCGGAATCGCTCACATAAGGCTCAAAATAATTCGGCTCCATCACTAATTTTCCATCACTGATTTTGTCTCCAATAGTTTCTTTGAAATCCCACTGATCGTTTTCAACATACTGAGACTCTTCAGAGTTGCCAATTACGGTGGAATCGATATCGGAATCCGAGCACAAAATATACCGTTTCTCTATGTAAGCCGCCATTTGGATCAAGGTGGATTCTGTGTGCGACGTCACAAGCGAAAATCGAAAATCGACAATTTTTTTCCCCTTCAAATTAGATGATTAATGATTTTCAATGGTTTTCAGAAGGAAAAAAATTGTGTTCGGGTTCCCCATTGAGGCGAAGGAAGATTATGAAGATTGATGACGTGCAGTACCGATTCATGCAAGGAAGGAGATAAGTGGATGCGATTTTCATCATGAGATAGATTCAGGAGAAGATGCTGGAAGGAAGTAAGAAACTGCACTGGCCATTCATAGATATAAAGTCGAAAGCATCTGAAAATGCAAAGCCCGTCCTCGTCCGCTTTGTATTCGGACTTCTTCTTCCGTATGCTAAACATGATGAAAACTGCTAAAAAAAAAACAATACAAAAGGATCGACGATTTTTGGCGACCTTGACCTACTGACCTCAAAAACAATAGGCTTCAGTGACCCAATATGCAAATCCTGCTCAAATTTCAAGTCATTCGGATAGAAATTGACAATTTTGTGACCTTGACCTTTGACTTTCTTGACAGAACACAGGTTGCACTCAGATTGGGTCATATTGAGTCACTGACATATTGATATTTTATGCAATCGTGACCTTTTGACCAAAAAAAAGCAAAAAACATTTGGCTTTTAGCTTTTGATTGGTGAGCCAATTTGGTGACCCAATATGCAAATTCTTAAAATTTCAGGTCATTTGGATGAAAATGTTCGATTTTATGTGACGTTGACCTGTTGACAAAATCATTAATTTGTCTTCTCCATATTCTTGTAATAATAAAGCTTTGTTGAAAATTTGATGACAAAAGCTGAAATTGTAAAGATGCAGCCCGGACACACGCACGCACGCACGCATGCACACACACACACGTGATTGCAAAACCCCATCTCCTGCTGTGTGGGGGATGAGCTAGTAAAGCAGGTGATAGGATTCCAAGAGAAGTGGTGTGTTGGTGCTTGAGGTCACGCGTGAGGAAGAAGGTCATGCCGGAGGAGATTGTTCTGATCGTGATGAAAATGTATGCGGGAGCCAACACTATTGTCAGGACAATGAATGGGGACTCACAATATTTTAGAGTGGAGGTTGGTCCACACTAGGATTCTGCAGCAAGTCACTTCCTTTTTGTAACAGTGATGGATGTGCTGAGTGACATCAGAGACATCTGTGGGGGCTCCTGTTCGTAGATGACTTGGTCATAACAGCAGGGTCCAAGGAAGAGCTGCAGAAAAGAGTGCTGGAATGACAAGTGAGCTTCGAGGCAGGGATTGAAGGTTAATGCCAGAAAGATAGAGGCGATGGTGTGTGGTAAGACTGGTGTCGAGAGGGTCAAGATTGTTGATATGTTGGGTGGAGATCTGACACAAGTGGACAAATTCAAATACCTTGGTGCAACACGAAAGGAAGGTGGAGGTTAGGAAGCAGAAATCCAGGAGAGAGTGAAGGCAGAATGGGCAAAATGGAAGCAGGCTAGTGGAGCAGTCTGTGATCGAAGGATACGAGAGAATTGAAGGTTAAAATCTACAGGACCTCGATTGGACCGGTAAAAAAAAAAGTGTGGTGGGGAAACGTGGATTTTGAGGAAAAGTGAAGAGGACACAGATGAAAATACTTCGGTGGATTCGAAGTATCACGAAGAGGGTGGTTGAGGAATGAGGAGATACGCAAGAGAGCCGGGGTTGCAAATATCACAGAAAGGATCGGAGAGACGAGGTTGTGGTGGTTTGCACACATAGTGAAGAAGGATGACGAACCAATAAAGAAAGCATGGAAGACAGAGATGGAAGTGGAGGAAGGTCGTGGAAAGAGATATTTGAAGAGCGTGGGATTGAGAGAGGAAGGTGGAGAGACAGAAAGTCATGGAGAAGGCAGATCCTCGTGGCCGACCCCTAACTGTTGGGATTATTGGTGCAGAGGAGAAGAAGGAGAAGAATATTCCTATTCTCTCACCGTCTCACCCCCAATTAAGCACCATTGAACTCTGCTGTTAGTGTAATTCATGTTGCAATCACGTGCTTGGTGTACATGCAAATATTCATGCAATCAATGGAGATAGGGTAAAGGGAAATGGGAAGGAAACGGTGATGAGAAATAAAGATCAGGGTGGGGGGCCAAAAAAAAATAGTTGTCATGAGCAGATAGTTTTAGTTGTGGGTTATTTATTTATTTGGATGCTGCTGGTGGCCTGCTTGGCTGCATCATTGTCTGGGGCATGGCTGTGCTGTTGATGCAATGCCCCCTGTTACCAGTAAACCGGGACTCATTTTGCCGATCTGGGAAGGATGACGGGCTGAGTCAAGCCATCCACCCATCCATTGGGACCATACTCTGTGCAGAGCATTAGTGCTGCCTAAGCAGTCTCCTGGGCGATTGGGCTCAACCCTGGACGAGTCGCCACTCCGACACAGGATACCAGCAAGCTGGTACTCATTTTGCCGACCTCGGAAGAATGACAGGCCGAGTCAAAAATACCTGAAATATAAATGATACCCGAAAGCTCGTGAGCACAGCTTCATCAGTCATCACACTACTACCGACTTCACATCCTCGGACTGCACAAGCAAATGGTTAAATGCACATTGCTTAAAAATGCACCGATAAAATGTGTCAACCTCTCATTTGGATTGTGGATAACAACTTGCTTTCTTGTGTTCACGCAGTGGTGGAGTATTATCGGCGTATGGCATTCTTTGGAGAAAGCATCAACACAGCTGTCCCATATCCATTCATTTATAGACGTTAAATACCCCCCTGGTATCTATTCAAAGGGAAGCCATTGTGTGCTGGTATCCTGTTCAAGTTTGATGACTAGGTTTACATTGTAAGTATAGCTATTAAGAACTGTGGGTAATGAATGAATATGACAGAATAAATGTGCGTAAGAATCATGTTCTTTTTGTTTGGTAGTTATTTCGTGTTCTGCTTCAAGTAAAGGGCAAATCGATGAGGTCCAGGACAAGCAGAAAGTTGTGAACAGCAATTAAACACACCACCTGCTCTGATTTTGCTTTCATTTTGCAGGCAACATTATTTTGCATCCAAAAACATGCCGACACCAATTTCAGCCCAATCAAACCATGGGGTCCATAGATATTGGGTCAATGTTATCTGGAGCCGCAGGTTGACTCTTCAAACCTTTGAGCTCTAGTGTGTGTGTGTGTGTGTGTGTGTGTGTGTGTGTGTGTGTGTGTGTGTGTGTGTGTGTGTGTGTGTGGTCAAAAATAGCGCCTTTTAGGAAGTATGACACTGAATAACACAGATGTTCACGTGCGTGTGAATGTGTGGGCCATCAAAAAAAATGAAATGTTTCCCACTCAATGACAGACAGCTGGAGGACTAAACACCTTACCCGAGTTATTTTTAAAAGTACAACCTGCGTTCCCTCCAGGGCAACATTTTACATTGACTCCTGACCTTAAACAAACACAATGCAGGGTAAAAAGTTGTAAGACTAAACAGGAATATTCATGGCATCTAAAGCCTCAATCGACTCGAACTCTTGCCCCTCTCCCACTTTCGAAAAAATTTCCTTAAGATACAGTCATTGAATCTGTTTAATATTTATCTTAGCATGGCAGGTGCATGCTGTATTGCAATGATAGGACTAAACATGGGGTTGTTTTCGATGCGATGTCGGTCATGGGGAAAAAAAAGTGGGATGGGTTTTTTAAGGGAAGGGGGAGTGAAATTACTGGGAAGTTCCATCATAAGAGATGCTTTTTGGTTGGTTGAGTATGAACAATTGAAATTTGGAAGTTTTCTTGGAAGCAAGATTAACTAGAACCGTACTCGAAGCGCATGCATCAGCCAGGCTGAACAGTTTAGGTATTGGATCCCACTGCCAGGCTGAACAGTTTAGGTATTGGATCCCACTGCCAGGCTGAACAGTTTAGGACTTTAGGTATTGGATCCCACTGACAGGCCGGATCTGCATCTGGACCTGAACCAAATACTAATGAGCTTGTTCTTGTCACCATTGCAACTCATCTACCAGGTATTTGTCATAATCCATCCACAACGTTTTGAAATATCGTGTTGTGTATCGTTTTCAGCCCCTTCTTTCAATGGTGAAGAATCACTTAGAAATTTAATAAAAATTCTCGTTTCTGGATCCTTATCCGGATCTTCACCGAAATTGAATCAATTCGTCCTTGTCACACACCCAAGTTGTCTACCAAGTTTCGGCCGAATCCGTCCACAGCTCTTTTGAGAATTGTTGTGGGCCGGGGTTCGGCGGCGATAAACGACCACCAGGGGGAGCAGTAGGGTCGTCTCCACCGAATACCCCGGAATTTAGGTCGTGACTATCGGATAAGTCCGAAAGGTCACGGGTCCTTAGCGGACCGTGATCGCCAATATTTTGACGGCGTGGGGTGGGGTTAATTGCCTAATTTCAATATACCTAAGTACCCACGTCATCAAATTACCGGGGAAGTCACACCCTCGACGGACTCCGTCGAACCGGGTCGCTCTCGCGACCTCGGTCCGGTGTAACCGAGCGGAATTACCAGAGTCCGTCGGTCCAAACGAACAACTTACGGCACACGGCCTCCCTAATTCCCAATACGCACCGTGCTAAACCAATGAAAGAAAGTGACAGACAATGAGCTGGTACATTGAACAATTGGGGGGGGGGGTATTTATAATGGGGCAGGGGAGCACAGAGAGCAGAGTTATCATGACTATAAGAAATGCAATTTACAAGAAACACAGGCACTTAAATAGTTTCTACTTACAGGACGGTGCCACACACACACACACACACACACACACACACACACACACACACAACACACACACACACACACACACACACACACACCACAGAGGAAATGGACCCCGTCGGGTCTTTATTTTGGCCTTTCAGCTCGGAGGGAAGGCGAGCTGAGGGCAAGAGCCTACCCTTGCACCTGTCCGCCTCGTGCGGTCTGGTCGAGCTTGTCCGGTGGCGGGACTTGAACCCACCGCCACAATGCAGCACCAAGCACCAGGGACGAGGGAAAGAGCGACGGACGCCAGCCAGCACGAAGGCGAGAGGGCGAGGATGAGGCGACCGGCGATCAAGCCGAAAAAGCTTCCCTGATCAGGCGACAGGCGAGGCAGACGACCGCAGACAGAGCCGATCACAGCCTCTCTTGAGGTCCGAGGATTTATTTCCTCACACTCGCCTCCGTTTGGACGGTTGCATCGCGCGATGGTGGCCGTCCCTCATTGGACAGGCCGTAGGCGGGAAACTCCCACCTTTCTGTGGCGGAGTCGGAGCTGAGGCGATTGTAGCTCCGCCTACCTCCTCACCTAAGGCCACGTGCGTAATGGCGACGGTGGAGCGAGGCTACGGTCCGCTGTTGTTTGTTGTTGTTGTTGTTGTAGTTGATAAAAACCTAACTAAAAAATAAACCCGCAGCGCACACATGAAATTGCCTTTAGACACAGGGGATGGATTCTAACTATACACATACTTATCGAAATAACTGAGCTACGGGGACTGCTGTCTGTTTGTGTGCAAAAGGCCTTTCAAATCCGTAACAATATCGTGCTATATATCGTTTTTGGTCCGTATCTGCACTCAATGGTGAAGAATCGCTTAAAAATTTTTTATTGGATCCGCATGTAGACCATAAACTTAATCTAATCACTTTGTTCTTGTTACCTACCTAACTCATCCACCAAATTTTGTCATATCCCGTCCACAACGTTTTGAGATATCGTGCTATACTGTGCTGCACATCATTTTTTTTTTCCTTATCTCTCAATTGTGAATGATCAGTTTAAAAGTTCTAGTATCCGGATCTTTATCAAAATCTAATCGATTCGGCCTTGTTACGCACCCAACCTTTCCACCAAATTTCATGCGAATCTGCCCTTAACTTTTTGAGATATCATGCTCACAGACAGAGACAAACAGACAGGGGGTAATGTATATTTCTCATATTCCTATATTTCCGTGATTCCGATTTGCATTCAGGAACAGAACAATTATGGTTAACAATCTTGAAATTGCCACGCGAAAGTCTAAATGCTGAAAATTACGTTGAAAAGTCAATTTTATTACAGATTTCACGCGAGTAACGGCAGGTTAAATGTGCCCGGCGAGCCGAACCCTGTCAGTGTCAATACACAGCGCTGGGCAGAAGGCCTCTTTTGTCATTCATGCGTCATTTCAAAAGTCCTGTATTATTCCACCCTGAAATCTATCTCATA
>CM068953.1:92748471-92764143 GCA_035128595.1 Eptatretus atami | reverse complement strand
TTTTAATCACTGTTCCCTTTCCTATTATTGTGAATATTGCAGGAAAGCACATCGCCACTGGATTGGTCTACAAAACTCTGCATCGTGCGCATGAGCCTGTTTTTATTTTTTGGTTTTTCAAAGGCTTTCTGTAATGTGAATACAAGAAAGTTTGTTTTAAGCTTTAAAATGAAGATTATGTAGCTAGACTCGTGGAATAGGTTGTCCAATGTCCCGGGAAAACCAGAACATTTTGTTGGACAATCATACCTTGCTGGTTGCCACCTCGACAGGCAACAAAATTTGTTATCTGCTGCACAAACCTTAAGTTTCATTTATCTATGCTGTTGTAACGTCGACTTAGCAGAGTCCAGAATTGAATCATCGTAATATCATGAAAAAAAAATTAAATTATGGGAGCACCAATGCAGTTATAGTTGAACAGGAGATTGTGTATGTTCACTTTGTGCAGGGTGGGGGGGATAGGTCACAAAATCCATTGCATGTCATCCTGTGGAACACTGTGATGCAGCTGGTGTTTTGGATGCCATAAAACATAAATGATGCTGTGAAAGTTGTTGGGATAGCTGATGACTGATGAGATGTGTAAAAGAAGGTTTGTCTGTGGAAACTTTAATGGAGCCACGGTATTGATGAACCAAAGGTCAGGAGTAGCTATACGCTTGCAAGAACGTATACCTCATGTCATCATGCGACACTGCATAGCTCATAAACTTGAATTAGCTGTACTGTGAAGAGTTTTCCCTTCATTGTAGAACCACCAAAGCGACAGTTAAAAGGATTTTTAACCGATAGGTATCATGGGCCCTGTGTAGATCGGCCTCAACAAATGAGGCAGCGGTCTGTTCACTGATATACCGTCCAAATAATTATGCGGCATTCTCTCAAGCAGGGCTTAAACCCATGACATCAGAAATTTGTCTGAAATCATTACTTTTAATGATGTGTATATGCATTAAAAAGAAGAGTATAATTGGTTTTAGGTCGTTTATTGTCACTTATCTTTTGCACAACACACGCGCACACACCACACACACACACGCACGCACGCACCACACACTTATGCAAGCATGCTTTTGGAAAGAGATAATTGGTTTTGAGTCGTTATATTGTCCCATAATTTCTGCATATATCGTGGGATTGTAAGTTGGGACAGGCGACTGTGACGAGCCACGTGACCTGCTTATGGCACGTATGATGAGTGTGGAGAAGTTTGGAGCTTGGAGTGGGGAGGGATTGACTCCTTAGCTTTGGGAGGGGGGGTGAGGGCTTGGGGTTTGAGAGAGTGGAGGTGATTGAGATTAATGCTAGCATTCCATTGACTTGCTAAGGTCATGTGGTACATGACCTCATGCATTGCCTTTGTGGGATAGGGGGGCAGCCATTTGGAGGAACAAAAAAATGCATCACTGACCCTGATGTTTTTTTTAAATGATTTTTTTTCAAAAAAAAAAATACCAAAGCAGTGATTTTAAGTACCCTTTAAATTTATTTTAATGAAGATTAAAGGTTCTTACTTCATAACCCTTTAAAGCTTTGTTTGTTTCGAGTGAGGTGTTTTTGTGTTCACGTGATTAATGTTATTTAGTGGTTTGCTTCTTATAATGTACCAGCTGTAAATATACAGGGCTAAGTGGATATGATGGATGAGATGTATTCCCTTTTTGGCAGGTAAAAAGTATTTTATGATGGTGGTGTGGCAGGAGGGATTGAGTGAGGGAGGGAGAAAAAGGGGGAATAGAATCACAAATGTTGGTGCAGTAAAAATAGAATAATCTATTGTTGTAGTCATATCCTCGACTCGCCCTGAAAGTGCTGGATATGTCCACACAATAGGCAAGGAATGACAGCTGGAATGGAAACGACGATAGGAGTACGATCAGAGTGGCAATGCCTGAGAATTATGATAGGAAGGAAAATGCACTGATTTGATAACATGTATTAGGATTGAAGATGAATATGACTCTGGTGACGAGAACACAAAACATGCTGCATTAAATTATTTATTTTTAATCTCTTGTATTACCTATGAAAGTGTGCATTTCATGAAATGATCACACAGGAGGTTTACAAAGGAATTACTTTTTGTGAACCTTGCAAGCAGCACCCAGAAAGAAAGAAGAAAAAAAATGTTACACGAAATCAGTACAAACTAGAAGGCACTCGGTAGAGCGCATACTTCCGCAACGCAATGCCTGATCCACGAGAACATATCGGGCCCATATATTTTTGAAATATAATGCGATATATCGTGAAGAATCTCTTTAAAAATTAAATAATTATTGTATCCGTGTTCAGATTCGGATCGTCACCAAAATCGATATCAATTAGTCCTTATCACTCACCCACCCAACCTGCCCACCAAGTTTCATCCGAATCCGTCCACAACTTTTTGAGAAATCGTGTTACATATCGTTTTTGCCCCATCTCTCAATGGTGAAGAATCACTTGAAAAAATTTTGTAGCTGGATCTGGATCCGGATCTTCACCAATCTATATATCACTAAAACTCTCATCTTGTATGTATGTATGTATGTATGTATGTATGTTCCTGAATTACAGCCAAAACAGTACACGATAGCGCAAAAATTTTAGGGCCATCTTACTCACCATTCTCCTGCGGTGTGTCCATGCGACGCAACCGTCCAATTCAGGAGGCGCAAGTGCGGCCAAGGAAAAAAATCCTTCCCACCTCACGAGAGGAACGAATAACGGGTTCGGGGCGCATGATTCTGTCTGAGTCTGCCTCGCCTGGTGTCGTTCTGATCCGTCTTGGCAGCTATTTCGGCTCTGATCGCCTGTCGCCTCATCGTCCTCTCGCCTCGTCCGCCTTCGTTCGCTGGCTGCATCGTCGCTCTAATCCCTCTTCCCTGGTGCTTTGTGCTGCGTTTGAGGCGGTGGGTTGAGTCCCGCCGAGCCAGCTCGATAGACCGCACGAGGCGAAACCAGAGGGCAAGCTGCAGACTCTGGCCCTCAGCTTGCCTTCCCTTCCCGAGCTGAAGGGCACCAAATAAAGGCCGCAGCCACCATTTCTTTTGGTGTGCGTGTGTGTCTGTGGGCCCAGTCTATAAGTAACAATGTTTAGAAAGTTTGGCGGGCCCTTTGTAACAATTTTTAACCCTTTTTTTGGGGGCAAATTTTTCCCCCTTCCTTTTTTGATAGTGCGGCTTTAACTCTTGCTCTTTTAGTGCTCCCCTGCCACCCATTTTATAAATAAAACCCCCCAATTGTTCAATGTACCAGCCTCGTTGTTGTGCTTTTCTCTTATTGACCCAACACGGTTCGCTGCTTGAGAACCAAAAGTAAGCGATTGGGCCTGTAGTTGTCGTTTGGACCGACGGGACTTTGGTAATTCCGCTCGGTTTACACCGGACGAAGTCGCTGAGCGACCTTCATTCGACAGAGTCCGTTCGAGGGTTGTGACTTCCGCGGTAATTTGACGCAACGTGAGGTACTTAGGTAAGTTGAAATGGCTATTAACCCTATCCCACTGGCATCAGACTATTGGCAGACTACGGTCCGATGTAAGTGACCCGTGACTTCGGAGTTGTCCGAAAGTACGACCTGATTCCGGTGTGTTCGGTGGAGACGGCTCTACTGCCTCCCACCTAGCGGTCCGTGTCCTCGCCACCAGGACCCCGGCCCACAACAGTATTTGATATCAATCGCATGGGCATCATTTGGATCAAATTGCAGCACTCAGATTTACTTTCACGCTGGTTATTGCTGTACTCAACCACCTTTTTGGAGCTGTTCCCGGTAGTTGAACTCACTGATCTGGTGGAGTGCTCTTTCTCTTTGAAGATCCATTACAAAAGAGCAGTTGTTTATTGTATGTTGCACCAGATCGCATGTGACGTTCGATGACGCATGGGTTCTCATTTGGTGGTGGTTGTGTTTTGAGTTCGCCTTTCTGCGTCGTCCAACTTTCGTTGGTTTATGGTACTACGCCTGCTTCCAGCTGCAGCTTCATATTCTGGTTTTTAGCCGCCTCAATAGCGGATTTTGTTGCACTGCAATTTTATAGCATTGTAGATGCCATGTGACACCTTTCTTGTGATAGTCATTTTCCGTCACATCACCTAGCTCTTTCTAGATGGATATGTACTTTATTATCCCCGTAGAGCGACCGGGTATTCACACTCTGGATAAACACAGCTTGATATGATTCTGGTCTTGGTTGTTTTTACGAATTTTCCCAGAATGCTTTGCAAATGCAGCATGTATTCAAACCTGCCAAAGATGTTAGTGCACTTGATTGCTTTTGTGCTGGAAAACTGGAAGGACTTGGGGATGTTCATCCATACGATAACTTGAGAACAGTTTATCAATGTCCACTCGACATGAAGTTACCTTCACCCACAAACCTTCGGAGGTAATCTACAACTACCATCTACTACATTCAGTCTTTTTAGTCTGGACCTTGACCACTTCTGCTTATTATCATAGCTGACCTGAAGGCAAAAAAAATTAACATACATTGATGTAGAATTGTAGCATGTCATATGTTTAGAAAAAATTAATTATCTTGGTGACGTATGCAGTAATTGATAAAGAGCTGCGCACAGCATCTGAAAATTACAAAATTTCATATTTAAGTCACTATGGTTATGTTCAATGTCATTATTGATATTATTATCAATTGTAGGCTGAAATTCTGCTCAGTTTGATATTTTACATATCTTGAGTTTTAAACTAGAAACAAAAAAGTTGGTAAAATGTACATTGAAAAAAGTGCGATTTCAGCGGGTAGTTCACGTTATCTGGATGAAAATAAATATTTTGAAATGCTCAAAAAAATTGGCCACCATGCATTTTTCTGACTTGCAGAATCCATAAGAATGAAAAAAATATATGGTGGCCGAAAATTATCATCTGGTGCCCACGGAATTACATCCGGCTCTACACTAGAGGGGCTTGAAGAGGTAAAAATAGTATTTTTCTTGCTGTCTCCATATTTTACTTGTATTTTTTTTTCTTAACGTTTTTAGGCCTCATCTACGACGGAGTCGAGTGTGAGCTTCTGAAGCCATAAACGATGTCAGTCAGTCTGATAGTCAGTGTGTCCATTAACAAAGTTTTTCGTTTTTTAGCTCGCCTGTTCGAAGAACAGAGAGCTATAGCGATACCCCCGGCTGTGAGCGTGAGACGTGCAGCGTGAAAATGTTAAAGTTTTGGTCTTGGCAAGTTATTTTCCTTTCCAATGTTTTTTATCTACCACACTTATTTTTACTGATTACAATACACAAATACATTTGGTTCCGAAAAAATATTTTTCACGAAAAAAATAAGTGACCACTATATTCGTTATTGTTGTGTTGTCTGTCTGTCAGTCTGTCTGTCTGTCAGCTGTCTGTATTTTTTTAGGGTAAGTCGATTGTAGTCCGAAAAAAAAACATTTTTCAAAAAAATTTTTGGGAAATTTGTTCTACCTTATTACACTTTTTCCATCAATATGTTTGCATCTGTCTGTTCTGTCTGTCCCCTCTGTTCGGTCCAGTGCTCCGTTAATACAAGGCTATTTCGATGAAACTTGGTTGGTAGGTTCATCTACCATGACCTAGTTTGTGTGCAAATGAGATACCGTTGCTATGGACACCACCCGTTGCCTAAGCAACGGGACTTTGAAATTTTGAAATATTCATAAAAAATTATTTTGTAGAAAATCAAGAAATCGGGCCATGGAGCGACTTGTGGGCAGTTACATCAGCCATATTGTCAAAAAATTTTCCAGGCCGGGATCCTTATGAAAAACTGTCGCGAGAAGATAGACTTTGAATGAACCCTGGTCGAAAACAATAAAAAAACGAAGTTCGTTATATGTCAGTAGACTATGAGTCGACATACATTGAAACAACGGTATGGTAGTTTCATGGTATGTCCTAGTTATGTTGAAAAGAAAGAACCGTTGCTATGGACCCCTCCGTTGCCTAGCAACGGCCGAAAAACCTCTAAATGTGGCGATTTTAACGAAAAAAAAAACAATTCTGTAGCATTAACCCTGAAGCTTAGAATCATAAATTTCTTGTGCTTAATCCCTCAGGTCATTCCCCCATTGAACGGGCCATCGCGTCAGGTTCTATTGGGTAGTCGACTCCCATATCCGCCTACCGCTTGTCGTCTGTCTGTCTGTCTGTCCGAGCATAGCTCCGTGGCGTTTTTGAATCCGATCCTGATAAAATTTCTGGTGGGAGGTTATATCATGAATCTAGTTGTGTTTTCCTGAGAGATAGCGTGGTGCGCCCATTGATGGCGAGCCACGCCCAAAAAAACATGTGTTTTTAGGGGGTAGCCGATTTTCAATTTGCATCTTCTCCTAGGGGGTTGTCGAATCTGGCAGGGGTTTCGGTATTTGGTTAGCCCAATTGCACCGCATAGCCCCACGGAGAGGGGAAACCTCGATTTTCAATTTTTGTCCCAAGGTCAAGGTCACAAGGTCACGAACTTAGAAAATTTTCGAATTTTGACATTAAAAATCATACGACCGCCCCAAAACTTTGAGTAGCTAGGATGAAATATTTTTATGCATAATCTTGAGGTCATTCCCCACCTAAAGTCTTGAAACCATTTTGCTCTATCTCAAACACCTGCCCGTGGCGCCCCTTCAAGTTTGTTTTTACACTGATTTCATTCAAAGTATGGATTATTATCCGAGGAGTGCGAATGCCCATATAGTCTATATGAGTTATATTGTTCCTGGAATGTTCCAGAGGAAGTTTTGCACCAAAGCGTCATAAATCCTTGCACCTTTGACCTTTAAAGTTCACAACAAGGTAAATTTTCAAAGTTGTGGGAATCGAAACCGGTTTTCGACCTTCTTCGACGAACTAACTCCAATAAAGCTATAGCACGTATTTCCTGTTCCTATTTAATGTCCACAACATTGTTTTGTGACCTTTAAAGGTTATGCAAAAGTCAATTTAAAGTTGTTGAACAAAAACCGGGTTTTCAACATTTTGCAGCCTAATAACCTGCTCACTCGGTACCACATCATGTTTGCATCATTTTTTAACTTGGTCAAAACTTATCACATTGCCTCATCCTGACTTCTCAAAACAATCTACATCTCAAATACCGCTCCGTAACCATCGTCGTCTTCAGACTTGTATTGGTTTTAAATTATTTGGATCAGACTTCACTGCAATGCTTTTATAAAAAAAATATTATTAGGACTAGTCTTTTAAAAACGATAAATGTATAAACAGGCGCCGAGCCATTGTGTGGCTTTGACACCAACTCTCTGTTTCCCTTATACTCTGACGTATCATTTTCAAACTCAAGCTTGGTGGATCATGGCCATAAACAATGTGCAAAAACGAATGGAGCCCTTTTTTTCAATTTCCATCCAGTGGCTGAGATAATCACGAATTACTCAAAATTTAAGCTATGTTTACAGTTATGCCCACACATATTGCTGAGATCGTCATCTCATGATATTGTGAATTAAATGTTTAAAAAAGATTGTTTCGTTGTCAATTAATTTTAACTCTTATTGCCTTAATTTATTGATCTCCTCTCCTGGATTCTCCCTATCCCTCATTTCATTTCAATGCCAAACCCCTCCCCCACCTCTTCCTTGGCTGAATGTGTCTGAGTTACATATTTGAAGAACTACTCTTTGCGTGGAAAATGACACACCTCTAAGCCTGTTCACAGATAAAATCTGAGTTTTTTTTGACAAATTGCCAATATGTGTATTCATTTGAACTTGGTACAAGTTGCAGAGAAAATGAGAAACTTTTGGAGGAATATAAAATGACACAAAAATGATTAAATAATGTAGAAAAATTCGAAGCAACTATCAACTGAATTGATTATTGTTTTATCGACGCGGTGTCTGGAATTGTCACAAGAAGCTCCTCAGACTTTAACCGACCTAGAGTCTTGAGGCCGCCTAACAGATAACTTTTGCAGTCCGACGGAATGCCGAGGCAACCGTTGGCCACTGATTAGACCGCCAAGCCTTGCAGGTTTTCGCTCCTCGATTAGTTACTTACCGTTGGCATGGCAACCCTAATTAGGGTCTGCATCAATAGCCACCCATCTATTTATTATGTACGGACCGAGCGAACGCTGATGCTTGTTGGCTAAATCATCGGCACACACTGCGGGAAAAACCTTCCCATCACACTAAACTTACACTCTGTGGTAACCGACAAATACGGAGGCAAAGCGCGGAAACATTTACAGTTTAACAAGCACATTTGTTCAACAAGCACCAAACAGGTTTATTCAGTCTGCAATGGCAGGTATTTATGATAGCAACTGGAGCATGTATTACAAGGATGGTCAGAATCACAATGATACAAGTAAAAAGGGAAAAAATGTCATAGCCCCGTTGTTTTTTAGTAATTTTGCCTTGTGGCATTGAAGCGGCAGCCATATTATGAAACTAAAATGGCTGCCAGTCTACAGTAACATTCGGTCCATCATTGATAGATAAAATGAGTAGGTGCACTGATGCCGTAAATACTGTGCTGTGTGCAAGTTTGAACAAAATGGACCATGCGTGTCTGAAAAATGGTTGGGACACATTTAAGTAAAAAATGGCCACCAGTAGCCGTCTTGTATCTTGATGTTGAAAAAAATGACATGCATTGTATACAATCATGTGTTGTCTTTGTGCTAATAAAATCGGTCCATACATGTCTGAGATATGGTTGCGGGCGCACGCATGGACATGAAAATTGAGACAAACCGTAAGCCCCATTTTTAGACTAAGTCCAACGGGGGCTAAAAAAGCACAAGAGAAATTTAATTATTCTAAATGTTTACAGAGCCACTTACAAAATTATATCTGGTCGAACACAGGAATGGCCATCAATCATTCTGGAGATGTAGGGAGGAAGAAAAGAGAAGATAGAGTGCAGAACAGAGATAAGTAAGATCCTCCCACCTTACACAGATGTGTGCAGACTTGTGCAGCGTGCAAGCTCGTACCATTTGCAGACTCTTGTAGCATGCAAGTTTTCTCTTGGTGGCTCTCACAGTCTGAACAGACATACGTGATGCAGGCTTGGCCAAAGGACTCGTGGTACGGAGAGTTGATGGACGAATGCGAGACAAATCAAAGTCCGGCAAATAAAAACATGTCGAGAGTCGAAGCTCTTGGCAGATTGAGACGCTTGGTAGATCAAGACCCTCGGCATTCCACATGAAAAGAAAGGCTGCTCAAATGTCTCTTTCTGAAGGTCTTCCACTGAGGTTAAAACCATCGGCTCTCACAAACAACTTGATTCACTTGTTCGCACATCCGCTCTTGCTACGCGAGGTCAAACTATCTGTCCTGTATGGAGGTTTAGCTGTCTCATTCCAAAATAGCTTAATCACTCTTTCACATCCTGTTACGGAGGTCAGACTAATCTGCTCTGCATGGGGTCAAGCTGTGCTGCTCTGCTCTGCTCTGCCCTGCATGGAGGTCCAGTTGCTCTGTTCTTTACAAAGGTTAAAACTGATCTGCTGGTTTGCATGGAGGTTAAGCTCCTCTACCTCGCAAACTGACCCACTCAGTTTCACATCCTTCTGCCACGGAGGTCAGCTCAATCTGTTTCTCATGACCACTTTGGAGGGATGTGTGTTGTCGTTTTTTCATTGAACAATGTGGAACACACATGATGTGCACATGACATCAGCTGCAATGAACAGCTGCTGGCTAATTATCTTTTAGCTCTGAATGTGTTTTTTTTTTTTGCAAGTAAACAAAAGAGCAAAGAGACCCCTACGGGATAGTAATGCCTCCATTTGTCCAAATGGGGATTTTGCAAGGATTGAAAAGGACGAGTCTATTTTTTTCACGTGTACAAGCATCCGATTAAGAATCTTTTGTACGAGTCAAAAGGTAATTCTGGTTCCATTGTTTCGAACTAACAAGCGAATGGGTTTTCGAAAGTGGACATGGCAGGCAGAGGCATTGAAAGATTAAAAGATTGACGGACAGACGAAGGATTAAAGAGAACCCAAAATTCTAAACTCACAAACGCATTTCCTTCTAAAGACCCTCGACACAAAGGTAGGAATCATTCTCACGTAACTAAAGAAATATTGTCTGGGAAAATCCTATGTGTCTCTGAATGCATGTGGGGGGGGGTCTTTCCCAAACACAAACAATATTTTTCCTTTTTCTGAAAATTTGGACTTCCAACTTTGTGGAATTATGTGAAGACTTATCTTGCTCAGTAGGATAGTCCTTTCTGAGTAGCCATCTTCACTGCTTTTGGCAATATATAATTTCAATATTGATGCTCGTTTTCATTTATTATGGCATTCTGTCCGCTATAGATAGAGGTTGAGGATTGGTTGGGAGTGGATGTTGAGGACTTGGGGTTGGTAAGGTGGAGGTTAAGAGTACAGCATTGCTGTTGGATGGTATTCACTCTTTTTGATTGGATCCTGAGGATTTATGGCTCAATGCATTGTTGTCAGAAGGGCCAGACACCTCTCACACTTGTTAACCTCCGCCCGAGTCTGATGAATTCACACTCCGCCGAAGTGCTGTAAACGTAGTTCTTTTACACCCCTTAGTACTGCTTAGGCATGCTTACGATTCATACAAACGCACTCTCGTACTGAGGTTATTTGTATTTGAACTTCCTGTATACTCGGATTATAGTTACTATCTGACATCAATAAAGATTTTTCCGGTATAAGAGTATTATATGTTGAATTGTAGCGTATCCTGTTTCTGTTTGCTTTGTTTGTTCTTGTTTTTTGTGTGATATCTTTATCTTAAATTTCGTTTAAAGAGTTTGATTCTTAAAGGCACAGAGGTATACATCTGATGACTCCGTTTCTGTGATAATCTGATGGAAGTCTTGACGCTAAGGGTGGTCAAATATTGACACACGGTTGATGGTCTATGGATGTGGTTTGATGTGGCAGATAGTCGACTGATTACTCTCTCTCGGGTAACTCCGAAAGATACACCCTACCCATGGTCAAATTACACCAAACGTGAAAATTCAGGAGCGGCGTCTAAAGGATGTGGCCAAGATGGACCACTGAGTGTTACGAATTATTCTGATTTGGTCTCTCTGAGATTTCGGCTACAGGAGTCATAAGACTCCAAGGACACAGTTGAGGTCAATATTCGATTTTTGAGTGAGTAATTGGGGCATACAGGAATAAGAACTCAGTACCAAGTAACTGCAGAAAAGTAATAGCACTCCACACCGTGAATTCTCTCGGAAGATTGATGGCTACAACGTCGGTGATTCAGGAGGCTGATGTTAGGATTTGTTCAAGTCGATGAATCGGCTGTCATAAGGATCAAGTCATATCGGTGTGTCAGGAATACATCTCAGTTCGTGTGTCTCTCAAAAGATGGTGTCTGGAATACAGATAAACTCGTCACAGTTGAGAGGTACATATTTCGAAAGTATATGCTTAGCATAATGTTCCAAAATTACACCACGTGAATAGTCTAAGGAGGGTGATGGCTCATGCTTGATTAGATTTTGGTCAAAATACGAGATCAATCAAGAAGTCACGCCTGCAAGGTTCGAGGGCACAAAATTCAGAATTTTTGCATGGTTTGGTTACGAGATCATGGAGAAACTTCTGGTTGGTGGCCGTCGCTACCTTTCATTGCAGAGTACATTTTTATTAGCAACCAAAGTCAGAAGGTCACAGTTGGACCAGAATTTCCGTAAAGTATCCAGTCTATGACTGACTGTAGTATTGTGTGTTATAGTTATAGTTTGTAAGGCCGATAACTCGAGAACGAGAAGACTACTCACCAAATGCTACAAATTTCACCAACGATGCCTTCAGGAGGAGGATGGCATAGTGCCTGAATTAAATTTCCTGTCAAAATCGGTCCAAACGCTCAAGGTCACAGTGAGGTCAAATATTCGATTTTGATGGTTTGTACAGATAACTCAGAAACGAAGAAGTACCAATGTCAAATACACCACGTGATTCAGGGTGATGCTAGGTGCTGATTGTTTTGGTCACAAATCGTCAAAGCTCAAGGTCACAGTGAGGTCAAACATCCAAAAAATGATAAACTGAGAACGGAAGAAGCTACCAAGTCAAATTAACCACGTGATTAGAGAGGTGGGCTCCGCTGATTAGATTTTGGTCAAAATCGGTTAAAGGATCAAGTCACAGTGAGGTCAAACATCCAAAACATTCGATTTTTGATGGTTGGTACAGAATCATCGTATAAACTTCTTGTTTGCGTAGCGACCTTCTCAGAGACAGCTTTATTAGAAAGTCAGAGTCAAGTTGACGATTTCGTAAGTACCAGTCTATGACTGCTTTTGTTTGTTTGTTAGTGAACAGTATATTAGGAAAAACTCCTCGACGGATTTTCGACGAAACTGGCTGGGGGATTAGGTATGGTCCAAGGATATTTGCCATATAGATTTTGACTTGTTCCAAAATCAATATGGCCGCTATGCTTTTGCAGGCATTTTTGAAAATATATCTTGAATTTTTTTTTTTGCATTTCTACATGTTTTAAGTATTTCCAACCCCCCCCCCCCCAAAAAAAAAAAATTGTTAGAGAAAAAAAAATTTTGCAACTTTTTTTCAACAAATTTCTTCATTTTTTTTTTTTTGCATTTCTACAGTTATAAGTGATTTCCAACAAAAAAAACATGCCAAAATTATATTGCGGCTGATTTTGGAACTTCAGGTGGATATACCACGTAAAATCAATTTCTGTCTCAAGGAATCCAGTTATACGAATGAATTGAGTATGTAAAAGTTAAAAGTAAAAGGAAAGCTTGCAAACTATAACTCTGTGAGCACTGTTGACGTCAAAATGAATGAATAGGGAATCAGTTCACTTGAGTGACCAAGCAGTATTGGCGCGGAGGTTTTGCACTCTACCGAGTGCTCCCCCTCTAGTTTAATCCTGTGATAATATTTGAGATCATTATTAGCATGTATCACTATCTTATTCTTCTGCTGTCTGCAGGCTTTGGATGCCTCTTCTTCTTGCATGATTTCTGAAGAACACACTTCAGTTTGATTTCAAAGTAGCCTTGAATTGAAGAAAAAACTTGCGTCAACAGTTTTTTTTTTTAATCACTGTTCCCTTTCCTATTATTGTGAATATTGCAGGAAAGCACATCGCCACTGGATTGGTCTACAAAAACTCTGCATCAGTGCGCATGAGCCTGTTTTATTTTTGTTTTTTCAAAGGCTTTCTGTAATGTGATACAAGAAAGTTTGTTTTAAGCTTTAAAATGAAGATTATGTAGCTAGACTCGTGAATAGTTGTCCAATGTCCCGGGAAAACCAGAACATTTTGTTGACAATCATACCTTGCTGGTTGCCACTCGACAGGCAACAAAATTTGTTATCTGCTGCACAAACCTTAAGTTTCATTTATCTATGCTGTTTAACATCGACTTAGCAGAGTCCAGAATTGAATCATCGTAATATCATGAAAAAAAAATAAATATGGAGCACCAATGCAGTTATGTTGAACAGGAGATTGTGTATGTTCACTTTGTGCCGAGGGTGGGGGGATAGGTCACAAAATCCATTGCATGTCATTCCTGTGGAACACTGTGATGCAGCTGTGTTTGGATGCCAAAAACATAAGATTGCTGTGAAAGTTGTTGGGATAGCTGATGACTGATGAGATGTGTAAAAGAAGGTTTGTCTGTGGAAACTTTAATGGAGCCACGGTATTGATGAACCAAGGTCAGGATAGCTATACGCTTGCAAGAACGTATACCTCATTCATCATGCGACACTGCAAGCTCATAAACTTGAATTAGCTTACTGTGAAGAGTTTTCCCTTCATTGTAGAACCACCCAAAGCGACAGTTAAAAGGATTTTTAACGATATGTATCATGGCCCTGTGTAGATCGGCCTCAACAAATGAGGCAGCGTCTGTTCACTGATATACCGCCCAAATAATTATGCAGCATTCTCTCAAGCAGGGCTTAAACCCATGACATCAGAAATTTGTCTGAAATCATTACTTTTAATGATGTGTATATGCATTAAGAAGAAGATAATTGGTTTGGTCGTTTATTGTCACTTATCTTTTACACACACACGTGCGCACACACCACACACACACACACACGCACGCACACACACACACACTTATGCAAGCATGCTTTTGGAAGAAGATAATTGGTTTTGAGTCGTTATATTGTCCCATATCATTTCTGCATATATCGTGGGATTGTAAGTTGGGACAGGCGACTGTGACGAGCCACGTGACCTGCTTATGGCACGTATGATGAGTGTGGAGAAGTTTGGAGCTTGGAGTGGGGAGGGGATTGACTCCTTAGCTTTGGAGGGGGGTGAGGGCTGGGGGTGGATGGGTGGATGTATGAGGATGTGGAGAGGTGAGGTTGATTGATTAATGCTAGCATTCCATTGACTTGCTAAGGTCATGTGGTACATGACCTCATGCATTGCCTTTTGGGATAGGGGCAGCCATTGGGAGGAACAAAAAAATGCATCACTGACACTTTGATGTTTTTTTTTTTAAATGATTTTTCAAAAAAAAAAATACCAAAGCAGTGATTTTAAGTACCCTTTAAATTTATTTTAATGAAGATTAAAGGTTCTTACTTCATAACCCTTTAAAGCTTTGTTTGTTTCGAGTGAGTGTTTTTGTGTTCACGTGATTAATGTTATTTAGTGTTTGCTTCTTATAATGTACCAGCTGTAAAATATACAGGGCTAAGTGATATGATGGATGAGATGTTTCCCTTTTGCAGGTAAAAAGTATTTTATGATGGTGTGTGGCCAGGAGGGATTGAGTGAGAGGGAGAAAAAGGGGAATAGAATCACAAATGTTGGTGCAGTAAAAATAGAATAATCTATTGTTGTAGTCATATCCTCGACTGCCCTGAAAGTGCTGGATATGTCCACACAATAGGTAAGGAATGACAGCTGGAATGGAAACGACGATAGGAGTACGATCAGAGTGGCAATGCCTGAGAATTATGATAGGAAGAAAATGCACTGATTTGATAACATGTATTAGGATTGAAGATGAATATGACTCTGGTACGAGAACACAAAACATGCTGCATTTTAAATTATTTATTTTTAATTCTCTTGTATTACCTATGAAAGTGTGCATTTCATGAAATGATCACACAGGAGTTTACAAAGGAATTACTTTTGTGAACCTTTGCAAGCAGCACCAGAAAAAGAAAAAAAAATGTACAGGAAATCAGTACAAACTAGAAGGGCACTCGGTTAGAGCGCATACTTCCGCAACGCAAAGCCTGATCCACGAGACAACATATCGGGCCCAATATATTTGAAATATAATGCGATTATATCGTGAAGAATCTCTTTAAAAATTAAATAATTTGTATCCGTGGTTCGGATTCGGATCGTCACCAAAATCGAATCAATTAGTCCTATCACTCACCCACCCAACCTGCCCACCAAGTTTCATCCGAATCCGTCCACAACTTTTGAGAAATCGTGTTACATATCGTTTTTGCCCCATCTCTCAATGGTGAAGAATCACTTGAAAAAATTTTGTAGCTGGATCTGGGATCCGGATCTTCACCAATCTATATATCACTAAAACTCTCATCTTGTATGTATGTATGTATGTATGTATGTATGTTCCTGAATTACAGCCAAAACAGTACACGATAGCGCAAAAATTTTAGGGCCATCTTACTCACCATTCTCCTGCGTGATGCAGTACAAGTTTTGTTCAAATCGGGCAACAA
>CM068953.1:92712180-92729133 GCA_035128595.1 Eptatretus atami | reverse complement strand
CTGGGTTGTTCTACTAAAACTTGCTGCAGGAATCCGTCGTCCCGGTCGAAGAGATATTGGTGACGGAGATTTACTTTCAGCAAATGGACACTCCACTACACCGTGTGTAGGCCTATCGAAGCAACTTTTCCGAACAGATGATGGGCGAAGAGGTAGTGTTGAATCCCCACGATTCCCAGACTCTACTCCAATGACTCTTTTTAGGGGATATCTCAAAGATAAGGTTTACGGCTCAAACAGCAACAGTCGATGAGCTGAAGAGGAAATTGAAAGACAATGTTTGCAGTTCCAAATGAAATGATTCGTATGCTGTTGAATCATTGTCCACGTTATCGGCTGTGTTGGAACGTGATGGTCGTCAGTTTGAACATCTGTAAACATGCACTTATCATTTATACATTTAACCATTAATCTTGTTTCTAAGTCAATACAACGCATTTATTATCATTTAAAGAGTGAGTACATTTTGGACACCTTGATATATTATATATATCATGTATACACTACTAGCCAAAAATTTTAGACACCCACTTTTCCAGTTTTACTGAATTTAAGCAGTTCAATCAGTGAATAACTGAAATGGTACAAAGCTAACGTAACTGCAAGGTTAAAAAAAACTCTTAGTTACCAAACTGAAAATAATGTAAATTTCATTCAGATGTGAAAAAGGCCCTTTTCAGGGAACACGTAATGGGTTAGCAACTGCAATGTTTGCGCAATGGAAGTAATTAAGCCTGAAAGTTGATGCAACAATTCTACAGTTGTTCCAACTTTTGTTGATTAGTTACAACCTCTGTCTGTATAAAAGCAGTGTTGGACAGACTGTGTTGCTACACTCTGAAGCATTATTTTGATAATATTGCTCTGCAGGAAGTAGTATATTGCTATCATAATGGCGAGAAAAAGCAATTAACAAGGAAGACAGACGACATTATACCTTAAAGTGCGGTCTTTCCTTTAGAGAAATTGCAAAGGACCAAGGTCGAGTGAGTACAGTTCTACACCATCAAAAGGACATTGGAACTGGAGGAAACTGATGGAAGAGGTCTGGCAGAACCAAAGCACACACAATCAGAAGACAGTTTCTGAGAAACAGTTGTGTGATAGGTGTCTCACAGCAGCAGCTTCAAGCACAGCTTAACACTGGTCGAAGTAAGGAAGTTCATTTTCAACTGTGAAGAGAAGACGAGCTCAACGTACATGTAGAGTGCAGTAAGAAACCATTGCTAAGATGGCAAATAGACAAAGAGCTTGCTGGCATGAAGCACCGCCAGTGGACGATGAAAACTGGAAGTCTTATGGACCATGAAGCAAAATTTGAAATCTTCGGTTCATCACGCAGGTTTTGTACGCCGTCGAGTAGGCGAAGGATGGTTCTCAGTGTGTGACAAACTGTCAAACATGGAGGAGGAGCGTGATGATCTGGGGCTCTTTTGCTGGATCAGTTGGTGACTTGCACCGAGTGATGGCGCCCTGACCAAAAGGCTACCACAGATTTTGCAGCGCATGCATACCTCTGGTCTACGCCTAGTTGGTCAGGGGTTCACTACAGCAAGATAACACACAAACATACCTCACTGTCAGAACTACTTAAAAAAGAACAAGACGTAGCTTCAAATCATGGATGGCCAGCACAGTCTCAGACTTAAACCCCACAGTGGTTTGGGATGAATGGACAGAAGGTGAAAGCAAAGCAACTACAAGTGCAACACAATTGTGGGAACTTCTGCAACGAGTTGGAAGAAATTTCCGAACAATATTTATTTCCATTGTAAGAATGCCACAGTATGTTCGGCTGTTATACCTGCAAAGGTGCTACTTTGATGATCAAAAATTTAGATTAAATTTTGTTGAACAAACGATTCTACATTTATTTTTATCTGCATTGTTTTTGTTCTGTGCTTTAATTGCAGAGTACATTGAAACACTAAACTGCTTAATTTCAGTAAAAACTGGAAAAATTGGGGTGTTCGAAAACTTATTGACCGATGTGTAATCTATGTATACATATGAGTACATGAAACACACACACACACAACACACACAACACACCAGACATTACACTCAATGAATCAATAAATTATATGTTTGAAGTTACAGTGACTCAACCATAAAAAATTTTGGAGGTAATCAACTTTCAGTTGGTTCTACCTCGATGTGATGCAAGGTGTTCTTTATCGAAATATACTTGCACCTCATAATTTCTAGTTCGTGGTCCTACATTCCCGTTTCTTGAGATTTATTTTGTACAGATTTGTTACTTCTTCATCATAAACTTTCTTTGGATGAATGCAGTTACTCTCGGATTTGTTTGACGCACATTGAACAGTGTTCTGCAGTATCTCGAAAAAATTCATGCAAAATTGTATGCCATTTGCAAAGTGGCTCCAAGTTCTCTTCACTGTGCAGAGTGCAATCACCACCTTTCTTGAGTTACATTGAGAGTCACAATGGAATAAATAAAATAATAAACTGTATCGATGAAATCTTCAATTAGTCCAGTTGCCAGTTGAGTACCTTGTTGTTGCGAGAAGTGTATTGTTTTTTGATGGTTTCGTATCGCATGGGTCTATAGAAAAAATTTAGCTTGGTTGCCGGAGTGGCAACCTTGGGAACTCCGATGTATAAATCCAGGATGCACGCGGACGGGGTGGAAAATAACTTAATCAACACTCCAATCGTGTGATACATTTTTTTACGTATAATTTCGAGTGAGGAACGATTTCTGAGGTCAATTTGTGGTTCGGGGGCAAATTCAGGTCAAAGGTCATGTTCAATGTCATTTTGGACTATTGAGGGGTTTAAGTTTTGCCCTGCATAACTGCAGATCACTCACTATCGATAGTTATGAACGATCCCATTGATTCTAATCTCACCTCTTCTTCTTTCAGAGAAACATATGATGCTGATCAAGGTGTCTTCTCCAGTGTGTCACGGAGAAGAAACGATTCACTGAGATCGATCAAGAAGCTCATCTCGTGCGCCAACCGTGGAGATGGGACCGCGGCTAAGTACAACATTATTGATGTTGGTGGAGATGCGGCAGCTCGCCTGCACAAGGTTGTACTGTACTGTACATCAAAAGAGAAAATTGGAGAGAGTAGAGTCACAGAAAAGGCTGAAGATGGAGTGTAAGGACAACTACAAGGCTCATACAAGAGTAGCTGACAAAGGTGTGTTTGAATACAATGATTGTATTTCTGTATGAGGATGTTTACCATTGATATAGACACCAGAAAGATGGGACGCGGTTGTGAGTATATGACCAGAACGTTTTGACACAAACGTACCCACTCCAACTATGAAAGATATGTCCTTGATGTGCTGAGCAGCGTAATGATGATGTCGCAAGAAGGGTCAAGTTGCCTTGCTTTTGTTTCTGATCTACTTGCTGAGTGCAAGTACCACGTCCGCTGCTGTAACAGTTTCACGAAGTCCCACAATATGCCGATTTGCCAACTGGTAGTGCAGAGTGAAATGCTCTGAGGAGTATTGAGTACATGAACGAGACAGGTCCAGAATATGGAATAGGTTGAACTGCATTCTGTACTCGATGAGTGGCAAGCTCGCTCGACGTGACATTGTTAAGCAAGTGACTGACTGATGAGAAGGATGTTATCATTGTTCGGTAGATGGCGTTGCTGCATTGTTGGTTTCGTGAGTCCGTTGCTAAATTCAGAATATTTAAGGTAGATGATACGGATGAGAGGACATGTGCTTCGTGGTGAGGCAGATCAAGCATGAGGCACGGTCGTCAAGTAAGCAGTGCCAATATATCTTCAGAAGTTTACACGGCAAACAATCAAGGCGACCCAGCCAAGTTTGTTGAAGTTGGTTTCAGACTGGTTCCTGTGTAAAGTGACCAAGAAATCTCAGAGCCTGAGCAGCAATTCAGAGTCATACAGGAACCGAAATCAGACACATTAGGACTGGCCGTCAACTGTTTGCACCGAACGGCAGTTCGAACTTCTCAAACCCTTTCATGAACATGGTTCACGACCTCGTACTGATGAGGCCTGAGATTCGAAATTGGTCGCTCGTTACTAGGTGACATGCACAGGTTCTCACGAAGTTATGGGGTTGTAGAACGTCGGCACCATCTTCGCGTGGTTAGACAATTCAATCTCCAGGTATTCACCCAATGGTCGACGACTACCATGTCCTCTTCACATGAATTCAGCAACCTCATCCGCAGGTATGCTGGAGTATGGCTCTGCTACGCAGGTGAGCCTACTTGAAATCTCTGCCAGCAGGCTCCACCTGAACTTGAATCACGAGTATGGGTGGAAATAAAGATGACCCCAGTAGCAGCAACTCCGATCAGCCCCAGGACCCCAAGATCTCATGTGATTAGTGCGGTGCCTGTAGGCGCGTAAGGCGTGCGGCACCTGAACGTTGCAGCTGTCACCATGGAAAATAGCATGCACTGTGTATTGCGCTTGTGTTTGTCGTGACGCCTGCTACCACGTCAAGACAGGAGCGAAGACCAAGATGAAATGAGAGGAAGGAGAAGCAGATTGGAAGATGACGAGGAAACTAACATCTGATCTTGCATTCGGCTCTGATGATGAATGGAGAGTCCGTATACTGATAAACGCGTTGACCACATCATCTGAAAATGTCATTATTATTATTTTATTTCTTTTTGCCGAAAAGACCTTGAACTTCACCTTTGACCCTGAATTGACCCAAATCAAATTTGACCTCAAATCATTCCTCAGGTCAAAATTATACAGAAAGAGGTATCCACACGTGATTGTAAGTGTAATTGGTTGAAAAGTTATTTCCACGTCCGTGTTGGCCATCTTGGATTTATGCAAATTAGCGGAGTTCCCCAAGGTTGCCGCTCCGCAACCAAGCAAATTTTCTCTATAGACCATGTGGTACGAAAATCAAAAACATACACTTTCTCATCACGTACGAAACCATCAAAAAACAATACACTTCTCGCAACAACAAGGTACTCAACCTGGCAACTGGACTAATTTGAAGATTTCATCGATACAGTTTATTATTTTATTTATTTCCATTTGACCTCTCAATGTAAACTCAAGAAAGGTGGTGATTGCACTCTGCACAGTGAAAGATGGACACTTGGAGCACCTTTTGCAAGATGGCATGACAATTTTTGTCATGATATGTTTTTCGAGATACTGCAGAACACTGTTCAATGTGCGTCAAACAAATCCGGAGAGTAACTGCATTCATCCAAAGAAAGTTTATGATGTGAAGGAAGGTAACAAATCTGTACAAAATAAATCTCAAGAAACGGGGAATGTAGGACCACGAACTAGAAATTATGAGGTGCAAGTATATTTCCGATAAAGAACACCTTGCATCACATCGAGGTAGAACCAACCTGAAAGTTGATTCACTTCCAGATTTTTTTATGGTTGAGTTCACTGTAACTTCAGAACATATAATTTATGATTCATTGAGTGTATATGTTGGTGTTTGTGTGTGTTGTGTGGTGTGGTTGTGGTGTGGTGTGTTGTGTGTGTGTTTTCATGTACGTCAATATGTATACAGATAGATGTACACCATCGGTCAAAAGTTTTCGAACACCCCAATTTTTCCAGTTTTTACTGAAATTTAAGCAGTTTAGTGTTTCAATGTACTCTGCAATTAAAGCACAGAACAAATAAACAATTGCAGATAAAAAATAAATCGTAGAATCGTTTTGTTCAACAAAATTTAATCTAAATTTTTGACTCATCAAAGTAGCCACCTTTTGCAGGTATAACAGCCGAACACTACTCGTGCATTCTTTCTACAATGGAAATCAAATATTGTTCGGAAAGTTCTTCCCAACACTGTTGCAGAAGTTCCCCAAATGTGTTGCACTTGTAGGTTGCTTTGCTTTCACCCTTCTGTCCAGTTCATCCCAAACCAGCTCGATGGGGTTAAGTCTGGAGACTGTGCTGGCCATCCATGATTTGAAGCCTACCGTCTTGTTCTTTTCTTTGAAGGTAGTTCTGACATCGCCTGGAGGTATGTTTTGTGTCGTTATCTTGCTGTAGGATAACCCTGACCAACTAGGCGTAGACCAGAGGGTATTGCATGCGCTGCAAAATGCTGTGGTAGCCCATTGGTTCAGGGCGCCAGTCACTCGGTGCAAGTCACCAACTCTGGATCCAGCAAAAGAGCCCCAGATCATCACGCTTCCTCCTCCATGTTTACAGTTGGTGTCACACACTGAGGAACATCCTTTCGCCTACTCGACGGCGTCAAAACCCTGCTGATGAAACGAAGATTTCAAATTTTGCTTCATCGGTCCATAAGACTTCCAGTTTTCAGTCGTCCACTGGCGGTGCTTCATGGCCCAGGCAAGCCTCTTTTGTCTTATGTTGCCATCTTAGCAATGGCTTTCTTACTGCCACTCTACCTGTCAAACTTGTAGCTCGAAGTCTTCTCTTCCAGTTGAAAATGAGACTTCCTTACTTCGACCAGTGTTAAGCTGTGCTTGAAGCTGCTGTCCTGTGAGACACCTATCACACAAGCTGTTGACTCTCAGAAACTTGTTCTCTGATTGTGTTGTGGCTTTGGTTCTGCCAGACCTCTCCTATCAGTTTCCTCCAGTTTCCAAGTGCCTTTTGATGGTGTAGGAAACTGTACTCACTGACACCTTGGTTCCTTTGCAATTTCTCTAAAGGAAAGACCGACACTTTAAGGGTATAATGGTCTGTCTGTCTTCCTTTGTTAATTGTCTTTCTCGCCATTATGATAGCAATATACTACTTCCTGCAGAGCAATATTATCAAAATAATGCTTCAGAGGGTGTAGCAACACAGTCTGTTCCAACACTGCTTTTATACAGACAGAGGGTTTGTAACTAATCAACAAAAGTTGGGACAACCGTGAAAGTTTGCATCAACTTTCAAGGCTTAATTTACTTCCATTGCTGCAGAACAGTTGCAGTTGCTAACCCATTACGTGTTCCCTGAAAAGGGCCTTTTTTCACAACTCTGAATGAAATTTACATTATTTTTCAGTTTTTGGTAACCTAAAGGTTGTTTTTTTTTAACCTCTGGCAGTTTACGCTTAGCTTTGTACCATTTCAGGTTATTCACTGGACTTGAACTGCTTAAATTTCAGTAAAACCTGGAAAAGTGAGGTGTTCTAAAATTTTTGGCTAGTAGTGTATAAATGATATATATATATATATATATTTTATATATATTTATTATATATAATATATATATATATATATATACAGGGTGTCCCAAAAAATGTACTCACTCTTTAAATGATAATAAATGCGTTGTTATTGACTTAGAAACAAGATTAATGTTAAATGATAAATGGATAAGTGCATGTTTACAGATGTTCAAACTGACGACCACGTTCCAAACACAGCCGATAACGCGGAGCAATGGATTCAACAGCGTTACGAATCATTTCATTTGAACTGCAAGACATTGTCTTTCAATTTCCTCTTTCAGCTCATCGACTGTTGCTGGTTTGAGCCGTAAACCTTATTCTTGAGATATCCCCATAAAAAGAAGTCCATTGGAGTGAGGTCTGGGAACGTGGGGGAATTCAACACTACCTCTTCGCCCAATCATCTGTTCGGAAAAGTTGCTTCGAGATAGGCCCTACATCACGGTGGTAGTGGGAGGTGCTCCATCTTGCTGAAAGTATAATCTCTTCGTCACCAAATATCTCTTCGACACGTGGACCGACGGATTCCTGCAGCAAGTTTAAGTAAACATCCCCAGTGACAGTTTGGTCAAAAAGAATGGCCCTAGGATGCCCAATGCTGATATCCCACACCACACAGTAACCCCTGGTAAGTTTAAATGGTGTTCCATAGTAACATGCGGATTTCAGGAGCCCAGTAGGTGCAATCGTGTCGGTTAATTGAGCCATTTAACTTGAAGCTGGCCTCATCGCTCCAAACAATTTTGGATGGAAATGCTGCATCTTCTTCGCATTTGCCCAGGTACCACTCACAAAATTCAGCTCTCCGGTCAGGATCGTCTTCATTTAGAGTGTGGATTAATTTTGGAATGTAAATTTCCAATTAATTCGTTTCAAAATGCGATGGGCGCTTGATTTGGGATTCCTGTCTCACGAGCCATTTGTCGTACAGATTTCCGTGGGGATCGGTGGAGGGTTTCCAGCAATTGATTTTCCTTTGCGGGGGTGGTTGATGACCGTGGTCTTCTGAACGCTCCTTATGGACGTCATTCCCAGTTCCATCTGTTTCAAACTTATCTCGGATGCGAGCAATGGTGCGTCGCATTGGTGGATCTTTGTGAAAATGTCTTCTAATTAGTCTTTGCACTCCATGATGTTTTCGTGCTTCCAGTAGCACTTTATGATAAATTTTCTTTCTTAAAAACCTAGTCTTACTTCTGCCATTATTAGGGTCAATTTGATCTGAAAATAAATGAAAAAATCAATGAGTTATGAGGAGCCAAAATGTGAGTACATTTTTTCGGGACACCCTGTATATATATATATATATACAGTACCTGGAGCTATCGTGTTATATATTAGTTTAGCCCACTCCCCTCGTACCTCCTGCAATTCCCGTCCACTCTCCACCACATCAGCCAAATCGTCCACGGACAACATCCTCCCCATACCACCCCTCAAGCTCACTTTCCTGCTTATCAGCTCCATCATCATGATAAACATGAGTGGGCTAAGAGAACTTCCCTGCCTCAAACAATGTTCCATCTTCGTGTTGCCATCACCATCTCTCTTGGGGCTGTGTTGTAGGCCTTCTCCAGGTCCACAAATCCCAATGCCATCACATCTTGCACATCCAACCTCTTCTCCAACAGCTGTGTCAACATGAACATCCCATCCGCCGTCCCCGTACCCTTTCTAAACCCCCACTGCTCTTCGCCGATCTCCATCTCCACACTCTTCTTTATCCTCCCATCCAGAATCCTCTCCAGCACCTTCATTAAATGACTTAGGAGTGTAATGTCCCTGTACTTCCATGGATCATGAACATTGCCCTTCCCCTTCCATATCAGCACAATTATCCCTTTCCTCCAATCCCCCAATTGAACCTTCGCTCATACATGTATTCAAAAGCCTCTTCGTCCAACTGACTCTGACTTCTTGTGCTGCAATCATCTCTGTACACACCTCATCAATGCCTAGCGCTCTTCCATTTTTCATCCTTTCCATTGCCCTCCGCACTTTCTCCTCCTTGATCTCCAACAACTCCACTTTCCCCTCTACGAAACACGATAGCTCCAGGTAGACGTTGCTTCCTTCCTGGTTCAACAGCTCTTTAGAATATGTATTCCCACACTTTCAATCCTGCCCCCCTCTCTGTCACCAGCCTCCCATCACCATCCTTAATCACTGCCCCCCCTCCCCCCTTAATGTCCTTCCCATTTTCATCTCTGTCATGAGCCAATTTATATATTATCTTCCTCCCACCATCCTCTTCCAACTTGTTGTACACCTCCTCTTCCATATCATTCCTCGCCTTATCCACAGCTCTCCTTGCTGCTTTCTTCTTCTGCCCATAAATATTCAGCAACCCTGCATCCGGCTGCCTTCCCCTATCCTTGATCTTCTCTATCCTCTTCCAAACCTCCTTCTTTTCACCAAATGTCCACCATACCTGGTTTCTATCGCTTGGCGATGCACCCTCCCTGACATCTTTTTCCACACAAACTTCTGCAATTCCCCTAAATGTCTCTCCATACTTATTCCATCCTCCTCCAAACCTTCCGCTTCTTCGCTAAATTGCTACACCTAACCCCCAACCTCTCCTTGTACTCCATGAAGACGTTTCCCCTACACTTCCCCCACTTAATAATATTCCGACCTGCTCTTAACCTCCCTCCTTTTCTCCATCCATACCACAAACACCACAGGCTTGTGCTGGATGGTGTCATGCTCTCCCACCACTGCTTTACAATCCTTAACCCTCCAGAACTGTCGCTTCCTTACCACCACCAAATCCAGTTCTGTTCTATAATGTCCACTTCTTTGTGTGATCTTGTGGCTTTCCCACTTTTGAAAGAAAGAGCCAGTGATGACCATCCCATTCCTCTTCCCCCAGCTCTGCTACTCCAAAATGTGCGTTAACGTCCCCTACAATGTACAGCATTACCTCCAGCTCAACCATTCCCATCATCCTCTCCAGTGCGTCCCTAAATTCCTGATTCTTCACCCCAGTCCTTCCCGTTTGTTGCCCATGCACCGACATGACGCAAAACATTTGCCTCTGTATCACCACCCATGCCATAACACATCCCTCCATTCTTCCACCGTGACCCTGCTTGCTGATCTCTTCCGATACTATTATTCCCATGTCATTATTCCTTCCATCCCCACCTGCGTGCAACAGCTTGTGTTACTACCAACTCTCCACTCTGTCTCCTTTTCATTTACTCTCTACACACACAACACTTCCAAACTCGTTATCTGCATCATCTCCACCACTTCGACCCCTGCCCTCCCCATCCTCATTGATCCCACATTCAAACCTCCTAGCTGGACCTCCCTTCTGAATCACTACCTGCCTGACAGAGTTTGTACCATCTTGGATAATTTGGGACATTCATTTCATCAACCAGCAGCATTTCCCTGGCTGACCTGCTGGACCTACTACTCTAGCTTGCTGTGCCTCCATCGTCAACACACACACACACACACACACACACACACACACACACACACACACGCACACCTCGTTCACCACTCACCTCTTCCCTTGTTCTCATTTTCACACTCAACTCCTCTCCCTCACCAAAGTAAAAAATAGTCCAAATTTTCAAAGTAAACACAGTCAATGCTTTTAACACTCAATTCCCACCCCTCAGTTCATCCCTCGTCTTCCTCCCACAATCCTCCTCGTCTCCCACGTGCAACCCTCCTTCTTCAGATTCTGCCAAGCCTCACACTCTCAGTCCGCCAGTACCCTGTCATGTAGGGCTGACCCACGAGGGAAAACTGGGCCAAGTCCACGGGACCAAGGGTGAAACGCAGTCCACCTCGCCGAACCACTCCACCTCACCGTGGGCCGAGCCATGTCATGATAAATACTAAAATATATAAATTCTGAACACTAAAATAAACCACATGGTGTTAATAGAATACTTACCCAACGCAATCTTCAGAGGGACTTGGTGCGAGCCAACTCTTCTGGCATCAAATTTGTGATTGCATCGATCTGCACCTCTGAGATAAACGTGTACAAATTAGATACTGATTCCACCGTGATTAGCGACACTGATGGTTCTCAGATTGTTGAAAGTGATCAGTGGGATTTTGAAGAAACGATTGGAGACAAAATTAATGATGGGAACGCTTTCGGGGGAATTGTGGAGCGAAATCGCGATTCAGACGAAGAAGGTGGAAATATTAGTGAAGATGAGAACGCCGGTCACATGATCACTTCAGCTCGGTAGGGTTTGATTTTCCGTTCAATTGTCGGTTTATAGGGGAGTGATTTTGTACTAATTGGTAAATCCGTTTATATATTACTCGAGAAGAAATGCCCATCATTGCCCGACAGCACAGGTACCGACCAGGCAGACTCGGACACCGCAGACAAATTGGTGAACGAATACTTTGTCCCAGCATCGCAAACTGACCAGGTGTATTGTATGTTTCGGGATCGTTCTGTCTCATACTTTCCCGGATGCCATTTGTGTCCATGCCGTGTCCCACCGTCATGTCTGTGAGGTGTCGATGTCCCTCCCCAGTGGAGGGGGGAGGAGGTTGGAGAGGGGTGTGGGATGGTGGTGGGTATTGTAGGTGTGATGATTGATCGGGGGATGGTGGAGGAGGGCGGAGGGGCTCCCAAAATGTTTTCTTGTCCTCGGTCAAATCTCTCGGGGAAGTATATGATACGTGCGGGCATACTTTCTCTCCACTATAAATAGACGGTGGTTCATTTGATTTGTAGAAATTTGTGTTGATAATCGATAACTATTTTCATGTGCTCTTGTGGTTACTGCTGGGAAATGGCAACAGGTGTTTGATTCACCGTTTAAATTGCCCGTGTACATATGCTGGTAGCTGGGTCGAGACGGTGTTACAGTTTTGAGCGACGGCTGTTTCTTCCGCTTAATCGTGGGGATGGCATGCTTTCTCAATCGTGGAGGGTAACCACAACATCTAGCCATCTCTGTTGTTTCATAACGTGCTCTGTAACATGTTCCGAGCACAAAAGCGAACATTTTCGAGGGCCGATCCACACTTGGGTATTGCGGACAAACCCAATCCAATTTCTGGCAAACTCCGGGTGTTTCGGCTATTGGTGTAGCATGAAACGATCTCGGTTTGTATTACGATACAAGCACCAAGGACGCATCGACTTGGCATATTTGTGGAAAATCGAAAATTATTCGCCATTTGAGTTAAATAGTTCCGTGATGTAACCTGTACAGTGTACACGGTACGGATCTGGTGGTCTACTTCTGTCTGTGACATCATGGCTAATATGAAGAAGAAGAAGAAGAAGAAGATTTCGACTTTTAATCACAAATTTACTTACTTTATACTTTGGAAATCGGAAAAAGACCCATCATATCTATTTTGTAGGGTATCAAGGGATAAGATTAGCGTCGAGGTGGTCGAGAGTTTTCTTTCCCCTTTAAGACGAGGCTTCCCAGTTTTGCAAATGACACAAATCTTGAAGGTTAGTTAGATAGCAGAAGGGAGTGGTAGAGATTCAACAAAGTCAAGATACTTTCTTAAATTGGGCAAAAGATTTCAGATGTAGTTTAACTTTTTTTTTAAGTCGAGTTGTTGGGGATGGGTGAGAACACTTAAAATATTTAACGTCCACCATCTAATGCAAGCAAAAGGGACGCCGAGTTTAACATTCATCCTTGTGACTGCACACGCATTGATGAATTGCCAGGTATGTGAAAGACAACGATGACTGTTTAGTGTTTATAGCTGAACCTAAATTCAAACCTAGGTTAGACAACTGGGGGAATAGTACCTTTGACCTATCTTGCCAGCCTACGAAGAGACCTGATAAATATGTTTATGATAATGTGGAGAAAAGGAATGCAGGGTTTTTGTGTTTTTTTTCAACAAAATGGACAATGACAGAACCAGGAGCCACGTGCTGAGACGAAACGAGAGGAGGGTTAGGATGGTTGTAAGGTCTATCACTCAGTGATCAGTTAATGAATGGAATAGTCTCCCTGGAAAAGTAGTGGCATTTAAATTTTAAGGAGGATAGATGGATACCTTGAAGCATTGGGGGGGATGAAGGGATACATGGAAATCGGCAGGACTGGTCGGTATTGCTTAGGTATGGAAGGGTAATTGTGTGCATCGGTAGGGATGGTTATTTCTGACCGGGTCTCGTCAAAAAGTGAATGTGCTTTCAATGTTTGTTTCTCCCTTACCAGACAACATTTTTCATCCCTAAACAAAAACACCGTGGTGATTGTCCGGTGCCTGTCCCCCACTGTTCTCCTCCCCACTCATCCCTTCCCCCCTTTCCAGTGAAATCCAGTTGATAAATTGATAGATTGTCTTCATGTGGTGTTGATAGATCATAGGCATGATGGGCAAAATGGCCTTCTCCTTTGTGCAAGTTCCTTGTATTTCCTTGTATTATTTGGAATGCACAACATTTTATTTTTTGCAACAATAAAATTTTTCAATTTAGTTTGTCTTCATAATCTATTTCAGGGTTACAGATGAACGTTATGATCCTGCTCCTTTTTTCATCTTTGGTGATTTTAACTTTCGGCTTGATACAGGACAGCTCATTAAGGTGAGTTGTTTGTTCTTCTTGTGCTGCTTTCATAAAAACGCTTTCATAAAATGAAGGTTGCATTGATATTACTGTCATACTCTGTCATTCTCACTGTCTGTCTTCATTTCACTGAGATTCTTTGTCCTTGAATCACTTGTTATTTGATTCAACTATTGTACTGTCGTAAAATAATGTATTTTGGATCGCTAAAAGACAGAAAAGTGGAATTGAGGATGTTAAATAATAAGAATTCTATTGACTGCTGCAATGCTGTTAGTGTTTTTGCCCAGGCAAAAGCTTAACTGAATGGAACAAGAGTCCTCTATCTTTTTGTCAGGACCATCTGTTCATCCTCTGCTCCTAATATATCCTGATCATTATTCCTGGCACCTCCCTAGCAGGATGCAAATTTCTTTGGTACCCACCCTCCTTTTATACCGCATAAAGATTTCACTCCCACAGTGGCTTAAATGATAAAATAAAAAAAATATTCAAGTTTGTTTTTATCATTGTGGAAAAGACGTCAAGGAGGAAGCAAGATAGCTCGGTTAGTAACTGCTTGCCATTGAGTTAAATCCAGGTTCAGTTCCAAATTTGGTCATACATTACTGAAAAACTACCATTCTCAGGGGCAATATTGCCTGGGTGCACTGTATCTCAGTGCGTACCCTTTTTAGATCCTCGTGGAGGATCTCTAAGTCTTACTCACGTTGTTGTTCTTGTGGACTTTTTTGTTTCACAGCCTACAGTTTTCATCGAAACTTCCTGAAACTTGGCATATATATGTAAAAATACCCTGCACAGACAGGAACCATCTCCGATTTTGAAAATTCCTCCAAGAAAAAAAAGTTATGACGTCAAAATATCTCCGGTAATGGGAATCGCCTAAAAATTATCTCCGAAACTAGGCAAGCTTTTTGAATTCTGTTTGCGGGAATCGAACAGGGCATTAGCAGAGATGAATTACCGCACATATGATACATCACTATGACGTCATATCAATTTTTATGACGTCATTCCTATTTTTTGACATTTTTTGTTTCACAACCCAGAGTTTTCATCGGATCTTCGTGAAACGTGCCATGTATATGCAGAAAGCCCACGCGCAGGCAGAAACCATCTCCGATTTTGGAAATTCTTCCTAGAAAAAAAGTTGACGTCATAATATCGCCGCTAATGGAAATCGCCTATACCATTATCTCAGAAACTAGGCAAGCTGTTTGAATTTTGTTTGCGGGAATCAAGCCGGGCATTAGCACAGATAATTTATCGCAAACCTGATACATCACAATGATGTCATATTCGTTTTTATGACGTCATCATTAAGAGGACGAGGATCTTAGCTCATTTGAGCTTGTTAGATGAGGATGTACAACCAGCTGTCCTGTCTCTAATTTGGTTATTGATGTTAGAACCCACGATGTCCCAGAAAGAATACGCCATTGTTGCATAAAGTCTTTGCAAGTACAACATAAATGCAAGCTGGTCCATTCTGCATTCTATTACACCAATGATAATCTCTTTTCTTTTTTTTCTTTTCTTTCTTTTCTTTTTTGGTTGATGAATGTACATTATTTTCTGAATTTGTAGAAGGTTATATTGGCTTTGTTCAAAACTTAAGTGCGTTGGTGTCTGGTTTTAATTTATGCTCAACAGAGTCTTTATGGAGAAGCACAAATGGAGAGGGAACAGCCTGATATATCAGAGGGCAATGACCGGCTTGTATTCACTGAAACGAATAATGATCACAAGGTAGGTCACATGCCAGTTACGAGACCTGGCAGTGTATGCCTTTGGCTGCAACATTGGTTAAATGTATCACTTTTATCTGCTGCAACATTGGTTAAATGTATCACTCTTATCTGCTGCTTTGATCTTGTAAATCAAAGCTTGTGCAAATTTATGGATTACAGGAATGCCAGACTTCTACTGCCAGCATTTGTCTTCCATTTTTCCTTAAAATTGGCTGCTTAAAGTTTCAATGTCAAACTGGTCAATACAAGGTATGCATGCATGTTTCAGTCAACATCCTCCCCCTCCACACCCCCTCCCTTCCCACCTTGCTAACACCAAGATAATTAAACATAGTTTAATATCAATATTCATTCAAAAAAATTGCTTGTTTTTCCTTGGTTTGTGAGCATATGTCAATAACTTTTCTTTTCACACATTTTCCTTCAATTCCTACCATTATCACATCCATAATGTACCACACAATAATGCTCAAGTATGTGAGCATTTTCTGTTTCCACATTTTTTTTTCCTACTACAGTAGTTTCATACTTCAATTTTATCTTTCTTTTTTCATGCTGTCCTCTTTCCACACAAAAAAATTAGTTATTCAACTCGGTAACAATGGGCCATCTTGTTTCCTGCTTTAAATGCTTTGCTTCGTCATTTCTACAGCAGATGATTCAAGTGCACATTTATTGAGACCTCTCCAAACTTTGTTTTCAAATTTGCTTTTTATCCCCCGCCGCGTGGCGGAAGGGGGATATTGTTTACTTTTGGAGAGAGAGAGAGAGAGAGAGAGAGAGAGAGAGAGAGAGAGAGAGAGAGAGAGAGAGACAGCAGACAGTGATGCGATCAATGTGATCCTTCAATCTTAAAGATGTGCGGCCCACGTACCGAAGGCCAGACGAGTTGATCTCGCTCACACTTACTGTGGGATTACAAACGATTTGTCTGATTTCCATATGCAGCATGATTGCCTGGTCGCTATACATGACCTCAAATCCAATCCTGAAATCCTGAAATCCAGATTTGCAGACCAGATAAAGGCTCCGGCATGGTTATTCTGAATAAGAGTGACTACATTGAGAAAATGACTGTGATTTTGAGCGATGTGTTCAAGTTCGAACATCTGGGAAATACAACTGAGTGTGACCACACATCTTGTTTGGAGAAAGAAATGGCGAAAAGACGATTACAACTCTGCAAATGAAGAGACCTCTCTATGGAGGTTTATGACACAATTAGACCTGTCGGATCGCAAAGACCTGGGATGTATGGTGTGCCAAAGGCTCATAAAGATAGTGTTCCTCTATGGCCGATCCTTTCAATGACTGGCTTTGCACAGCATGAACTCGCCAGATGGTTATGTGAACTATTAGAGCCAGCACTGGGCAGTGTCTCAGAACATGTAATTGCAGATTCCTTCACCTTCGCCAATGCCATGTGGTCCATCACACACCAAAACGAAAACTCCACAATATGATCATATGATATAGCCAGTCTATTCACGAATGTCC
>CM068953.1:92696126-92708626 GCA_035128595.1 Eptatretus atami | reverse complement strand
ACTCATCTCTCATCCCATGCTTCCAAAATGCCTCCTTCCACTCCCTCAATACCTCCTGCATCTCCCGCCTACTCTTCACCCCAACTGCCAGATTGTCCGCACACAACGTCCCCCCCCCCAAGAATACCCCTCATGTTTACCTTCCTGCTTACAGCTGAAAAACATGAGTGGGCTGAGTGCTTCCCTGCCTCAAACGGATGGTCACACTGAACTCCTCAGACATCCTAGGACCAACCAAAACTTTTCCCTTAGTTGCCTTGTACATACCTACCTTCCACCAACCTGACTTCTGCTTCCGGCACTCCCATCCATCTCAGCGTCGCCATTCCCATCTCTTTTGGGCAGTGTCATCGGCCTTCTAACGGTCCACAAATCCCAATGCCATTTCACCTTGCACCTCCAACCTCTTCTCCACCAGCTGTCTCAGCATGAATACCCCATCCATCACCCCCCTACCCTTTCTAACCTCCTGCTTGTCTTCTCTAATCTCCATCTCCACACTCGATTATCCTCCCTTCTAGAATCCTCTCCAGCACCTTCATGACATGACCTAGTAGCGTAATGCCCTTGTACTTCCCCAGATCTTGAGCATCTCCCTTCTCCTTCCATATCAGCACAATTAACCCTGTCCTCCACTCCTCTGAAATTGAACCCTCTCTCACACACACATATTCAACAGCCTCTTCGTCCAACTGACTCCAACTTCTTCTGCTGCAATTATCATCTCTGTACATACCTCATTCATGCCTGGTGCTCTTCCCTTCTTCGTCCTCTTCAATGCTGTCCACACCTCCTCCTCCGTGATCTCCACCAACTCCACTTTTCCCTCTCCATAACATGGTAGCTCCAGCTCGCGGTTGCTTCATCCCCGGTTCAACTCCTTGAAATATCCTTCCCACACTTTCATTACTGCCCCTTCTCTGTCACTAGCCGCCTGCTACCATCCGTAATCACCGCCCCCCCCTCCCCTTTATGTTCTGACTGTCCTCATCTCTGGCACGAGCCAATTTATAGATAATCTTCTTCCCACCATCCTCTTCCAACTTCTTTCATGTCATTCCTCACCTTATCCACAGCTCCCCTTGCTACTTTCTTATTTTGCCCATATACAGGTGCATCAACCCTACATCCGGTTGCCTCGCTCCATCCTTGATCTCCTCTATCCTCTTCCAAACCTCCTTTTCAACAACTACCTTTGGTACCTCCTCCGCCCACCATACCTGCTTTGTATCCCTCGACGATGCACCTTTTCCTGACGTCCTTTGACACAAAACTTGTGCATTTCCCCTAAACGCCTCTCTGTGCTTATTCCCCTCCTCCTCCAAACCTTCCACTTCTTCACTAAGTTTCTCATACTTGGCCCTCATCCTCTCGTTGTACTCTAAGATGACATTGCCCCTACACTCCCCCCCCAACCTAATAATCTTCCAACCCCTGCTCTTCACCTCCCTCCTTTTCTCTATCCGTAGCACAAACGCCACAGGCTTGTGCTGGGTGGTAACATGCTCTCTCGCCACCGCCTTGCAATCCTTAACCCTCCACAATTGTCGCTTCCTTACCACCACCAAATCCAGTTCTCTTCTACACTGTCCACTCCTGTAGGTAACATGAGTGAAACTCCTGTATTTTACGGAAATCCGTATTTTTGTAACAACACATACTGACGTTTCCGTATGTTCATTATCAGAAAAGTATGCCGCGATTATAGGGAATTGAGATGCTATTCCGATATACTGATTCGTTTCTTATCCCATTTCATCCGGATGGGGTGTGTCGAAGAATCCATTCCTCTCATCAGTTTGAAGCATTTATTGAATGAAACATCATGATGGAGGAAAGAGGCAATTAAACAACACAATTGCGAGCAACATGCTTCGTTCTCTTTCCTAATAAGACATGGATCTTGAGTCCTTTTATACAAAGCAAAAATGGGGAGGGGTGACATTGGGGGAAAATATCTGGTGGTACTCAAGATAAGGTACTGCAGAGGCCAGCTTTGAAGGGATGAGAAGATGATCACTCAAGGTCTTCTTGCAGTGGTTATTCAGAGGTCAACTTGAACACAACAACTTTACGACCAAAAAGATGATAATGGTTCAAAGAAGACATATGGACATGATTGAAGCACACATTCCAATGATACTGAACTCCAGCTTCACCGAGTTCAGCCAGACTTTCGGGTGACGGCCTAGAATAAAACATATACTGTAATAGGACCCTTAAATATCAAGTATGAGCAAATACAACCCATCGCTTCGCTAAAGGGGGGTATTAAGGAGGAGGGTTGAGAGAGAGGGGAAAGAGGGAGAGAGAGGAAAAGAGGAGAGAGGGAGGGAGAGAGAGAGAGAGAGAGAGGAGGGAGGGGAGAGAGAGCTGGAAGGAGGGGAAGAGCGAGGAGGGGGGGGGGAGGTGGGAGAGTTATGCCTCACCAAGCTATACCATGGGAGGGAGGGATCGAGGAGGGGTGAAGAGAGAGAGAGATGAGAGAGAGAGAGAGAGAGAGAGAGAGAGAGAGAGAGAGAGAGAGAGAGAGAGAGAGAGAGAGAGAGAGAGAGAGTACATAGATAAGAAGAAAGAGAGAGGTAGAAAAAAAAAAGAAGAGGAGAAAGGTGAGGGGTGGAGGTGGGGTTAGTAAAGAGAATGATGTTGCTTAATGGCCAACACACACAACAAAAACAAACTCATGTCAGAACAGCTGTACACACGAAGACACAACAGAGTTTATAATGTAATCCGCTGGCACATCTGCAAAAACTTTGATGTCCCAGTTCCAGAAAATTTGTGGAACATGAACCAAAGATCACTGAAAACATAGAAGTACCACCACTCACATACGACCTAATGATCCCATCGAGTGTGAACATCGAAAACAAAGCGTTGCGACCAGATATCATACTTAGGTACAAAAAAAAACAAGAAGGCATTGCTGATTGAGGTGTTAATACCAGTGATTTTGGACTAAAGATGCAGAAATCAAGAAAATGACCAAACACCAAGACCTCAAGATGAAGTGAGAAGATTCTGGAAGCTGAAGAATGCCAAAGTTGTACCAGTGATAGCTGGACCTACAGGAATGATGACAAAGAACCTCACAGAGATATTAAACATAGGGGCAGTACCCCTGGGCGCTCACCTGGTAGTTGCTGGATAGATGATCAGGCAACCACTGGTAGGCATGGATGACCCACAGAATATATCACGGAGAAGAAAGCAAATACCTATGGATTTTTTTTTAATACCCATGAACAAACGTTGGTACATTACGGGTGATAAAGGTTGGGTCAATCAGTTTCATCGGAATTGTATGTGTAGTTTTGGAGAAGAAAGCAAATACATATTTTGGGGGAAAACCCCCTTAAATCCCCTTAGAGCAGATTTTTTTAAATGTCATGAACAAACTTTGGTACGTCATGGGTGATGAAGGTTGGCGTGAAGTTTCATCGGAATTGTGTGTATCGTTTAAGAAAAAGCAAATTCCTCTTTGGGGAGGCAACCCACTCCCATCCACCACCCCCCCCCCCAATAACTCCCTCTGTAGACCCTTCAGACCCCCTTTTATAATGCCATCACGGGTGATGAAGTTTGTGGTCAAATTTCATTGAAATCGTATGTGTAGTTTCTGAGAAGTTGCAAGTATTGTGGATGGACGGACGGACGGACGACGCGCCATCCATAAGCTCCCCGGAACTACTTTACAGGTAGGTGAGCTAAAAACCATTCCTGGGAATATTATACAAACGAACTGCACTTGGAAGCTGTCCGGGGCTCAGCGACGATCCTGAAGAGAGCCCTCGGCACAAAGCTTGGAAACAGAAAACTTCACAGCTTGGTCCATGAATCGTGACCCATACTGAAATGAAGGTTGATGCTTTGAGCCTGCCCTGGGAGGACTCCATTCCACATTCTGAAACCCACATATGTAGATACCAAATAAACACACACACACACACACACACACACACACACACACACACACACACACAACACACACTTGGCCGATATCGGCAATTTTTTGGGAATCGGCAGGTTGGAATCAGTGTGATTATCAACTGCAGTACTTACTGTATACAGCCCAGGAACCCTGAGTAGCTTCCACCGAAAAACAACGTTACATTTATATAGACGTTTCAGGGAGATGATCACAAACATTATTCCTTATCAACAGCTGCGTGGGACGGGTGGAAAAAAAATTTGGCTCGGTAATTTAGAAAACACGTTAATACGGCAAACGGCTTGGAAATTGGGCGTTATCAAATATATTTTGCTATGAAACTCACAAAGGGAAACATAACCTTTGTGAAGCAAATCTGAAAACCAAATGCTTTAGAACCAAGTGTGAGGACAAAGGAAAATCTGATAGAACCTCCATAAGATATGGGATGAAACTTTGCCACCACGGCACCCGTAACAGGCATGGCATGTCCACATACCCACAGAGAGTCCATACATATCCAAATCTACCCAAATGTACCACGTCCGTGTGTGCTGTAAACATACCTCCACCTTTTGGGTGACGGCCTAGACTTTCGACTGTACATCCCGACTGTACATCCCGATCAGGACATGAACTGCACTGTACAGCTCGGTAAGTGGCTAAAGCACTCAATCACTCCAACTGAATGCCTGGCTTCGCAAATGATTAACCAGTTGCCCTCTCTACAACTATGCACCCGGAAACGCCCATGCAAAGTCCGAATTGGACAAATCAACACTTTTTGGGGGAGTCGGAACTGATGATGCTTTCAAATCTGGGGCTTACATCCAGGCAAAAAAACATGGCTGCTTCAAACCCCCAGGGAGGTTACCCAGGAAACGCCTAAAGACCCCAGACAACGAGGTGGCCGAGGATCACCTGATGAAGGATATAATTAAATAAGGCCGTTAATTATCTTCAAAAGGGATGTTTTAACAAAAGGGGTGTTTTAGTTAACCCAAACACCCAATTTTCACTCTTGCACTTCCTTGGAGTTTTCTTAGTATGCATGCAAAGTTTCAGGCTGCTAGGTTTTTATAGTTTTGGAGTTATGGAGGACACACACACACACACACACACACACACACACACACACACACACACACACACACACACACACACACACACACACACACACATTGCCTTTTATTAGTCTAGATAATAAGCTTAAAGAGAATATAGAAAATTATATTCAACTGAATATATATTTATAAAGATTATGTGGAAGGCCATTCTGCTTGGGGGAAAGGGATTCTTTTAATCACAAGCCGGTAACCTTCCAATACAGAAGAGAAATATAAGGCCCTTTTAAAATACAACGGATACATATTGAAAACGGATACATACTCATAAAGTGGTTAAATGTAATAATCATGTTGTATTTGAATCAGACATTTCCCATTAAAGGGTTATAACAATACATTGTGTGATATGTGCTAAAAATAACCTTGACTTCTCAGGTTAATTATCAATCAAGCTTAATTGGGCTTCATTTTCTTTTACCGTCATACTGAAAAACCATCAGGCTAATTAAGAGAATTTTTCATCCACAGGTGCAATGCTAAGTGTCATGACCACGATTACCTGAATTACTCCCATGGTAGTTTTTTAATGAGGTATTTTCTCATGACGTTAGCTGGGTACAAAAGCTTTCAAGCACATGACCGTGAACAGATGTCCGCCAGGCAGGAGAACGCCCGTCTGTCGGTAAATACATAAATAGTGTCCATTGTTGAATTTTCCCATCACCGTTTCCCTCCTTTGTGAACTTCACACCCAAGTTATGTCTTTGCATTGCATGAAGTAAAGACTCGATTCTGCTGCACACAAATACAAAACCTGAGAATGTCTGTTAGTCGTGATGAAGTTTGTGACCACATTGATGTGAGACCAACAAATCTTAACAAGGAGGTTTGACGCAGGAGGAGGCCATTTGGCCCATCATGCCTATGCTGCACCGCCACCACCACTTTAATATATATCTGTAAGGCTCTCGACTCATTTTCATCGGAGTGAGGAGTGGGGATGAGAAAAGTGTGGCAGGCACAGGGAATAGTGTTATGAATTCAAATAAAATCAGTATTTTAAAACTCATGTGTTGATTATGACTTGCAAATTTCCCTGTACACGTCACAAGTGGCATTGTGTATGTTTACTGGCCCCTGCTGGAGGGGGTGGGTAGAATTGTTACTTCCATTGATGTCTTTGAGGAGAACATTGTCAATTTTAACTTTCCCTGGGGATTTGCCATTGAAATTGTGCCAAAATGGTTTCTCACTTGCGAAATCTGTAATATTTATCACAAGATAACAGTTTATTATAAGAAGGCATGGGACGGCGAAAACGGAGAATCCCGGGACAAAAGATAGACTGACATGAAAGCAGGCAGAAAAATAAATAAAATGCACTAGCGATCCGATAAAAGGAAAACCCACTTAATACAGGAAATATAATCTAATCGTAATGGTCACGAGCACACAACAGGAGGGTACGAGCAGCGTGACCCACTCCTTGGCTTTTTTCACAAGATCTTGGCTATTCGTTGTTCACCTTGGCGTCTTGGTTTTCTGTAGGTTTTCTATTACCATCGCTTTTCCGAAACCTTGTGAATTCTTGGCTTTTTTCATTGGCTCACCTTGGCATTTATGAAAATGAGGAGTGGTCACACTGGGTACGAGGCGAGGTCTTTTTTTGGCAGCCATTATGGCATAAACAAGTCCAGTATCTGCCAAGTAAATAAATGCGCAGGAAACATAAGGGGGTAATGAATTCTCTGGTTTACACTGGAGCGAGGGTGGTTCTGGGAAACTCCTCTATTACATGACCGTGACTTTAAAGGGGTAGTCAATGCTCTGGTTTTGCACATCACTTTTGCATATTTTGACATCACTTTTGAAAAAAAATTCTGGGGGGCATGCTCCCCAGACCCACTTCGTAAGGAGTCATTTTGCTCGTTACTTTCTTATTTCAAAAGTTCTGCAGTTTCACCGATGAGGTAATCTTGGGGCTTTCCCGCTTTTGAAGGAATGAACCAGCTCTGGTCATCCCATTCCTCTCCACGAGCTCTCAAGCCTCTCTATTCCTCGTTCCCCAACCAAATTTACCAACACATTCCTCTTCACTTGGCTCCGCCAGTCCCACATGTGCGGTAAAGTCCCCAGCAATGCACAGCATCACCTTCAGCTCAACCATTCCCATCATCCTCTCCAGTGCATCCCTGAATTCCCTCTTCTCCGCCCCAGTCCTTCCCGTTTGTGGCCCATATACCGACACGACACAAACCATTTGCCTTTATCACCACTCATTCCATAACTATCCGTCCCTCACATCTTTCCACTCTGACCACCTGCTTGCTGATCTCTTCCGATACTATTATTCCCACAACATTACTCCTTCACACTGATAATTAATAAATTAATGTTGTGCAAAAATTGAACCACTTTGCCATGAATTTATTTTTTAACAGATTGTAATTTTGAATGTTCTTGTTCTTTTCAAATGGAATTGTGAATGTTTTTTTTTTTTGTCAAATCTCTCACAGTCGTACCATCATATGTTGCTTGTACTTCTGTAGCTATTTACATTTATAAAACGATGGGGTTTTATTTGGAATGTGTCATTTGCTAGCAGTATTGATGCAACATTGGCAACATCCATGAAAACATTGAATGATCAACAGCGTTGATTTCACTCGAATGGAGATGCACATTTTGAAAAATGTGGCTAGAGGTTTTAGAGGTATGCTTCAATAGAACTCAAATTAGGTGTCCAGTGAAGTATAGAGTGAGACATATCAGTTTTAAAACTATGCAAGTGTTTATGGAAATATATTTCCCCCCAGGTACTGCTGCGTCTAGAAAAGCGGAAGTTTGAATTTGCCGACCAAGATATTTTCCGTGCTGACAATGGAAAAATTGTGAGTTGATGAAGCTTTCTCGCGTTTGATAAAACAATATTTGAATAGACGAGCAGAGTACCCACCAGACGGGAGATCTTGTTCCAAGCATGCAACACGTTCTTCTGACACATACCTTTATTTTGGCGGTGTATAGGCAGCGGACTGTTACCTCGATCACTCTCAAAAATAAAACTAACCCGGGTTTATGTACATGAAGCATACCTGCTTATGTGAATATACAATACATCGTGGTTATATAGATCGGATAAGTCCAATTGCACTGGCCCATGGGCTGACACCAGAGGCCTGAAGTCTGAGGCCGATATGTACTTTTGCCTTCACAAGGTCCATGACGCATATTGGCTCCAACCTTTCAATATTTGATGATCCTTTTAACAGTTGCTTATGTTGTTTTACACTGAATGGAAAACTTGTAGGGAGGGCATGGTGATACTTCTCAAGGTGTCTTAGGCTTACCAGCACCAAAATGGCTGATGGATGTTTGTTTGTTTTTTCAGGCTACAATTGTGGGTGGCATCAAGCCAGCTGTCCATCCAATGGGTATAGAACAGATATACAACACTGTCCATAAAATAGAGATTCTGCTTCCTCAGATATAATGCAAATAATTCTTAAGACTAGGAGTGTGTGTGTGTGTGTGTGTGTGTGTGTTGTGTGTGTGTGTGTGTGTGTGTGTGGTGCGTGCGTGCGTGCGCGTGTGTGTGTGGTGTGTGTGTGTGTGTGTTGTGTGTGTGTGTGTGTGTTGTGTGTGTTGCAGACCCACTATTCGCGGATTCACTATTGCGGGTCATAGAGTGTGACTGCTTCAACATTCGCTGCTTCACATATAGGTTTTTATTTATTTATTTATTTATTTACGCTTCAGGCTCGGTCTGCGCTATCCACCTGGGAAATTGAAAATCAGCCAATATCACAGAATTACATTAAAGAAGGTGCAAAAACGATCCCCTTAACTGCAGCCCAATTAGCTTAATGTACTTCCAATCATTAGAAAGGTCATGGAATCCATCATCGCAGTTGACATAAAATCATTCCTTTTCTCCAACAGCCTCATCTCAGATCATCAACTTGAATTCAGACTTGGTCACTCTACCTTGGACATCCTGCTTCACCTCTTCCAACAATGGTGGAGGCCCTCAATATCAGTCATGAGATCAGGCCTGTCTCTCTCTCTGGACATATATCAGCTTTTGATACAGTCTAGCATCCTGCCTTACACTCCAAACTGTCTGTCGAGGGAATCCAAGGCCAACTCCACTATTGGATTGCCGACTTCCTCCCCTCTCATAGTCAATGTGCGGCTCTCAACGGAACACTTTCATCTCCTCTCCCTGTCAAGGCCGGAGTCCCCAAAGACAGTGTTCTCGGCCCCATATTAGTCCTAATCTTCATCAATGATCTCACTGACTCTCTGGAAAATCCTCTTTATCTCTTTGCTGATGACTCCACTCTCTGCCGTGACATCTCTCATCCTTCTGACAGACAGGCAACAACCTCTTCCCTCTCCACAGACTGACAAAATCACAAAGTGGTCAAACACAATTTTGCTTATGTATCCATGTTGTCCACCCTTTGTGTTTTCCCTTACCCTTCATCGTTAACTGCATCTCTTGTTTGTCCGTCTCCGCATACTTTCTCCCTCCGTCCTGTTGTTGGCATTTTCCCTTTCTCCTGCTGTTCCATTTGTTATGTTGTGTCCTGATGTGTTCTATGTAATCGCTCTTCCACGAGCCTAGACCATGCTGGAAAAATGTATGTTTTTTTTATTTAAATTCCCCGATATTCATGGATCCCAACATTCGTGGCATTTTTCAGAAACATATCCCCCATGAATGGTGAGGTCCGACTATTTATAGCTTCACGTATTCGCATTTTTGCGGGCATATTCGCGGTTTTTCATGGGATTTTTGATTTTTTTTTCCTCGTGAATCCGAACCACCGGGAACCTATCCCCCTTTTTCCTATTGAAACAATGCCCCAACATTTGTGGATTCGACATTCGTGGCATTTTACAGGACCATATCTCCCACGAATGTATATATATATACAGTATATATATATCACACACATACACATTATGTAATTGGGCTGTTTGTGTCAGGTGCCAGGCCTTACTGCTGGAGCTGAAAAAGTTTGGGAGGATATCAGAGTAAAGGAAGGGAAAAAATATTTTTGGGATGAGGAGTTTTGGCAGGCAAGGTCAAAAATCGTCTCTTTTGCCTATCTATGATATTGATGGTCCCTCACTTGGGACAATGCACAGGATGTGTTGATGCAGTGTTTTTTCTTTTCTTTTCCTATGCTGTGCCCACAGCTGCTGCCTTTTGATAAAGAGCTGATGCCATTTAAGGGTCGCCTTTTTGAGATTGACATTGAATACCCTCCCAGGTAACAATATCTCCCAACAGCAATGTTGTCAATTTTAAACATCCATATTGGATGTAAACATGTATTTTTTTGTGCAAAACTAGTTGGAGATTGGTGACAAGGGTTGGGGGAGGGGTGGGCAGGTATTTGTGTTTGGAAGAGATGTTAACAATTTTAATTTGTGAAAGTATTGCATTGGTTATATTGTGAAAAACTACATACATATACATACACATACATATAAACACTGCTGTGAAAATGTCTTCCACAGACATTTTGCATTTTCTACTCTGATGCATAAGGAAAATAAACTTTGTGTGCAATGCAAGCACACCTTCATTAAAAAGAAAATCATCTTCAAATGACTAGATTTATGCACAATGTACCTGGATATAAATTAATACCCCTTTCCTTCAAAACCATGCAATGAAATTCTTCGAGGGACACTTCCAAATAATTTTGTGATAAACTCTTGTGGATTGGTGTTCCACAATTCTTCCAAGACCTTCCACAGATCATATTTGGGATTCTTTGCAGGGATTCTCTTTTTTACTCTTTCTTTGTCCAAATAGTCCCATACAGCTTCATTGATGTTGACATCTGGGCTTTGAGGGGGCCATTCCATACCTTGAAGGACTTCAGCTTTCTCTTTCTTTTGCAAATCAGTTTTGACTATTCCAGCTTTGTGTTTTGGATTATTATCTTGCTGTAAGATTAAGTTTGGACGTGTAAGTCTTACGCCATTGGGGATGGTGGATTAAAATATATTTGTATCTTACTGCAGTCAATGTACCATCAATTATCAGCAATTTTCTGATACACGATTTGAAAAGATGCACCCTCAAGCTTGAATTGTATCACCTCCATGCTTAATTGTTGGCTTTAAGTCATGCTCTGCATACGTTTCAGTTTCAGCTTTCAGTTTTTCATCTGTCTTCGAATTATACACTGGACAACAAATTTTGCAACTGGGGTGGAAATATATGTTCGATACTAAATTGAGTATGCTGATCCTGAATCTGAAGTCAGAATTTTTCTCAGCACATTGGGATTTTTAGTTCATATATATATATATATATATATATATATATATATATATATATATATATAATATATAATATATATATATATATATGGTTTGATTTCAGTAGCTTGCCCTGGTGGGTGAATTTAAGTGATCATAAATTATTATTTTTTTTGTATTTTTGGTTTCAATTATAGCAATACAACTGTTGTAGAATATTATTTCTCATAAAAAGAGCTTTAGCATACACTTATATGATTAAAAATGGATGAAAACTGACCAAGCCATTAATTTTTAAGTAAAATTTCCACACACCCATTACAATTCTTAACTAACCCTAACCCTTCTGAAAAACTTTGTAAAGGCATTGGATCAGGATGGTAATGGCTTCCAATAACTGAGAGAGGAAGTATGGCGCAGAGAAAACTGATGCTAAATTCAAAGCTGGCATTGTCGTTGGGCCCCCCAGATCCGAGAACTGATGTGTGATCCCGAGTTCAAAAATAAACTGAACCCACTTGAATTTGCAGCATGTAAAGCATTTGTGTTGGTTGTGCAGAACTTTCTTGGGAACCATAGAGCTGAACAGTATGCGGAATTAGTAGACAACATGCGAAACACCTATCAGCGAATGGGCTGAAGGATGTCTTTTAAAATGCACTTCTTGTATTCTCATCTTGATTTCTTCCCACCTAATCTGGGTGAGGTAAGCGATGAGCATGGCAAAAGGTTCTATCAAGACATTTCGGTGTTGGAAACTAAGTATCAAGGCCGGTTCAACCCAAACATGATGGGTGATTACTGCTGGTTCCTACAACGGGAGACCAATTCCACACAAGCGCAAGAGCAAGTGTCTCACACACTTCTGAACATGTCTGAACAGTGCCTACACTGACTGTATTGAAAGGGAGAGTGTAAACTTGAAGTGTTGTTTCTAAATCACTCACAATGGGGCAGATTTCCCTTTCAAGTTTACACCCGTCCGAAGATTACCATGTTCTAATGTTTTATTTACTTATTTTTCTGTAACTTGTTTATGTTCTTGGTTTGTATACCACACATTATACACAGACATCAATCATTGTTCTCTAAATATGATGTGAAAGTAATTACTAAGCACTGATATTAGATGTAAAATGTGGCGACCTGCAATAATAAAGTATCTAATATCGCATGCTGGGTATCATGAATACATATACAGTACCAGTCAAAAGTTT
>CM068953.1:92679183-92691683 GCA_035128595.1 Eptatretus atami | reverse complement strand
GCCATTTTCCAAAATGGCCACCATTCTACTTTAACAACATGGGATATCGTCATTGTTATTCTCTTTGTAGGTTTCTCAGAGGTGATAAATACTCCATGTGATGTGCATTTACAAAGGAAAACAATACAAATGTCATTTGTGTTGATTTTTATATTCTAACCATTGTATTGGGGAAAAATGGTCATTTTTATGGGAAAATCCATTTTCGTACACAGCATCAGTGAAAGGTTCAGAAGTATTTTGTTGTGGTGGTGGTAGTGGTGGAAGTGGTGTTGTAATTGGTAACATGACCACCCATGCTGCAGAACATGACCATCGTCGGATTCAACTTCGAACCGTCGACAGCCGACGTCGTCGTCTTGGCGGTGATGGTAGCCCAGGCACAACCATGCGTGGATGAACTCTGGATTGCCTTTGGACGGGGAAGAACTACCGCTACATCCCTGCCCATGAAATAGCTGCCTCCCTCGGTCCACAGAAGGCACGTGCCCTCCTGTCTTCCACGCCATGACCGGATGTGACACGCGTATCAGCATTCGTGGGGCATGGGAAGAAATCTGCCTGGGCCACATGGAACTCGTTTCCAGAACTGACAGATTCTCTTGTGACCCTGACCACCACGCCAGTCAACATCCAGGATGACACAATGCACTGCATTGAAAGGTTTGTGTTGCTCCTCTATGACCGCACCAGTCCATATACGGACGTCAACGAGGCCAGAAAGAAACTCTTCGCCAAGAGGAACTCCGTCCAGCGCATCCACCTACCTACGATGCTTTGGAACAGTGTGAAGAGATCAGTCTTCCAGGGTGGCTATGTCTGGGGCAGGTCTTGGTCCTTCAACCCGTGCTTCCATCACCAACAAGCTGGGGCTGGCGGCAAACAGAGGATGGGTCCTACGAACCGCTCGACCACACTCCCTGAGGCTTCAAAAAGTGCTTCGAGCTGTGGTCGTGCGGCTGCAAAAAAAGGCTGTAGAAAACCGCTGCAAATGCAAGAAGGCTAATCTGCAATGCACTGGACTGTGTGCTTGTGAAGGAGAATGCCAGTAGACAGACGCAGTAGACACAGACTGAGATATCGCCAGCTTAGAATGTGCAAATGCAAAGTCGCATTGTTGTAAAAGTGTTGACTTCTGATTGATCAGAGCCAGTACACTTGAGCTCAGAAACTCATATTGTACTAGACTGATGTATGCGTGTACCATTGTCCTGGTAGAATGGTAGTAGACAGTAAACGTAGCCTTCAAAGTGAAGTGTGCAATTATTTGACTACATTTTCTGAGTTTGTCATTATCACGATTATCATTTCCCTTTTCAAAATAGAGTAAAGTATGTAATCATAATGCAATTTTTGTTGATTCCAAACCCATTGAATGTGATGAATATCATTTGACTCTTGTTCTCCAGGCAATAATGGGTACTTTTCAGCGAAAAGTTTCAGGAGAGCAGCAATTTACAAATCAAATAATGCTTTTTACCGAAAATACTGGCTCATAATATTTGAATACGCCTTTTCATGGTCAATTTACTGAATTTTACACTTTCCTTATTCTACCACCAATACAATAAGAAAATAAGAGCATATAGCCAATTTCGCTAAAGTAGAATGGTGGCCATTTTGGAAAATGGTCGCGAAGCTGACCAAGGCACAATCTCGGGTGGCTCCATATCTAGAATTGTTCGGAATACATTATTCTACATGGTGTACCAATTTTGGTGCTTTTATGCAAATTTGAACAATTGACTGAAATATCAGACTACGCTGCAGGACCAATATACAACTGGTAGGCGGCGATGGGTCGCGAGCATGGAAACTATAAGATATAGAGAAAATGGATGTCATATAGCGGATAGAGAATCACCTTAACCCTCTAGAGCCCACGAAATGTTCTGGGTGAAAAAAAAAATAACCCTGGGCTCTAGAGGGTTAAGATTATGCATATCAAATCTCATCCAGTTCCATCTACTGATAACTACTCGTATCCATTTGAATGAAAAGTACCGAAAATGCGGTTTAAATCGGAAATCCCAAAGTTCGAGGGGGTGCTGTGGGTGAACAAAGATCTAAATCGGAATCCGGCTCGATCGTTGTGCACAATGTATTCCAGACGATTAGTGTGAATTTTCATGACCATCCGACCATAACCCTAGGAGGAGTAGCATTTGGCGCGAAGCACCTCCAGCTCTCGCATATTATCGATTTTTGCACTAATTGACCTTTGACCCCTGACCAAGCGAAATCGGTCAATATTGTCTGAGGCAAATTAGTACTCATTGAGTACCATGAACCATTGAACTGCAAAGTTTCATTCGTATCGATGCACTCACCTGGTTGCTAGGGGGCCTTCAAATTTCGCCAATTTTCGCGCATACCAATTGTAGGGGGCGCTGCGGGTAAAGTTCCATATATCACAAAAACGGAATATATTTGATAGAGCATCACTGTAGATCATTGTGCCAAATTTCATAACCCTACGTGGATAATGGCTTTCGGAATTGATTTCGCGTGAACGGTACCGATTTTGAAGTTTTTCCGTTGTTGCTAGGAACCAAAGCGTCCCTAGCACCATTCACATTCAACCATTTTACTATAAGTGGGTCCCCCCCCCCCCCCCCCCCCCCCCCCCCCCCCCCCCCCCCCCCCCCCCCCCCCCCCCCCCCCCCCCCCCCCCCCCCCCCCCCCCCCCCCCCCCCCCCCCCCCCCCCCCCCCCCCCCCCCCCCCCCCCCCCCCCCCCCCCCCCCCCCCCCCCCCCCCCCCCCCCCCCCCCCCCCCCCCCCCCCCCCCCCCCCCCCCCCCCCCCCCCCCCCCCCCCCCCCCCCCCCCCCCCCCCCCCCCCCCCCCCCCCCCCCCCCCCCCCCCCCCCCCCCCCCCCCCCCCCCCCCCCCCCCCCCCCCCCCCCCCCCCCCCCCCCCCCCCCCCCCCCCCCCCCCCCCCCCCCCCCCCCCCCCCCCCCCCCCCCCCCCCCCCCCCCCCCCCCCCCCCCCCCCCCCCCCCCCCCCCCCCCCCCCCCCCCCCCCCCCCCCCCCCCCCCCCCCCCCCCCCCCCCCCCCCCCCCCCCCCCCCCCCCCCCCCCCCCCCCCCCCCCCCCCCCCCCCCCCCCCCCCCCCCCCCCCCCCCCCCCCCCCCCCCCCCCCCCCCCCCCCCCCCCCCCCCCCCCCCCCCCCCCCCCCCCCCCCCCCCCCCCCCCAGCCCCCCCCCCCCCCCCCCCCCCCCCCCCCCCCCCTAACACGAGGTCATAAGAGTAACCTACCACCGAGTTTGGTCCAAATCCACCCACGTTTACTACCATTATGCCTGATGACAAATGGAATCAACATCCAACAACATCCAAACAACCAGACAGAATTACTGACAATAAGGTCAACCTATTTCGGCGACCCATATTATATATATATGTATTTCATTAAGCTCTCGGTTTTTAACCACTGATACGCTCATTCAGACTCACTGATGTTTAGTACCTTCTCGGTGAGCTGGAAAGCTGATATTTCGCACACTGCTGCAACTCAAAGGCAATATCCTAGGAAAAATGACAAAACAGTTGGAAAAATATCCATAAACTAAGGTATCCAAAAAAAAGTTTATGTATGTAGCACAGTTTTTATGGGCCAAATTGCCTCCTGTGTCAATGAACTTTGTGTATCCTTGCATTTAACACCGTGAAAACGCTGGTTTAAATGGAAGCTGGACTCATGTAAAAAATAAAAATAAAAAACAAGATGTGTTCTGAGATATTTGACTTTGTGTTGTTTGCATTCTTTTCATGCTCACATTTTGTTTGTATGACTTACTTTTTTTTATTCTTTTTTGTTGTGGAGTTCAGCTACCCGTATAGTGAAGAGCAAGGAGAAGGTTGTTGCTATAATAATACAAGATGCCCTGCTTGGTGTGATCGCATTCTCATGTCAAGAAGTGCACGAGAGCTGCTGTTGGAAGTATGTCACCTTTACACCACCTGATACATTTTTCATTTGTTATCCCTCCTCACTTTTTCTCTTATGTACTTTTGCCATCTTTACAATCCACTCATTGGGCTGACCCAATTGCCTTGAGTTCTGTACACTCACCTCTGAGCTGCCAAGCCTGGGTTAAATTCTCAGCCCAGGTATAAATTGTCATCCTTGTATTTTGCATGCGGTGTGATTCATCAAAATGTTTGCCATCCCTCAGATGGACGTTAAACTGTGTGTCTGAGTGCCACCATTAGTTGGTGGATGTGAAAGATCCAATGGTGTCTTTCACAAAGAGCAGGCGAGCTATTGCTGGCATCCTGGCCAAATTATATATTCCTGCTCTGACCTACAGGGGGCACTGCATCAGTGGCACAGCTGCACCCCCAGCAAATGATACTCCCCACAGCCATGTGCTCCATCTTAAAAATGAAGAATCCATCATCTCTCTTCCTCATTTTTCATGTTCAAAATAAATTATTTATACAATATCAAAACACAATTGACATAAAAGACAGTGGACATAATGTGTCCATTGTTTTTAATACTTTTTCCATCTTTATGAATAAATTAACAAAAAAAAGAAAAAGTGCAGGTGAGAAAAAAAAATCATCATTGGTTGATCATTATCATTGGTTGATACTGGTTAGAACCAATGATCATCATTGGTTCGATATTTATCGGTGTACCATCCTGATGAGGGCAAATAAGCCTGAAATCCGGATCGGTGGCTCCGTTGAATGTTTAACTGATGATGACCATAAATCTTTGTCTGTTTGACAGTCACCGGGCCGGGCCTCTGTGTTGGAGGCGACACTTTGGTGTGGACTGTATCCACTGGGGATCGGCGGAGTGCTCGTCACACTCCACGTGTGTGTGTGTGTGGTGTGTGTGTGTGTGTGTGTGTTGTGTGTGTGTGTGTGTGTGTGTGTGTGTGTGTGTGTGTATATATATATATATTTTGTATATATATATATTTTTGTTATATATATAAATTAACATTGAAATAAACATGTAAATACAATAAATACAGGTGTAAATTAAACAAAAACACAAGACTTAGCTCAGAGATGATGATGATGCTGCTATACGGGGAAGCGTGGAGGTTAGAAAGATGTGGATGTAGAACTTGCGATGGCTGTTGGATCATCAGGAGCATGACGAAGGCACCTCTGCATTTCCACATCGAAAAATGGTAAAACGATCCTTAGCCACTTTGATCCAGAGCAGATCTTCTTTTACTTGGACAGGAAGGTACGAGATGGCATCCTCTTCCAAAATAATCCCATCTCTTTGGCATTAAAAAACCTGCTCCGGCATAAATCCCTTCACTCAATTAGTTCCATGAGCCACGGTTGAACTGGAGCCTTCGGCCCTGGGTTCCTCGTGGAAACATTGATAAATCCACAATGATTCTCCATAACACGGTCCACTCAAAGTCTGAGTAACATGTGCCTCGTGAAAACGTTGGTAAATCCACAACGGTTTCTCCCATACACCGGTCCACTCAAAGTGCGAGTAAATCCAGAATGATTTCTGCCGTACACCCGGTCCACTCAAGTGCGAGTAAATCCAGAATCATTTGTGTGTCTCCTAGATTATGTTCCTATGTCATTTCCTGTTTCGATGACGATTCAATATTAAATTTAGCTTAGTTCCATATGCTTGTCTGATTACTGCCAATTAACTGTGCGCGAGAAACAAGAAAAGGCTCGTAATGAGAGGTATATCACACGCAGACGCAAACAATGACTCATCTCAGCTCAAAAATCGTGATTGGTCGAAATTAATTACCGCGATAACGAAATTAGAACACAATAGGTTACCCGTGATTGGTAGAAACCCACGATATTGGAGCACCGCATATTTGAGGTTTACTGTGTGTGTATCACGCTTTTTTTTTAAACCAAGACAGCTGTTCACCACCTTCTCAACTCAGTCCACATCTAAAACCATGATCTTGTTTTTTTACACTTGTTAACACTCCTCAACCCCCTCCAAAAATTTTGCTTCTGTATCCATTTTGTCCACCCCTTACGTCTTCCCTACCCCTCATCATTACGCACATCCCTTGTTTGTCCATCTCCATCTATTTCCTCCCTCTGCCCTGCTGTTAGCATTTCCTCCTTCTCATTCTGCTGTTCCTTTTATGATGTTGCATCCTGATCCATCCTGTTTTCTCGCTCGTCCATGGGCCTTGACTACGAATACAAAAATAAATCACATTGATAGCCCTTTTTCCAATGGAGTAATGCTTGAAATCATTGCAGACGTGCTGCCTACCTGTGCGGAAATTGCATATAACGATGTACATTCATCTCTGAGTGGTTAAGCCTGGGTTTGAATCTCGGCTGTCTTTTCTCCTTTTTTTTACTTCTATCAACCATTGAGACCATGTCTTATTAAAGATTTTGTCTCAATAAACTTCAGAAAGCTGCCAAGCATCAACTCTTCTGGCAGTTCAATAAGACAAAACAGTCTGGCCTTTATTTTGTTCTTTTGCAAAGACTGGTCTTGCTTGGCTGCAGATAGCAACATTGCTTGGAACTCGTACTTCAACAATCTACTATTTCTTTCATGAGTTCATGAGCTAACCTCTCAACTTTATGGAACATTCTGGTATACTGAAGTATGTGTTGTCAATCACAGCAAGCCCATCCATCACCTCTTCACCTGGAAAGTAAATCCAACTAAAGGAAATGTTGGGTCGTTGTAATGTGTCCATCCTTTTTGCAGGCCACAGCCCAACATCAGGTTTGCCTGATATTTATTTTTTCAGAACTCTTTATTCTCCAAAAATTGGAGAATGAAGACTTGCCTTTTCCTGTCTCTGAATATGCTCATCATCTGCTCAAGTACCTTCAATAATGATGAATAACATCATGGTCAAACACAGCTTTCAATGTGGCAAAAAGCCTGAACTATTTTTGCTGAAATATTCCTGGTCTGAAATATTTTCCCTTCGATACCTACTTTATTCTTCTGTTTTTTTTTTAAAACCCCTTCTCCCTTCAGGTCTTGTCTTTTAAAAAGTGAGTTTAACACCTGTTAAGGTAGAAAAGGTTCTGGCCCACCATGTCACCTTCAGCAGCCTGCATTATTGCTTTATTATTCAAGACTTGCATGTCTGTCCAGTCTGCTCTTCTTTGTTTGCTCTTTTTCCCCTTCTTCTAAAATGGCCACCTACCTTCGTCATAGAAAGTTGCCAAAAATTATGCTAAGCCAGATCACCTTAACAGGACGGTTAGCCCTCTTTCCATTATCAAGAATGTACTGTAATGCAGTTTCTTGTCACAACCTATTTTGAAGTCTTTGATCTTACATCATGTTTTTAGCCCGTCCCCCACAAAACGGGAGATGAAGTTTTGTAATCGTGTATGTGCGCTTGTGCGCGTGCGTGCACACGTGCCTGTCCGGGCCTTGACTTTTTTTTTACCGTTTAAGCTTTTGTCATCAAATTTTCAACAAACTTTATTATGAGAATATGGAGAAGACTCAAATTAAGAGGATGGGACAATTTCCAAAGATATTTCCAGAGCATTCTATACATTCCAGACCAGGAGAAATCCTTTTGACCCAGCATTATTTTGAGTAAATTGGAAAAGTATGCGATCCACATTCAGGTAGTGGACAAAAAAACAGGAAATGCCAACAGAATGTCACTTAGTCGGGTGTTGGGCTACAGTGTGCATCCAGGACCACATGGATATGATGTGGCATGGAGCCAGCAAGGGTCTGGAACTGTTCTGTAGGAATGTTGCACCACTCTTCCACAAGGAAGTCCTCCAATTTATATCGTTTTGATGGTCGCAGAAAGTGCCGTCTAAGGCGCTTCTCCAGACAGTCCCACAAATGCTCTATGGGATTGAGGTCCGGCGATTGGGAGAGCTATGGAAGATGGGCAACTTCATCCACGTGCTCCTCAAACCAGCCAGTGACAACACATGCTCTGTGAACTAGAGCAATGCCATCTCGGAAGATACCCCTCACAACATGAAAGAAATGCTGCATTGTGGGATGCAGATGATCACTCATGACGGTAATGTCGCGTGCTGCATCTACCCTGCCTTCGAATGGAATGAGAGGACCCAGGCCATGCCAGGAAAACGTGTCCCACGACATTGAGGAACTGCTAGAACCTTTTACTGTTGGAACCATGTACTCAGGGCTGTAGAGCTTCCTGGGCTATCGCCACAAGTGCACACACATCCATTTGGCGAGAACACGATGAAGGACGACTTGTCAGACCATATCTGATGGACTTTATACATTATAAGGAGGTGATTATGAAGGGTTCTGATAACGATGTTTAAGATGGTGAAGAGTACATCAAAACTAGAATGGCATTCGATAGAGTGAATACCTCTGCCAGGCTGAACAGTTTATGTTTTGTATCCCACTGATATGGATCTACATCCTGACCTTAATCAAAATCTAATCGGCTTGTTATTGTCACCTACCCAACTCATCCACCAAGTTTTGTCATAACTTGTCCACAACTTTTTTGAAATATCATGATGTATTTCGTGTTTGGCCCCATCTCTCAGTGGTAATGAATCACTTAAAACATTTTTAAAAATTCGCATATCCGGATTTGGATCTTCACCAAAATCGAATCAATTTGTCCGTGTCACACACCCAACTGTCCACAACTTTGAGATATCCTGCTCACAGAAAGACAACAGACAAACACAGGGGTGAAAACATAACCTCCATCCACCTTTGGTGGCGGAGGTAATCATCAGGACAGAGAGCGCCACGAAGCACGGCGAATAACTTGTGACTCGATGAAAACGGCTCTTCAGATACATGCTAAGATGAGAACTACAGTGAGCATATTTAAACGTGTTTTTTAGGTTACAAAATGACACCAAAAGGAATTTGATAAATACAATAACAAATGGAAAACCATTTTTGATGAAGCATTCAAGTAACTTTATTTTTTTTTTACAATATTTTCATTGGTTGCTAGAGGGTGCTGCAGCACATGAGAAATTCATTAAAATGACAGTTTTATATTTGAATACCAGCTCAATTCAGTGGTAATCAGAATAACCCACTGGCCAATGCAGTCAGCCGATATATGGCTAACCGCAGCATCACTGAGCCTACATCGGCTGTATTAGCCATTTTGTCAGGCTAGTCAGCCTACCCCTTAGGGAAGAAAATCAATCCATGGACACATTTGTGGCTCTCCGTTGAGAGGAGTCTACTTTGTAAAAGAACGGTGAAAAGAACGGACTTGTCGGTCCAGCACATCCCACAGAGCTACTTTAGCTCTTGTTCTATATGAAAAGGCCAGCTTTGTTTTTCTTGTTTTTGTTTATATGTTCCTTGGCCATCCATTCCCTTCAACCCCACCATCTTTTTGTTGATCTTGCACTTTTTTTACAGTTCCCCCATGAGCTTAGACCCCTGTATTGGAAAACTGCAAAATTATTTGTTCTTCTTGGTTTCGTCAAGTTTAGTTTTGAGTACAAAGCAGATGCGGACAGGCTTTGCATTTTGAGATGCTTTCTGGATAATAACTTTGATAAAAGAAGGACCTATATTTATGTTAAGTTGAAAGATCAATTTTACGTTAAGGGAAATAGCCAAACAACATTGAAGTGCAGTCATTATACAATTTTCCCTGTCCTTATTTATCTGCTTGCTACTTTCTTCCTCTACAGTGACACCTTTTTCTCGTTTAAAAAATTTTTTTTAAAATCTTCCATCACTTCAAATCACTCATGTAAAAGTTCATCTGAATTCCTCTTAACTGTTCTCACAACTTTGCTCTTTTTCATGACATCTTCCTGTGTGCAGACTGAGACCTCCAGACCTTTATACAACCATTTGGGTGCAAATGTCTGCATGGGGGACCATAAGGTGGGTTTCATGCCTCAGGTGTAAATTAGAACTCTCTATCATGAAACATTTCTTTATTTCAAAGCAAACTGACTCTAAACATTCCAACACCCACAGCCTGTGTTATTGACCTTCCATTTGGTCCGAGAAGCTGCTAAGCAACAGCCTTGCTGCACCATGCAATGATGCTCATCTTAATGTCGGTAATTGTGCACCTCTTCTTTTATTTTTTTTTTATTTTACCAAATCTACTTTTAAATATCAAATGTATGCTATCCCAAAACAGTTTTTTCTTTTTGAGATCTGCAATTGATTGATCAAATGGTTTCAATTTTTGAAATAAGAAAATCCAATGCAGTGATATTCCCAATGAAATAGCTACAAACTGATATTTTGGGGGATGGGAAATGTCAGTGTAAAAATGTATCGGCTTAGTGGCTCATTTATTTATTTATTTATTTATGCATTCATTCATTCATTCATTCATTTATTTTTTTCCAGACAGAACCAGTAGTTTGTTAACCTTTGACTTATTTAGGAGTAAAATAATGCATGATCGTAAAATGTATCATGCAGGTATCAAGGCATACCACATCCAATGGAAATTTCAATTATTAACAGAGACTAAATATTATCTGGTAAAGAGTCATTTGCATTCTACTTCACAACATCAAACTCGCACAGTTGTTGAGGACCACAGCACACTCCAACACTTCATATCAAGGGGGGAGAGAGAGCCAGAAAAAGAGAGAACGAGAGGCACGCACACACACACACACACACACACACACACACACACACACACACACACACACACACACCAAGTTCCATTCTGGTAATACAGTTTATATATGTCCACACACATAAAATACATAAAAACGACAAACACAAAGATATACCTTTCAACAGAGTTGTTTGAAAGAGGAATTCAAGTGGGACATTAACAAAATTCAATTGAAAAATATATCAAGGCCCAGAACACAAAATGTTGATCTATGCTTTGTGCCTTCACAGCTCGGTTATGGCAAACACGTGGTCGGATGGACCTTATTGTATTTATATATGTATCGATGTCGAAGTGAGGAGTGGATTATATTAGGAGATCACACAAAAGGTTAAACAAAGCGATGTCCTGTAAAAATAAAATTGCACATTTTCAGTGGATGAGACACCTCCCGAGACACCAACCGCACGAGACACGTGCCGACACGAGACCCAACACAGGCGGAAACGTACATCTGTCTAATTGATATTCCCTTGAGAGCACGGGTACTTTTACCTGAACGAACAACCAAGCAGCTTGGAGAGCGCTCGCCAAGTGGATATTTTTTTGTTGTTGTTGTTGACCTTGTCGAGGCTCCTATGAGAGTTAACACACAACGCACAGCAAGGGGGGGGGCATGAGACAAGAGGGGCGGAGTGGGAAGGACAAAACATTGGGGAACAGAGACATAAGATCTGTGGAAGGGAGAGGGATGGGGCGGGGAACACGGGGTATACAAGATGGACACTACAGGGACTTTCAGGAAGGAAAGCAGGGAATTCGAAGGAGCTGGGCTTGGGTGGATTATCGGGGGTAGAAAAGATCGAGGATTTGGAGGGGGGATGATAAGAGGTGGTGGTGAACCGCTTTTTTGAAGCCTGGAGGGAAGAATGGGATTGAATAGAGCAGTGCTTCTAACCTTTTTCAATCGAGGCCACTCTGGTCTGAGGAAATTTTGAGGCCATCATGCAGAATCGTAATGAGAAAATGGCAATAAAACTTAATGCCAAACAAATCATTATGCTTACCTTTAATGAGACACTTGAGCTTGCTTCTTGGAAATAAGATGGTCAGTCGTGGTTTGATGGGGGACAGCTCACACGCAAAGTGGATTCAGAGTGTCTGTTTTTAGACTATTTCGTGCTTTTGATTTTGTCACAGTTACAGTCGAGAAGCCCGATTCACAGAGATAGGTTGTGGTGAATGGTAAAAGAAATCTGATGGCACGCTTTGACAAAGAAGTGTATTCACTGCTTGCCAATATCCAGAATGAAGGAAGGTCTACTTGTGCATGCTGAAGCTTCAGACTACTGTCTGCAGAAAGTTCCATCAGTTCATTTTCAAGTACAACGGACAAGGCCACATCTTCTGAAGCAGGATCCACTGAGAAAGGGTTCAAAATCCAAAGGTTTCCTTGCCTTGGGTCCTCTGGAAAGTAGTCTGCAAACTTTTGTGATAACTCGGTCAAATGCTGGATTATGAGCCTAGATATGTTGTATGAGGAGTGGATTCCAAAGTTTCACTCAGAGTGGAAACATCTCAAGTCGTCCATCCTTCACTTTCTGTTCCAAAGAACAAGCTTTTTCTTGAAGCCTTCAATTTTGTCAGCAACCAAGAACACTGAACTGTTCTACCTTGCATTGATATGTTGAGCTGATTTAACTGGTCAAACACATCTGACAGGTAAGCCAATTTGGCACAAAAGTTATCATTACTGTAATGATCAGCAAGTGGTGAGTGTTTCTCTTCAAGGAACATTGGACTTCATGTCTCAGTTCAAAGAGGCGATTAAGCATAGTCTCTTGAAAGCCACCACGCAGTGTGGTACAGAAGCTGCAAGTGATCAGAATCAAGTCTTTCACACAGTGCAGCAAAACACCTTGAGTGGAGTGCACTCTTCGTGATGAAGTTCACAGTTTTAACAGCTACATTA
>CM068953.1:92651431-92667898 GCA_035128595.1 Eptatretus atami | reverse complement strand
TGATGAACAGGCATTCGATGATATGAGTGAGGAAAGTGAAAACAGGAACTTTATCGTTAAGAAATCGCTGCGGCCTTTTCCAAGCCCAAGCCAAAAAACATGGTGGCTTCAGACCCCAGCAAGGTTACCCAGGAAACGCCTTAAGAACCAGAGAGCGAGGTGGCGATTATCACCTGATGAAGAATATAATAAATAAGGCTTTAATTATCTTCAAAAGGGGTGTTTTAATTAACCTAAACACCCAATTTTCACTCTTGTACTTCCTTGGAGTTTTCTTAGTTTGCATGCAAAATTTCAGGCTGCTAGGTTTCATAGTTTTGGAGTTATGGAGGAGACGCACACACACACACACACACACACACACAGCCTTTTATTTGTGCATATATATTCGTATGTGTAAAAGAAGTACCTTCATATGTGCGAACATAATCGGTGCTTCCTTAATTTTGTAAATCCTGGTATTGGCTGGTGGTGGTGGTGGTGGTGGGCTTGGGATCCTGGGGGTCCTGAGTTCAAATCCTGCTCAGTCATTTAATTAATACCAGGTGCGGTTGACTCAGCCTGTCATCCTTCTGAGGTTGGTGAAATGAGTACCAGATTGCTGGGACGATTGTGCCATTTGAGTTTCCTGTGTTGGAGTGGCAACCTGTCCAGGATTGTGCCCGATAGCCCAGGAGACTGCTTCGGCAGCACCAATGCTCTGTGCAGAGTTTGGTCCAAATGGATTTGGATTTAACTTTGTGTCGCTCTTGACATTATTCCATCTTGAAGGATCTATCTACACCCAATTCCTTGTCTTTCACATTTTAACAAAAGTAAATAGATGATTTGTAAGGAAGTTTGTACCATGTGGTATGAATGTCGTGGTGCCTCATTTAAAGTATTCAAATTATGTGAGAAGTTAATTTAAAGAAATACATGTTTTTATCTTGATTCTGTTTTCATGCATTGACATTTAGTGACTTCGTTTTGGAAATTTCACTCCTGTTTCATTCAAACTTATTTATTAATCTTTTAAATTCACTGACTTTTTACTTTTTCTACATCACTTCTGAACTGCACTGTGTTGTTGTTTTTTTGTAGGAGGTCTACTCGCTGGTGGCCAAGTCGTTGCTGGTGGCTCGACGTTGGATTTTGGAAGCTGCATCACAAGAACGTCTGACTGTTTTCCAACTTCTCTCCATGCATTGCCAGATTTAAAGACAATTGTTCACTTGTGTAAAGATTGTTGCTCTTCTCATTGTATCCGGTGATGGTGGTCATGATGTGATGACACTGTCGTGCACTAAGCGTTTTGGAATAAGCAGCCTGCACACATTTCCAAGCTTCTGCCACTCAGAAAATATTTCTCTGAAATAATCATTTCAGCACCAGTCATGGAACTCACTGAACTTCTCCGAGCACATCATATTAAGAAGGATCAGTTATCCAACTTCCCATGTGCAGAACAAGCCTTCATTTATTGCTCTAGGTGACGGTCACTGTATGCTGGCCACTAGTGTGTCAAATGACAAGTGAGTATAGTTATCTTGCAGGTTCCTTTTAAAATTTATATTGTTAGTCGTGCTTAAATATAGTGCCATGTTGGGTGGTTTGTGACGAGTATAGCTGTGTTGGTATATTTCAATGAAACACTAGTTTTGGAGGTGCCATATTCCAAAGTCTGCTCCAGCTTTTTTTTGTTTGTTTAGCCTTGGGAAGTTGTTTTATTCCTTTCAGGTTCTTTTTATTTTTTTATTTTCTTGTTTTGATTGTCAAGTCTCCCAAATGTTCTTTTTCTAATCTCATCGCACTTTCTGATGCGTAGCTATAATACTGCAAAAATGTGTGCAGCAAGTGATTCACAGGGCTAATAGTCACAACTCTAATAGATTTTACACAACTACAACATACATAAAGTTAACTCATAAAGTTTTGGCACCTCCATGCATTTTATACTACGAATTAATGAAATCAATTTTAATGTTATTTATGTAATAGACCATGTGACGTGTCTTGTACCCTGTCATTTCTGATATTATTATTATTATTATCACTCATTAATGTGTCGAGAGGGGTGGGGAGGGGGCGCTTAGGTGTTGGGTTGTAATGATAAAGGTATATTTTGTGTCTTGAGATAACACACATCTTGGTATTTATCTCCCTGTATTTGTCCTGGATTTATCAATGCCCTGCAGTGGCCTCCAGTCTCATCTACTCATACCACTGTTTCCTTTTTTATGTCCATCGTCCAAACACTAGTGAAAGGTCTTACCATCTCACTTTGTGATATCATTCACCCACTTCATACTTGGGCAGGCACTGATCTGATTCTGTTGCCAATGACGCTGCCTTTCCTGCAGGGTGATTATTGTTAGATGCTTATTTCATATTTACAAACATGGCCAAACGAGCTTTATTTCATTGTTCGGTGGGTTTCTTCTTCTGTGCAAGGATTCAGGATCATGGAGGAGCTGAACAACATATGGCAGTAGGTTTGTTTACAGACTACCAAAGGGTATTGAGGGAAAGAGTGGAGCATACACAAAACACAGAAACTAGTAACATTGGCCTTAAGAGGAAAAGAATGGGAAAGAATCAGTGTATGTAGAAGCGATTCTGGATGTACAAGGGTGAGTGCATGGGGTAATGATGGAAAGTACTGTACATTTGAAATTTTATGTTTCGTATCTTATTTATACATCGATTTTGCTGGTGGATAATATTTCTTCATATGGTTTCTTAGCGTTACACTTTGCCTTCATGGAGGAAAGACCTTTGCATTATAGCCACTAAATGATGGATGCATCCATACACAAACACGAGGTTTTGTCTCTTGTGTGTCCCTTGTATGTGAGTTGAAGCAAAACGGTGATCAAATGAGGATGCTGACAAGGTGCAAATAAGAGTGAATTTGCTTACAAACCCCATAGTCATTTACCTTCTTGGTATGATTCTCTTCGAATCTCACTGGTGACTCTTGAAAAGCAGCCAGGAACACATGCACTGTGTTGGAAAGCCACATGGATGGTACAATTGAGGAATGCCAAACAACAATGGTGAGCACTCTGTCCAGAAGGATATCCAAATGAACACAAATTCTAACAAATCATCCAAGAAATAGTCATTTACATCTTCACAGTGCCTTCAGAAAGTTTTCACACCCCTCGACTTGTCACATTTTGTTGTGTTACAGCCTGGATTTAAAATGGATTAAATCTAAATTTTTTGTCACCGATCTACACAAGGTACCCCATAATAACAAAGTGAAAACGTGCTTTTAGAAGTTTTTACAAATTTATCAAAATTGAAGAGCTGAAATGTCTTGCATCAATAAGTATTCAACCCCCTGAGTCAATACCTCCCAGTCCATGATGCTGAAAAGCATCCCCATAGCATGATGCTGCCACCACCATGCTTCATGGTAGGGATGGTGTTAAATAGGTGATGAGTGTTGCTTGGTTTCCGTCAGACGTAGCGCTTTGCATTCAGGCCAAAGAGTTCAATTTTCGTCTCATCAGACCACAGAATCTTTTGCCTCATGCTCTCAGAGTCTTTCACGTGCCTTTTGGCAAACTCCAGGTGTGCTGTCATGTACCTTTTTCTCAGGACTGGCTTCCATCTGGCCACTCTTCCATAAAGCCTACATTTGTGAAGTTCTGCAGTGATCGTTGTCCTTCCGGCAGGTTCTCCCATCTCAGCTAAGGAACTCTGTAGTTCTGTCAGAGTAGTCATTGGGTTCTTGGTCACCTCCCTCACCAAGGTCCTTCTTGCCCGGTTGCTCAGTTTGGTCGGATGGCCAGCTCAAGGAAGAGTCGGAGTTGTCACTCTGCTCTTGGGGACTTTCAATACTCTAGAAATTGTTTTATACCCTTCCCCAGATCTATGCCTCCTCACAATTATATCTCGGAGTTCTGCGGTCAATTCCTTGGACTTAATGGTGGAGTTTCTGCTCTCTCATGCACTGTCAACTGTGGGACCTTGTATAGAAAGGTGTGTTTCTTTCTAAATCGTGTCCAATCAATTGATTTGGCCACAGGTGGACTCCAATCAAGTTGTCGGGACATCTCAAGGATGATCAAAGGAAATTGGATGCACCTGAGCTCACTTTGAAGTGTCATAGCAAAGGGGGTTGAATACTTATTCACACGAGACATTTCAGCTTTTCACTTTTGATTAATTTGTAAAAATTTCTAAAATATGTTTTCACGTTGTCGTTATGGGGTATTTTGTGGAGATCGGTGACAAAAATTTTTAATTTAATCCATTTTAAATTCAGGCTGTAACACAACAAAATGAGATAAGTCGAGGGGTGTGAAAACTTTCTGTAGGCACTGTATCTGGGCAGCTAAATTGACTCACTGTAATGTGTGCCAAAAATTATGACTTTACCTTTTTCAGTGAATATGAGATGATGAACGACTTATTTTATAATATTAATTTTTGTCGTATTATATTATATGTGTACAAAACACCCTGGTGATTGATGTCTGACCTTGCCTGGCTCTTCTCATCCCAACTCCTCCACCCCCACACCTCCTCACTCATTGAATTTATGTTTATTAACTGTTTCACTGAATCAATGTGGAATAGATGTAATGCAGGATTGATGGGCCAAATGTCTTCATCTTGTGTCCAAGTTCCTTGTGCATTCATAACCCCTCAGCCTGATCATGAACCAGGGCCTTGTAATTGAAGCGAAGCAGTGCTGTAGAAGTGCTACCAGGTTGAACAACTCCATAAAATGCATTTGGCACCAGAAGCCAAGGTGTTAAAGTACCTATCTGAAGGACAGTATACAGAAGACCATGTTTGTATATTAAAGTGTATACTATACTTCCTTGCATATTATACGTTCTCCAAGATGTGGGCACCATTTGTAAAAGTGAGCCATTTTTAAGACCAGCTGTAAAAAAATCAACATTCTTGTCAAAAATGAATGTAGCATCACTGAGAAAAAGCAGTTCGGTATTATCTCAAATCCATAGAAGCAGTAGCATCCTGTTATGATGAAAATATTTTTTTATGCCCAGAGGCATTATGTTTTCAGGTTGTCCGTCCGTTCCGAATAGGTTTTCGTTATTGCGATAACTTGAGAATGGTTCAAGGGATCAAAGTCAAACTCAGTACAAGTATGTATAATGATGCAAAGATGAACTGAGTAGATTTTGGCATGAAGAGGTCAAAGGTCAGAGTCCGTGATGGGTTTTCGTTACCACAATAACTTAAGAACGGCTGAAGGGATCACAGTCAAACTTGGTACAAGTATGTCGAATGATTTAAAGATAAGCTAAAATAATGGGGTCAAGAAAGGTCAAAGGTCAGAGGTCATGCTCGGTAAAAATTATGTTGCTGCACTAACTTGTGAACCAGCAATTGGATTTTGACCAAACTTGATACAAGTATGTTTAATGATGCAAAGATGAAATGATTCAATTTTTGGGTCAAGAGGGCGAAGGTCATGGTAGGTTAAAAAAAAAAAATTATTTTGCTAACTTGTGAACCAGTAATTGGATTTTGACCAAACTTTATACAAGTATAATGATGTAAAGATGAACCGATTAGATTTTGGTGTCAATAGGTCAAAGGTCATGTTTGGTTAAAAAGAAATACTCTTACTGCACTAACTTGTGAACTAGTGATGGGATTTTGACCAAACTTGGTATAAGTATACAGTATGATCCAAAGATGAAAGAATTATATGGCGGCATAAAAAGAGGTCAAAGGTCAGAGTGCGTGATCGGTTTTCGATACCCGATAACTTAAGAACGGATGAAGGGATCCAAGTCAAACTTCGTACAATGATGTATACATAAACTGATGAGATTATGGGGTCAAGAGGTAAAAGATCAAGTCAGGTAAAAATGTAATATATGAGAACGGCTGATGGGATTTCAATCAAACTTGGTACAAGTATCATAATGATGTAATGTGGGTGGAGGCATATTTGGTGACGTCGAAGAGTGCCATTCTAGTTAAACATGACATGGCATGTGGACATAGCAGAGTATACTAACTACAATGCCATCCTGAAGAACAAGAAACCATCCAATTATCCAAAGTATCATGCGACCACTGACAGCCCATAGCAGAGAGCAGTAGTCTTTTGAGTTACAAACAAAGGCCTTGTAGACTGTGAGTACCTCTGATTTTCCAGGAAAAGACTCGGATCGACAGAAAATGCCCAAACCATGTGCATAGATGCCATATAGAAAAAAAAAATTATCAGTTATTATTTCATCAGTTCTTACAGGTACATGTGGTCTCCTTCCCATTGGCTGCAACGAGTACATGTACACTAATTCCCTTCCTGGCTGGTATGCAGATGGTCTTTTAGATTCCAGTGGTTAATATGAACAGGTGTACATGCAGCAAATGGTAAGTTAAGAGAATATTCTTGTTTCCCACCCTAATTGGGTGGTACTTCGTGTGTTTAGACAGTTCCAGTTGGTAACTAGAACAGCACTTGGTGGAGCGCATACCTCCACCAGGCTGAACAGTTTAACCAACTGATAAGTTTAACCCACAGGCAAACCCACTGATAAGCCAGATCTGCATCCGGACCTTAATCAAAATCTAATCGGCTTGTTCTTGTCATCTACCCAACATATCCATTAAGTTTTGTCATCATCCATCCACAACGTTTTGAGGTATCGTGCTCGATATAGTTTTTTGCCTCATCTCTCATTGGTGAAGAACAACTTACAAAATTAAAGAATTTTCATATCCGGATGCAGATATTCATCAAAATCGAATCAATTTGTCCTCCTCACACAACCAACCTGTTCACCAAATTTTGGCCGAATCCTTCCATAACCTTTTGAGATAGGACCAAAAACTATATGTAGCATGCTATCTCTCAATGGTGAAAAGTCACTTAAAAATTTCTAGTATCCTAATCTGGAGCTTCTCCAAAATTGAATCGATTTGTCCTTGTCACACAGCCAACCTGTCCACCAAATTTCAGCCGAATCCGTCCATAACTTTTTGAGATATCCTGCTCAAAGACAAACAGATGGGTGAAAGCACAACCTCCGTCCACCTTCGGTGGTGGAGGTAACTAGAATGGCACTCGGTAGAGTGGATACCTCTGCCAGGTTGAATAGTTTATGTTTTGTATCCCACTGATAGGCCGGATCTGGATGCGGACCTGAACTAAAATCTAATCGGCTTGTTCTCATCACTTACCCAACTCATCCACCAAGTTTTGTTATCATCCATATACAACTTTTTGAGTTATCGAGCTATATATTGTTTTTGGCCCCATCTTTTAGTGGTGACTTATCAAGGACCTCTGGTAGCTTATACATGTTGCTGCGTTTAAGCCTGGGGAGTAACTGCTGAAATCTATCTCGGTTCTTCCTGACATCTTTATCCTTTGTTTCTTTCATACTTCTTTCTAATTTTTTCACAATTCTCTTTTTCATTCTAATTCTTGCTTTTTCTTCTCTTTCATGTCTTTTACTCTCTTTTCCTCTCTTTCATTATCTATCTCTCTAACGAGAAGTGAATTCTTGCAGAAAATTTTCTGTAAGGCTCACTTGGCTGCACCTGGATGGGTTTTTGAGGGTTGAGGAGTCGCGGCTGAAACCCCAATCCTATCCAGGTTCCTCCTGATGATTCCATCTTTTCTCTTTACTGCTTCGGGTTCCTTCTTGGTCTTCCATTTGATTAAAAAATTGTGGTATCCGGATCTTCACCAAAATCAAATCAATTCGTCCTTGTCGCATACCCCACCTGTTGTTCGTCTTTCGGCTGCTCCCGTTAGGGGTCGCCACAGCGGATCATCCATTATGATCCGCATACGATTGCACAGGTTTTACGCTGGATGCCCTTCCTGACGCAACCCTGGTCGCCTCTTACGACACAGGGATAAGGATTGGGTTTCGCCATGATTCCAGGCTGCCCTACACCCTCTCATAGCGTGGCCCAGCGCAGAGCTCCCGTCCTCAAGCGATCCTCAACCCAAGCCTCCGAGTAGCCGGATTACAGGCGCACGCCACTACGCCCAGTATTGTCGCATACCCCACCTGTCTACCAAATTTCGTCCAAATCCGTCCACAACTATTTGAGATATCCTGCTCACAGACCAAAAAAAACGGGTCAAAACATAATTCCCATCTACCTTTGGTGGTAGAGATAATTAGGAAGACTCAATTTACCTGCAGGTTCAGACTGAACCTCAGACGTTAATTCAACTACTGCTTTTACAAGAACAACTGAACTAATGCTCTCATTCGAATATACAGCATTTTAAGAAATACTATATCTATACTAAGAGTTTAAAGAAATTTACCATAATTGAATAAGGATTGCCCTATGGTCTTGACGAAAGTGAAATAAAACTTCAGTGGAGTTCACTCCTGAACTTTATCTGGTAATAAACTCTCTCCACTAGTATCCCTAAAAATAGAATGAAGCCAAAGCCGATCTACCTGCTTGCCGGAAAAATCACAAACTAAGAACTCGCGGATCCTATCAACTTTGCGAGTCGACTTCTTCAGCGTTTGTCTGTCCGTGTGTAACCATTTTTCTTAGAGATGGCTGAACGGATCTATGTCAAACTTTCAGAGGTTCGTCAGTGAGTGCCATGGAGTGTTTACAGCAAAAAAAATGGAAATTTTGGAAAAAAAGAGTTCAGGTTATTTTATTTTATGTTTTTTAAATCGCTGTATCGTGCCGAAAACTTTTTGATTAATGACAGTTTTTCAATTACATATCATGAATAAATACAAAACAATTCCCAGACATTTCATTACAAATATACCTCTTCCAAAGCGTCCAAGTTAGTGGTACATCTTCCTCAACGGCACCATATTTACAGATCGGGGTCAAACTTACCCAGAAACATCAACGACAACATTCACGAGCATCCATTCGATGGATAACATCTAATTCCACTTCGAAGGTAACACTTTTACAATGCCTCTTAGCCAATAATCTACAGGGCGTTTAAAAAGTCCCGTTACCCCCTCTGCAGAACCTGATAAATGAATATAATGAACACATAAGAGGTATAAATGGAAACTATGAATACACAAAACTTTTGTAGTCATAAAAACCAAAGTATTAACATGAACATATATATATATATATATTTAGCGTGAAACGTACCAGGGTAGATGATGATGATGATGATCTGTGTGTGAAGATTTTGCGATCTGGGTCTCATGGTCATGGTCACAATTGATAGTTGCAATTCCATGGGGTTTCCACAAATGTCACAGGATTGTGAGTTGGACAGGCGACCGTGACAAGACATTTTAAAATCTCTGTCGTGCTTAAGCCTTTGTAGCTACGTGAAAGGTAATATTGAATGATCCCCGACCACATTCCTTCGCGGGTGTGGGGAAGTGTTTTGTGCCCCCACAAAAAAATATACCGAGCAGCGCCGGGTACCCCTGCTAGTATCCAAATAAAGCTGGATCCATGTTTTGGTCGTTTATATTTATACAGTTCGCTAACGGATTAGTGGCAAAGATGGCCCTATGAATATGGCCTCTTGTGGCATAGCTTGTTGGAGGCAGCTGTGCAAGAGTTGTTCCCTTACTGTGGTTACACAACCAGTACCTCAGTTCATCCATGGTTTTACATGCAGATGCATGTTTCAGCACCTGTACTAGATATGCTTCTGCCCTTGAGTAGATTTTCTTCTTTGTTAGGACCAGTGCCGCATCAAGGAAAAATGATGCTCGGGGCGAGATGTCAAATTTCCACCCCCTCGTAACTCACATGCTGAATTAAACACACAGCCCAATGCAATATCTTTATTACAAATGAAATTAGGTACATTTGCTCGTATACAGTTAAAGTTTTGTTTTCTGCCTTTATAAATTGTCATTGGCTTACTAAATGTGCAGTTGGTGTGACTTTGTGGTTCACCTCTTCCTAGCCTTCAGTGAGGCGAACTCGTCAAGGCTTCGAAGTCAATTGACTCGGCTAGTTCTCACTCAATGGAGAGGATGGCTAGATTACTGAACCGAGAGTGGCTTTGTGGATCTGAGTTCGGTCTTTATTCCGTTTCAGTTGAGAGAAGCTCCTCTACACACTGCAACGCTCACACACATGGTGAGAAATGTCCTCAGGTGTTGAGAAGGTTTGGGAAAGATATCCCCACTTCACAACATATTGAAGGATTTCATAAGCCTTCCAGTCCACCGTTTCCATCCCAGTGGCTTCTTCGTACATTTTGATGTGTCAACGAAGACTATGAATCTCCTCCTGTAGCTCGCTGGCGATGATATCGTCGTACGTCTCTGTGAGATAATGGATTTTCATGGCAATGTCTTTGTCAGTGGCTGAGTCCATCAGACAACTGAGTGACGTGAGAAACCCGAATTTAATGTTCATGTCACTTATCTGATGTGTGCGTCGGGTCGTTTCCTCGTGTCGCCGATCCAAGATTTCATATTGCTCCCGTTTAATATCATCTTGCAATGAGAGACTTGCGTTCATGGTGTCTTCCCCTGGCAATCTTTTCCTCCTCCTTATCCGTCACTCGGTAGAGATTCCCATTTGCTCACAAAAATCAGCGGCCTTGATTTTTGCTTCCAGTATGACGTTATCCCGCTCATTTTGGAGAAATAAAACAAGGGCTCCCAACTTGGCAGCAGAAGCATCTAGCCCAGCTGTTTGGAGTATTTTTTGCATGTCATTCATCTCAGTTAGAATGGGCTTCCAAAAGAATTGGTAAACGGTGAAAATGTAGGTCATCATGCTATTCAACAAAATAGCTGCTTCTGACTGTGTGTCCTGAGTCTCGGTGTTACTTTATTCCAACACCCTTTAGGACATGCTGCTCGAAAGAAAATATCAAGAGATAAACCAAATCAAGCTGACTTAATGGTGTTTACTAGATATATGGTGTGATCCTCACCGAACGCAGACGAGACTTTCGGCAGGGGCTGCTTGCAGCCCATGTTGATCTCTGTAAAGCGTTTGATTCAGTGAATCGTGATGCCCTCTGGAGGATTCTTGGTCTTCTTGGGGTGCCACCAAAACTGATCGATCTGATGTCTGAATTATACTCTGGTACTGAGAGTGCTGTGAGATGTGGTGGTACCATCTCTGACTTATTTCCAGTTGTTACTCAGGGGTGTGTACTGGCCCCCACACTTTTCTGCACTTGTATGGACTAGATTCTGGGGAGGATGTCGGAGAGATCAAGCTGCGTGCATTGTTTGGAATGTCAAATCTCTGACCTTGATTTCGCAGATGATGCAGTCATCTTTGCGGAGACTTTAGATATCCTTTTGGGGCCCTAGGGGCTGAATGAGGAGTCGGAGGCGTGGGATTACAGGTTTCCTGGGTCAAAACTAAGATCCAGGCTTTCATGACATCTTCGATGCTTCTGTCCTGTCTGTGCCTGTTTGTGTGAGGATGTTGAGGTCGTGGAGAGATTCACTTACCTTTGCAGTGACATTCATGTCTTTGCTGGCTGTGAGCCAGAGGTCAACAGACATCTGGGTCGGGCCTGGGGAGTCATGGATTCACTGGATCACGGGTGTGGCGCTGCCGGTACCTGTGCGGGAGGACGAAAGTCCGAGTCTTCAGTCCTTGGTGCTTCCAGTCTTGCTCTATTGATGTGAGACTTGACTCTGACCAGGGATCTGAGACGGAGACTTAATTCCATTGGTACCAGGTCTCTTCGATAATCCTTGGCTCTTGCTTGTCGGACTTTGTGTCCAACGAGCGGTTGCTGAGAGAGCTCAAATGAGATTTGTTACCTGCATAGTCCGTGAGCATCAGCTGCGGCTGCATGGACATGTGGCTCGTTTCGTGACGCTGATCCTGCTCACAGATTCTCTCAGCGAGGGAGTCTCATGAGTGGAGGGGCCATTGGGCGACCACATAGACCTCATGTGTTGCAGCATGCTTGATCAGCATCTCAAGGAGATATGGGGATGGGCCAGGTATCTGCCTGGGGGCTGGCCAGACGGACGCCCCTGGAGTACCGGCGGAAAGTGGATGCAGCGACGCGCTGTTCTGGCGCATGCTCCCATACCTGACTACCTGACTAGATATATGCTGTTTGAAACCAAAAATCATGAATACATAAATTTTTCTCACATAAAAACGTCTTTTTGAGGGGAAAATGTTGGATTTGAATTCTGTGAAGCATAAGCTTTCATTTGATATGCATATCGATAAGGGTTGCAAAAAATAAATAAACATCATTACTTTCGTTGATGCAAAAAAGTGGCGTTGCCTATTTCATTGATTCCCACCTTCTTGCCGGGGTAGGAAAATTTTACTCTTGATTTTGTTTTTTATTGCCCCAAGGAATGTTCTTAAAGAAAATGAAGAGCAAGTTAGGGCGCATCAAAATACATGCAGGACCACCCACAGTCACTAAACTAAGGCTTTCCATCTGCCTCCACTCTTCATTTTCTCTTTTTCCCCACTATTTGAATTGCTTTCCTTGGAGAGAGAGAGAAAGTGATGAGTTCCATTGCACTCTGCCCTTCAGGGCTTCTTGCAGGCAGTGCAGCACAAATTCAAGTCATCCTCTATTTCTACCTGTGATCTTATCGACCCTCTGTAACCCTACCTCACCCAAATCTCTCCCTTGCACCTTCGTGTTTTTGTCCCTTCCTCTCTTCCTCTTATTTTTCGAGTTTGTTAGTTCCCTTGCTTATTACCCCGCGCGTGAAGCGCAAAGCGAGGTTAAAGCAATAGGTTCGCTCTGTCTGTGTGCCTCCAGCCATCAATCTTTGATCGATCAACTACCACTTCATTTCAATTGAATATTATATTTTGAACACTGTAGAACACGAATCAGAACATAAATGGGAACAAGAACCTGTAAATCAGTTGTACTTTGGCGCTGAAATTGGCAAATTGTTTGGAATCTCTTCCCGATCGCACATGCGCAGAGAGGATTGAGAGAAAAAAAAATTTTTAGTCTGTCTTTTTGAGACTAAAAAGTGTTTAGCAGTCAAACAAATTGAAAATTATTCCAAACAGCAAGCTTACTGTTTTTAAGGACATCATAAAGGACACAAACAACAGGCACGAACAACTCATTTAATGTGCTAAATAAGGTGATGTAAAAGAGGGTGCATCAACAGCGGTAAACATCTGGATTTTGTTTTTTCTTTTCTCCAGCCCTAAAAAATTTTTTTTTTTTTTAATTTCAAATGAATTATATACTTGAATACTGTAGAACACAAATCGTCTTGTTGGCACTTCCAAAAAATTCCAGTTTAGCAGAACCTGGATAAAAGATTACTCCTTTTACACCCTCTCGACCAATGAAATTTTCCGCTCAATCTCAGCATTGGGGAATATCAAAGTTCAGCCAAAATCGCAGCTCGTAGAAAATATAGATTGTGCTCAGAAACGCAAAGCTCAAATTGAAAAGACCCTTCCCATGTCCTCTTTCTCAACACTACGTGGGGTAAGGTATTCTGTGAATTGTCAAGTTTTGTGGAACGATGCGTCACTCCACTGCAGCACCACCAGGACATTGCCTTTTAATCTTCTGTCACCTCACTGTTCCAATTGAGTGATTTGCTTCAATGATTTGTACGTAGCATGTATTTTACTGCATTATCCCCCATTGGAGTTACTCCGAAATGGGGGCTTATGTAGTTGGTCTCGATTTTTGTGTCCGTGTGTGTGTGTGTGTCTGTGTCTGCGAGTGTGCGTCTGCAAACATATCTCGGAGATGTCTGGTCCGATTTTATTCATACCAGACAAAAAGACAACAAATGATGTTATACATGTGCACATCAATTTTTTTTTGCGATGCGAACAAAGATGCCCGACTGGCGACCATTTCAATTGTAAAATAAAACCCCAGTGTCGAACACGTCCTCAACCATTTCTCGGACATGCATTTATCGATCTTATTCAAACTTGGCACACAGATAAGGAATGGTGGCTTACATATATATGTCTTTACTTTTCGAGATCAGATCCAAGATTGCCAACTGGCGGCCATTTTAGTTGTAAAAACCCCAATGGTTGAACACGTCCTCAACTATTTCTCAGACATGCATTTACCGTTCTTGTTCAAACTTGGCACGCAGATAGTGAATGATGGTATACATATGCATGTCATTCTTTTTCGAGATCAGATCCAAGATGGCCAACTGGTGGCCATTTTGTTACTTAAATGTGTCCCCAACCATTTCTCATACATGCATGATCCGATTTTGTTCAAACTTGGTACAAACACAGTACATGAAGGCACACACATACACGTCACTTTATTTTGCGATCTGATCAAAGATGGCCGACTGGTAGACTGACAGCCATTTTAGTTGTACATAAATGTGGGCTTGCCCTTTAACTCCGTACAACAAAATTACTAAAGCAATGGGGGCGATGACATTTTGTGTCTTTTTTACTTGTTTAATTTGGTTCTTGTTTGTTTGCTGTATGAGATTATATTATACCATATTTATTATACCTATAACAAGAAAAAGAGCAATCAGAGATTGCAGACCCTCACCAGGACTTTTTTGTGTGGTGTATTTTTGTGGTGTTTGTGTACTGATACGTTATGTAATTAAGAATTGACATAACTAGAACATGCCTGGTGTTGGCTTAATGGTTTGTGCAGGATTGTTCCCAATTGCCCAGGAGACTGCTTTGGCAGCACTGATGCTCTGTACAGAGTATGGTCCCAATATATGGATTGATAACTAGAACTGCCACTTTATAACTGCTGGCAGAGATGACTGGGTACCAAGATTTCCCGCTTTGACTGAATACATCGGATACCTGACCCTGACCCATGACATTCATTATTATTCAATTGAATTTAGAAAGGGATTAAAATAAATTAAATTCAAATCAAATGGAAGACCAAACAGGTACAGTACTGCATTGGAGTCATCAGAAGGAACCTGGATAGGATTCACATTTCAGCTGCTACTCCTTTACCTTCAAACCCATCCAGGCATAGACAAGTGAGCCTCATTCACAAAAAAAATAAAATAAAAAAGAACCTAGATCAAAAAAAAAATTCTGCCTGCCAGACCATGCGTCTGATCAGGTTGAAATTTAAAACATATATTCTCCCTCACTACTACATCATAATTTGAAGTTTCACGTCGATTGACGAAGCGATTCAAGAGAATTTTTTTTTTAAGATTTCCGCTCAATCCAATATGGCTACCAGACCATGTGACATCAATTATTCGTGAATACCCTGGAATCCCCAAGGCTTGGAGAACATTTGTGCAAAGATTCCCTTCGCTATGTCCAGCCGTTCTGGAGAAGAATATTTTCACATGTTTTAGGGTAAATCAAATATGGCTGCCAAACCATGTGACCTATGATGTCATATATGTGAACCTTTTGTTCCTCATGGACAGGCGGTCATACTTGTAAAGTTTTGCCTCGATCTGTTCAGCCACTTCAGAGAAGAAGATTTTTGAAGGTTTTTCTTTTATAACAATATGGCTGCCAAATAACGTGACAGATGACGTCATCGTGTTTTTTTTCTGTGAACCATTTTATCCCTAGATGACCCTGAAAAATTTTCATACTGATCAGAAGTAGCATTCTACATTTGCAATTATGACGTCATTATGAGGGAACCTATGGCATCACAAAAACAATTAATTGTTCCCCATGAGTACTTGCTATGTGCCAAGTATAAATTTTTTTCCTTGGTGTAGTTTCAGAGATAGAGGTCCAAATTTTTCCGTTTTTCCAACATGGCTGCTACACCACGTGACCTATGGTGTCATAATTATCAATAAAACATTCTACTTGAGTAGTTGCTCGTATGGTGAAAATTTCGTCTCGATCCGACAAGTGGTTGCGGAGAAAATCATTAAAGCTCTGTGCGAACAAACAAACAAAGCCAAATGAATACCTGAGGGAATGAATTAAACCAGGGTTATTGTGTGTGTGTGTGTGTGTGTGTGTGTGTGTGTGTGTGTGTGGTGTGTGTGTCTTCTGTCTGGTGTGTTTCGGCGTATCAAAATGCCGTGCTTTGAAACAGGTCGTGATGGTTTTGCATGATAAAGTTCTCATTGAATGCCTGATCTTCATCGTATGATCAGCTCATCGCTTGCCAAGCCAGCCGGTCCTTATCGACCGTTTCATTGGAGTATGTACTTGCTTGAGTGCTTAAACCGCTTGGCGAGTGCTCTGCAAGCTGCTTGGTAATGGAATACACTGCTGTTTCACCATTCTCTACACCTTTCCATTTGCTTTATTTGTCTTTTTTTACTTTGTTGCTCAACCTTGAGTGCTATTCTTCGATCTTTGTTCGTTTGCACCTTTTTGTGCCATCTGCTTTCGTTTAGGATGTTATTTCATTTTATTAGGAGCTTGGAGCAATGTTATCTTCTATATTAAAGCGAATGCGATGTTGTTTGTTTGTTTGTGATGCTGCTCCTCTGGGCTCCCAAGGTTAATTGGTTCGCGGGCGCCAGCAGTGACCACTATTTTCGTTGGTCTGTCTGTCTGTCTGTTTGTGACTCTCCAGAGCATAGCTCCGTGACGTTTGATGCGATCTTGATGAAA
>CM068953.1:92630930-92644532 GCA_035128595.1 Eptatretus atami | reverse complement strand
TGATCTCACCACTATCCGGTCTCCGAACCTCAGAGAGTGCAATACGGATGTTCAGATGCTTGAGCTCAAATGATAACAGAGACAGGTGATCATCCTCTCTTCGGAATAGGACATTCCATGCACCCACCCAAATGGACCACCCCAGCAGCACCCCGACACACACTACCGCAATCTGACCCGGGAAGGTTACCCCATGGTTTTCCTCCTTTTATCAAAGTGTGGGGGTCTTGAAGGCTTTGCCCCAATCCTGTCATCAAGTGAGCTGCCCTGCAGATGGCAGCTACACCGGAGGTACTCCCATGGAGTGCGTTTTCAATTTTCTTTGCGTTTTTCTAGTGTTTTGTGGCGTGAAGGGTTTTACGGTGGCTAGAGTGCAAATCCTGCCACCAACCTCCTCAACAAAAGTAACCCAACTGCAAGAGGACGTCCGCAGACAGTTGGGCACGAGATCTGGTTGACCGTTGGCTCATAAGGAGCTCCTCTGCCCTTTGACAGGTTTTGTTTTTAATCCTGCTGGGTTTCCACATCATACACCCTCCTCACCAAAAAACCTGGTGGGGAAGACAGTTTAGTCGCCAACAATCTGCAGCTCCAAAGCACACAACCATCTCTTCTTCTATCTTGGGTAGCAGTGAAACACTTTCCACTCCCCATGTGTTCTGCTATTCCACCCTCGTGTTCTCCATCACACAGTTGCACCTGTAGCCTGCTCGACTATGGGGCATCTTGTGGTCTCCGGTGGTACCTTCCCCGTGAGTTTGACTGCGCCCTCGATGGGCCATATATGGGCTATTTACTGGCTTCTATGGGCTCTAAAGTGGCCTCTATGGATCCTGAACAAGCCTCTTCAGGCTCCACTCCTACACTGCCTACGGGGTCTTCACTGTCCTTCACCATGGGGTTCACTAACCTTTCTTCAAGCATGGGGTCCTCTGCTCACCACTCTACCATGGGGGTCCCTACTCTATTTCCCTGGTTGTGTCTACTTTCACGCTCACCACTTGGGCCAAGCTAGCCTCTCCCCTGGTGCCGTACCGATCTCTGCCATCTCACGCATGCCAACCTTGGTAGTTGTCTCCTTTTACTCTCGTCTTGGCCAGCCAGATCATGAAAGATGATTTTAAAACGTTCTCCCGGCCACCCCACAATAAGTTGGGAATCATTGGGGCTGTCAAAACAAGAAAAATATCATGTGAGAGTTTGCAAAAACAACTTGTATGCATTTGCAAAGTGCTGCCACAGCACTTACTGCCAGGTTCTTCCACTGACTCTTCAACCTTCTGCTATGTATATTCCAAACCATCTACAAGCGCTGAAAGGAGAACCCAAACACTCAGACCACCTCAGTGCTAATCTATCCCTTGATACCCTCCAAAATAGATATGATGCGTCTTTTTTTTCCGATTTCTGAATTATAAAGTAGGTAAATTTGCGATTAAGGGTCAAAATCTATTTCTTCAGATTAGCCGTGACATCTCACCCGGAAGTCAACCATCATATCCGTACTGTATACGGGTTCCATCGCAGTATGATTTAACTGAAACGACGAATAATTTCCGATTTTCTACAAATATGCCGAGTCGATGCGTCCTTTGTGCTTGCATCGTAATACAAACCAAGATGGTATCATGCTACACCAATGGCCGAAAGACCCTAAGTTTGCCAGAAATTGGACGAGAGTAGTCTTGGAAAGGGGGATTCTGAGCAACCTTGTGCTATGAGGGCTCCAGAGCTCTGGGAATGCTCCCAGATCCATACTTTTTGAGATGAATAAAGGCGTCTTGAGGTGATAGAGGTCTGGCTTGAACCACCGAGATTTCCATTTAGACATTGGTATTTTCCTTAGTATACACATTTTGCATGGCTACCATGGAAGATCATATTTCAGCAGCAATGGAAAAGCATAACGCAGCAGCAAGTGAAGACCTTCAATGGCCAAAGAACGAAGACCTTCAATGGCCAAAGAGTGAAGACTTCAACTGCCAGAGAGGTGCCTTTAGCGAAGTGCAATAGCCAACGAAGTGGCGAGACCTCCCCTTAGCGGTATACAGGATCAGGGAGAAGGAAACTTTTGAGACACATACCGGGCCTAGCATGATCCTAGATCTCGAAAACCAGGAAAGGGAGCACGCCCGAGTACGCATGCCCCAACGTCTATGAGAGGATCTGCTAAGGGCTCCGGAGGTCAACTTTATCTTAAACAAAGGGCTAGTACGCAGCAAAAAAGATGCAAGTCACCGCTGCTACAGCTTCCAGCTCCTGTCCTTGTAGCTTCGCAAAAAGTAGTATCTGGCACAGTTGAACATGCACCATATGTACCTTGTTGTACCAAAAGGGGTTCTGGCTCTGAGACCATCCCCTACCTTTTATATAGAGGTGATACATCTATATGTTACTAAAACTCTCATCTTGTGTGTGTATATATATATATATATATACATATGGATGTATGTTCCTGAAATACAGCCAAAACGGTACACAATAGCGCAAAAATTTTAGGGCCACCTTACTCACTATTCACCTGCGGTCTGCAGTATCGAGTTTTGTTAAAATCGGGCAACAAAAAAAATTATTCAAAAAGCAATTCCCGATTCAGTCAAGTACTCTTCGGGAGTATTTGATCAATGCAAACAACCTCAGCGGTATAGTTCACTGGAGCTATCCCTTTTTTATTTTTTTATTTTGGAAATGATTTTTTTTATCAACTGCTGTCACAACGGGAACCCAACGGGTTCACGGGTCGTCTAGTAGATACTATGGCTAAACCAACGATGCGTCAAAAGATCAACAACCAGGTCATCTACGAAGTACACCAAGGGATTAGGGAATGCAAGAATATGAAAAGGAACCTTCTTCGCGCCTTACAGGCGGTAGACGCTGAAATCGCGAAGATCCAAAACAGGTGTCCCCACCCCAGATGGGGTGCGCAGTGGGTCGCCAAGAGGGCTCTGTGGGAATACTGCACAGAATGCGGACATATATGTCTGGCTTAGCAAGCAGGAAGATAGCATTCCCCAGATTAACCTGCTTCTTATCGAGAAGGCCGGCAAGTTTTAATTGTTTTTACTATCAGACATATCTGACAATTTCATCCATTTCACAATCAGACATATCGGCAGTGGCACTCAAAATTTCATCCATTTCATCATACAAACTTTCGAAGCTATTGTATAAATGGAGGCTCACAGCATCCTCATAAGATAAATCTCTTGCAAGATAATCGGACGTCTTCTTATTGTAATCCATTAAAAACGATGGTGAACTATTGCGATCCATTGCAGTATCTACTATGCAATTTCCTTTTTCCATGACATGGACTTCTTGCAGTAAATTACTTACATAACACCACCGAGATGGCACATTTAGACATTGACATTTTCCTTTGTATACCCATGAAACATGGTTACAATGGACGAGTACATCAAACTAGTGCTTGCAGAAATGCAAATACAGGAGCCTCCCCAAGGTGCTGTACAGAGCATTTTGGATGAGCCCATTCCAGAAGCAGTGAAAAAGCACCTGCTTGAACCACTGCTTTCAAAGAAATACCGACCTTCTACCCCACCTTGAAAGAGGAAGGAGAGAAAGCGGAAGGTCATACTTGAGGAGTTCGATCCCAACCCTCCTCAAAAAATCAGAATCACCAGGAAATCAGAAACAAGGAACTTCTTGGCCTGTTCAAGGCAGATGGCCTCTCATTCAAAACATTGAACAATCGCTTGCAGAAAAGCAGATACTGGAGCCTGTCCAGGGTGTTATAGAGAACATATTGCATGAACCCATTCCGGAAGCAGTGAAAAAGCACTTTCTTAAATCACTGCTTTCAATGAAATGCCGACCTTCCGCCATGAAAGAGGAAGGAGAGAAAGTGGAAGGCCATTCTGGGAAAGTTTTATCCCCTACCTCCCCAGAAAACCCAGACTGTAGATAGCTACCAAAAAGACATTCTCGAGCTGTCCAAACACGAGGAACAAAACAAAAGGTGACCTCACTTTCGAAAAGACCCCCTGGGCCATTGGACATTTTCTGCGAAGGTGGAGATGGATGTTCCAAAGTTTCACCAACTGGAGGCCAACCCTAAATCCTTCCTGGAAGGTGTGCACCCACAGATTCACCAGAAACTGGTGGAAGAGATCCTCACCTTGAAGGGGGTTCAATTCCAGCTTGCTTTTAAGGTTCTGTTCCGGAAGAGAAAGATTGACAAGGAGGGGAAGGAGTGGGTGCATATACCTGCAGTGCTCCGGCGTAAGCAGGAGGCCGTCTTGCAGGCCCATGAGATCGACGGTGCACTTGACACGGCTTTCCCATACATCCTGGAGACCCTTGAAAAGTGGATGAGTCGTGGCTCTGGCTGGGAGGTTGACAGAGTGGAACTTCTGTGGCTGGACATCGCTCACTACCAGCCTCTGAGGGGCGGCTCCTATTTCCCACTGCCAGCAGCTCTCAGAAACAAGAAAGCAGTGGTTATTGTGAAGAACATGGATGCACATTGCCTCCAGTTGGCCCTCTGGTCTGCCCTGTTCCCAGTGGACCATAGTGAACATGCATACAGACCCACCAAATACCCCACAGAAGATGGCCTGGACTTCACAGGGGTTGATGCTTCCACACCGCTACCACAGATCAAGCAGATAGAAAGGCAGAATAACCTGGCTCTGAATGGATTTGACTGGGACAAGGGGATGATTGTCCACAGGCTTAGCAAGCAATACATCTCTAAAATCAACCTGCTACTAATTGAGAAGGACGGTAAGTTGCACTATACCTGGGTTAAAGACCTCAACCGCCGACTTCATGGTCAGAGCAAGCATTGGGAGCGAAAGCACTTCTGTGAGAGGTGCCGAAATGGGTACTCCGCGAGGGGCTGCTGGAGGTGCATAGACCAGAATGTAAGGGCATCGGGCAAACCGCTATGAGGGTAGAGATGCCAGAGGAGGGGAAAAACATGATCTCCTTTCAGAACTGGCATTAGCAGCAACCAGCTCCCTTCATCATGTATGCTGACTTTGAGGCCCTTACCACCAAGATTGATGGACCAGAACAACACACAGAAGATGCAACTGCATGAGGCTTCTGGCTACGGCTACATCGTAGTAAGGTGTGATGGTCAAACAGAGCCTCCAGTGGTCTACTGGAGTCCAGACACAGTGAAACACTTCCTCAATGCTATTCAGAAGGAGGAGAGACACATTTAGGATATCCTAAGCAACCCTCGGCTTCTGAGAATAACACCCCAAGATTGGAAGATATACAACACAGCACACGCCACATCTGTGATAAGCCTCTGATAGTTGCAGGGGGCAACGCGACGCAGTCCTCGATCAATGTTGTATCACTGGAAAGTTTTGAGGGTAGCCCACAGAAATTGCAACCTAATGCTGAGGATAAAACAGAAACAAATAATCACCCTGTGGTCTTCCACAACCTGAAGGCCTATGACACATCATCTGATGCAGGCTATCAGCAAGGTGAATGGTACGATCACCTGTATCCCAAACAACATGGAAAAGTACATTTCATTCTCTCTCAAGCGTGATACAAAGGAGGGGCTCAAGAAGGTGAAAAAACTAAGAGCTCTTATTTGAATTCTGCTTCATTGACAGTGCCCAGTTCCTCCTGGCTTCCCTAGACAAGCTCACATCAGCCACCGACCTGAGGACTTTCACATCACAGCCACATTTGAGCTGATGAGCATAAGGCGGCAACTACTGCTGTGGAAGGGTGTTTACCCCTTTGAGCATATGGACTCCTGGGAGAGATTTGCAGATCCCCTCCCACCCCTGGGGGCCTTCTACAGCAAGCTCAGCAATGGGAACATCAGCGAAGAGGATTACACCCACGCCCAAAAGGTTTGGACTGCTTTTGGGTGAAAAGACATGGGAGACAACCATGACCTCGACCTCCATACAGACGTGCTCCTTCTAGCAGATGTCTTTGAGACCTTCAGAAAGACCTGCAAGTGGCAATATGGACTAGACCCTGCCCACTACTACACGAGTCCTGGCCTGAGCTGGGATGCGCTCCTGAAGAAAACCCGCATAGAGCTCAAACTTCTCATGGACTACGATCAGCACCACTTCATCGAGAAGGGTCTGCATGGTGGCATCTCCATGGTCTCAAAACGCCATGTAAAGGCAAACAACCCGCATGTCAAAGGGTACAACTCGAGCAAACCGAATAGCTATATCTTATACCTCGACGCCAACAACCTATTCGGCTGGGCCATGAGCCAGCCACGGCCAACAGGCGACTTTGAGTGGGTAGAGAACTGCGGGCAGCTTGCTGGAAGTATTGCAGATCACCCAGCTGAAAGCTCACAGGGCTACGTTTTAGAGGTGGACTTGGAGTATCCAGAGGAGCTGCATGACGAGCACAATGCCCGCAGTCCAAACAATGAATATTCAGCGGATTCAAAAACCATAGCGGGTCTCATTCCAACAGAAGAACCAGCAATATTCTATCTTGTCAAACAGAAGGTATGGATATTTCATGATAAATTGACATTCCTTAGCTCTGCTTGATCAAATCTTATATATTATTTCCGAGTTTGTGGTTTCGTGTCGCGCTATCTTCAACTTTGTTCTGCGCTCGAGTAACGTGATATTCGGCTTACATTATCTCAAAGACCATATGAGGTGCATGGTACAAAAAAAAGTAAATAAAATGGTTCTGAAACAGTGAAATCGTATTCCACTTACTGCATTAAAGTAAAATTACTACTGATACTCTGCATCATTTCCTTTCTCAAACACACCCACCCCAACATGTCGCGCAGAGCGCGGGTTATGCTAGTAAATAATGAAAACAGAGTGCTATTTGGTGCTGCTCATGCTTTTGGTGATCACAATAAATTCATTATGAATGAACTGTGTTGGTATATTTGTGAATATACTCCTAATCTTAAAACAGAAGAGATGTTGAATAGAAGACTTAACTCAAAGAAACCCCTCAATGTATCATACCTTAAAAGAAGATGCCAACACGTTAAACTGAACCAAACCACTTACAGGTGGAATTTGGGTGTTCTGAAAGGAAAACCACGATACTTGTTGCTCATATTTAAGGAACCAGATGGAGATACCGTGACTGATAAGAACAACGCTTTGGTTGTAAATGCCAAGGTGAAACAACTTTGAGTTTCTCTTGATGGAACATTTTACCCGCGAGATAGATTAGAAATTGATTGGGATAAAAATGATTATGCGGAAGCCAACAAGTCTTACCAAAAGGTGTGTGAAAGTAATGGAAATAAAGAACCCATTTTGGATATGGTTGTGTTTAAAAAGCTTTATACAATATAAGTGATTGACCTGAGTTCTCAAAAGGAAACTATAAAGTCCAATAGAGTAGATCCTTCCCTGTACATTGAGAGAGGAGAGAGAGAGTGAAGTAGTTGATACATATTGTTTGCTTTTGGAAGAAACTGAGATGGTGATTAATGCATAAAATGGCACGATGGTTAATATTACTTAATTGTTTGTTGGCAATTAAATAATGAGTGGCAAAGTACCAACGGGAATCTATGTTAATCAAAGCAACTTCGAAAAACTAAAATTATGCATTCAAAATCTAAAACCTTGTTCTATTAATGTTGATACAATTCAAAAATGGGGCTGTAAGAATTGATGTTTTACTCATGAAAGAACAAATGGAAACCTTATATGACACTGGTCGGCTACGAGTAAAAATTACAAAACCTATGTTGAAGAAATATTCGATAAGGGAGATGAGTGGAGTATTTATTATATCCCTTCCCCTTTTCCTGGTGGGTCTTGGTGCTGCGGGAGCCTTGACGGGTGGGAATTCATCGGCGGTAAAAACTGCTAACGAAAGGAAGGGTCAACTACACTCTCAAAAAGAGCTGGAAAGACATAACAGAAAGATTGAGAAACAAATTGCTGTGGGTAGCGGTATGATTGTAGATTTTGCTCAAAAGCTTGAAAGCCTTCCAGATAAAGCTATAAAGTTTGTTGGAGATATGCTTTCTTCTATTGTACAAGCTGGTGTTAAATTTACAAAAAGAGGTAAAGGATTGTATCTTTCTTATAAATAAGCATGAGTATCAGCGAGTGGTTTAAATGATTTGGGAAAAATACAACCTAGAATGTGGAACTTCACAAATATTGCAAAAGGCTGAAAATTGATGAAGTAATCTGCATGAGAGACGAATTATGAAGTTTGCCCAAAGATACCAAGAACGTTATTATGAATTTAGAAGATGGTATTGGAAATGGTTCTCATTGGGTATGTGTTTTTAATGATAGCTCTGCTAAATATTACTTTGACAGTTATGGCCTTCCACCACCTATTGAAGTTGTAAAATTTTTAAGGTAAGGTGTTTATCCGACATTTCAAACACTAGCCATCAATTCAAAATGTTGCGGACAATTATGCTTATTTGTGTTGTTTCATCTCAACAACAACAATGAGGATTTTTATGGCACCATTTTTAATCTGCGATGAATATAGAGATGACGTATGTTGGAAAGATGGATCTACCTTCGATGTGTCACAAGAGTTGGATATTGACTTGTCCAATTATTACACAAAAGCACAGGCAGAGTGCCAGAAATATCATATTACGCAAAATATCGATATGAAGAATTCTTATAAATTACCAATTACCTGAATCCTACAGATGATAAAGACTTGGTGAGATTAAATTATTTGGCAAAACACCTCGCCATAAGCAAAACTGATCTGGCACAACACCTCGCCATAAGCAAAATGTCTGTTTATTCAAAAAATACAGAAGTAATATCAACAATACCGAGTGCTGCATTGTTTAACGTTCTAATAAAAATAGAATTTTATAAACAAGGACTCAATATCACTCAATGTAGTCCATATGAGAGTAGCACCTTGGGAATACGATATGCCTGATTTAGAGTATAATTGGTCATTTTCAATAGACCTATAAGACCTTGAACAATTGAAACATTCTCACAATGAAGACAATTATCTGCTCAGCGAAGACATTAAGATATATGGAAGCACATTTGGCAAACAACGAATAGAATAATTTCAGCAGTCTGTGAAAGCCTCGCCTGGGTTTATATTGTGATTTCAAGAAAAAACACGGTTGCATGTAATAAGTAAGGGTTTCCAAACCGATATGACAAAAGGAAGATGGGGTGGTGTTCAGTTTTTTCATCTAAATATTTTGTATATTTCTGAAATATATATATATATAATTATTTTTTTTATTTTTATTTTTTATTGGAAACACCCCATTCTTATGTTGCAGAACATATTTATTAAAATACCAAATACCATTTTCTTGAAGGTAAGCTTGGTCACAGAAATGATAATTTTATTGAAGCCTTCTTGCTGTCATTTATATATCACGAATATATGACAGATTAATATCCATCCATCCATCCATCCATCCATCCATTGGGACCATACACTGTGCAGAGCATTGGTGCTGCCTTAGCAGTCTCCTTGGCTATTGGACACAATCCTGGATGGGTCGCCACTCTGACACAGTATACCAGCATGCTGGCACTCATTTTGCCGACCTTGGAAGGATGACAGGCCAAGTTAACCCCACCTGGTATTAATTCAACAGCTGAGCGGGATTTGAACTCAGGACCCGAGGATCCCAAGCCCGCCACCCAAACCAGATTAATATTGTTGCGAATTCGCGCCCGCCGGCGTGCGATCGGCCACGCAACTCGAATGGCGGCCGCCTCGCCCACCGGAACGGACAATTCAGTCGTGACCCTCCGGGAACTACCGCCCGGAGCCAGTCACGGGTGGGTCTTCCGACCTCACCACAATCTTGCCAATCGCCCACCCGTGTAGGATAGGGTTGTTCGCCAAACTCGACCTACCTAAGAACCTACACGGATGGTTAATCGGGCGATCGTACCTCGCCGCAGGTCGACTTCGGACACGAACCGCTTAGCGGTTCGTTCCGTGCTGCAGAGATAACTGAGCGGAGTTATCGTCGACCTCGACGGTTCCGATTAATTACCGGGCGTTTTAAACCCACTACGAATCCCTTACGTGATGCAAGATGGAGATTCAATGAAAGGAAAAGACGAAGCGAAACGGGAAAACAGTTCACACAATGCACTTTATTTACACACACAGACACAAAGCAAGCACGTATATTCAGCCATACAAAATGCACAAAAAGCAAATGTAAGAAAAACAGTTAAAACCGACTATACGCGTACACACGGCACACTTACACAGTTTTACTTGAAAGACGGCGCCACCACAAGCATTTACGCAAAAAGCAAAGGAAGAAAGCCACCCTCACAGGCAAGGAGGCAGACAGGCCCGTAGACCAAATGTACGTGGATCCTGGAGGTTCGGCCAGGTCCACGAGACCGGGGGAGTCTTACCCGCGTCCTCGTGATGCGATGGCGGGCAAGCCGCAATGTTCGCGCCGCTGCGCCCCGACTCCGTGCCCTGGTGTGGTCGGCGAGTCCTCTCCGGCGTGCTCCACGCGAGCGGTCTTGTTGGCACCACGTTTAGGGTGGGGAGGAACGGGGGCCCCCTCGGCACTATCTCAGCGCGAATGGGGGTGGAAATCATTGATGCTCAGGAGAGGGGAATGGCTGGCTGGCTTGGGTCCCGCGACGAGACGAGCGATCCCCCACACCGCAACCTCGTCGCCGACCGCCGTCCTCACTTGACTCGGAACCTGAGCTCCCTTGCCCTGACCAGCCGCCTGCAGCTCCACCGCGCGCACTCAACTTGGACTCGACAGCCAGCCCAACACCCAACACGCAATACCCAACACGCAATAACACGAGCCGCCTTGTGCTCGCGTTTTTATAGGTGGCAGGAGAAGCCAATATGCAAATTCCAGGATCAGAACGCGATTGGAGGCGGGCCACGCCGCCCCCCTGGTCAGCCATTGGTCGGGCAAAAAGGGGCGTGAACCTCCCCTGATCCGCATATTTGCATAAACGGAATTTACATACACGCGCCTGGAGGCGGGGCCAAACCGCCTCGCGCTCGCCCATTGGACGGAGGAGAAGTGGGCGTGCAGCATTTCTGATCCGAATTCCTCTCGCATTCGGACCCGCGGCTCGACGCGTTCGGCACCAACTACCGAACGGCTCCTGGACAGCACGACGTTTGGTGTTGACTGGTGGTGTCTGGGAATGGTTGTGAAGGAGAAAGGCGAAGGTGGTGGAGGGTTTTCTGTGGTGGTTTGGTGGTTGTGGCGGCGTCGTTTGGGAATGGCGGTGAAGCGATGTTTGCGGGATGGAGTTGTAAAGGTAAAGGCGAAGTGGTGGTGTTTGCGTTGTTGGCGGCTTATGGTCGAAAATAACCATAGAGAAGAAAAATGGCTAACTCGAAGCGTCGCAGCCCGGATGAATCACACATAGTCCCTGAACTCGAAAAGGGTGGGGGCTAACTACACATGGACTTATCGAAATATCTCACCTGAGGACCTTTCTGGTGTCATGCGAATTTCCACAACCGTAACAATATGATGACAGTTAATACCTCCCCATCTTCGCATAGTTAAATCAGTTTGTATTCCCTTACTTACTATATATAATCCTGTTCTTTGTATTTTCATGATATAAACTATGGCAAAGCTGTTTTTGATTTTAGCCTTATTAAATTATTTTATTTGTTGTTTGCTAATCGTGCTTCCACGAATCTCATTCTCAGCACCAAGTAGATAATATTCTTCCTTGCGAGACTGATTTAATTCTTTCAGGTCTTCTAGGTTTATTTTAATTGACCAATTATACCCTAAATCATTCATATCATATGCGCAATGTTTTATTCTCATACAAACGATATGCCCTTCTTTATTAAATTTTATTTCAATTGGAACTGTGAATTCTGTATGACCTGGAGATAAAATCAACATTTCTGTATCTTTGGAATACACAGCCATTTCATTTAAGGATATATATTGTGATAAATCACTTCATCTCACCAAGTCATTCGCCTCAGTCGGGCTTGGATAATTTATTAATTGATAAACATTTTTCATATTAATATTTTTGTTGTACTATATTTCTGTCGCTCAGCCTGTGCCTTTGTGTAATAATTTGATAAATCAATATCCAGTTATTGGGATACACCAAAGGTAGAACCATCTTTTCCAACATAAGTCATTTATATTGGATTAAAAATAACATGATAAAAATTTATATTTTTGTTGAGTTGATACAACAGATATAGACATAATTGACCACAATACTTGTAATTCAATTCTTGGACTTGAGATGTCTGATAAACATCATTCTGAAAGAATTTCATGACTTCAACAGGTGGTGGAAGACCATAACTATCAAAATAATATTTTACCTGATTATTATTAATACAAACCCAACGAGAACCGTTTCCATTATGATCCTCTAAATTCATAATAATATTCTTTGTATATTTAGACAAGTTTCTTCATTCATCTCTCATACAAATAACCACATTATCAAGTTTTTAATTTCTTACGATATTTGGCAAGTTCTTTATTTGATGTTGTGTTCTTTCCAAATTCTATAAACCACTCATCAATGCTCATTTATTTATCAGAAAGATATCATCCATTACCCCTTTTAGTTAATTTTACATCTGCTTGTGCGATAGAAGAAAGCTAACAATCGAGCTTTATCAGGTCAACTTTCAAGTTTTGCAGCAAAATCTACAATTACACCACTTCCACTAATTTGTTTCTCCAACTCTGTTATGTTTTTCCAAGTCTTCTTGAGCCTGTATTTGAGCCTTCCTTTCGTTGGCAGTTTGTACCGCTGCTGAAATACCTCCCATCAATGTTCCGGTTGCACTTAAACCAGCAAATAAATTGAATTAGAAATGGATGAAAACCTCCACTCATCTCTCTTATTGAATATTTCTTCAACATTGGTTTTGACATTTTAATTTTAAGTGAGCCAGTATCGTTCAAGATTTTCACCTGTTCTCTTGTGAGCAAAACATCAATTCTTACTGCTCCTTTTCTCTGAATTGTATTAACGTTAATCATTCAAGTGTTTTGATTTTGAATACAAGATGATAGTTTATTAAGTTTGATTTAATTAAATATATACCCAAGTTGGCACTTTACTACTCATTTATTTCTCAAAAATTTTTTTTGAGACGAATCATAACACCATTATCTTATATATTATTTCCGAGTTTGTGGTTTCGTGTCGCGCTATCTTCGACTTTGTTCTGCGCTCGAGTAACGTGATATTCGGCTTACATTATCTCAAAGACCATATGAGGTGCATGGTACAAAAAAAAGTAAATAAAATGGTTCTGAAACAGTGAAATCGTATTCCACTTACTGCATTAAAGTAAAATTACTCCTGATACTCTGCATCAGTTCCTTTCTCAAACACACCCACCCCAACATGTCGCACAGAGCGCGGGTTATGCTAGTCTGTATTAATCTGTAATTCTGTTTCTTCCAAAAGCAAACAATATGTGTCAACTTCTTCACTCCCTCCTCTTTCAATGTATAGGGAAGTATCCACTCTATTTGACTTTCTAGCTTCCCTTTGAGTGCCCAGGTCAATCATGGAGATTGTATATAGGCTTTTAAATGCAACCATATCCAAAATGGGTTCTTTATTACCATTGCTTTCACATACCTTTTGGTAAGACTTGTATGCTTCAGCA
>CM068953.1:92613784-92624434 GCA_035128595.1 Eptatretus atami | reverse complement strand
TCTCCAGGCAACTCCAAAACCCGACTCTCTCTGCAACTCTTCTCCGTTCCACACTCTCCTCACCCGACCCGACCCAATTCGCCTTGTGCTCGCCTTTTTATAGGCGGGCAGGAGCAGCCAATATGCAAATTTTAGGATCAGAACGGAGAGAGATGCTGGACTCATTTTGCGACCTTGGAAGGATGACAGGCAATTAACCACCTGGTATTAATTCAACAGCTGAGCGGGATTTGAAACTCAGGACCCGAAGGATCAAGCCCCGCCACCCCAACCAGATTAATTATTGTTGCGAATTCCGCGGCCAGCCGGCGTGCGATCGGCACAGCAACTCGAATGGCGGCCGCCTCGCCCACGCGAACGGACAATTCAGTTGTGACCTCGGGAAACTACGCCCGGAGCCAGTCACGGTGGGTCTTCCGACGCGTCAACCACAATCTTGCCAATCGCCCACCGTGTAGGATAGGGTTGTTCGCCAAACTTCGACCTACCTAAGAACCTACAGGATGGTTAATCGGCGATCGTACTCGCGCGTCGACTTCGGACACGAACCGCTTAAGCGGTTCGTTCGTGCTGCAGAGATAACTGAGGCGGAGTTATCGTCGACCTGACGGTTCCGATTATTTACCGGGCGTTTTTAAAACCCACTACGATCCTTACCGTGATGCAGATGGAGATTCATGAAAGGAAAAAGACGAAGCGAAACGGGAAAACAGTTCACAGCATGCCTTTATTTACACACACAAACACAAGCAAGCACGTATATTCAGCATACAAAATGCACAAAACAAATGTAAGAAAAACAGTTAAACGACTATACGCGTACACACGGCAACAACTTACACAGTTTTTACTTGAAAGACGGCGCCACCACAAGCATTTACAGCAAAAGCAAAAGGAAGAAAAGCCAACCCTCACAGGCAAGGAGCAGACAGGCCCGTAGACCAAATGTAGTGATCCTGGAGGTTTCGGCCAGGTCTCACGAGACCGGGGAGGTCTTACCGCGTCCCGTGATGCGATGGCGGGCAAGCCGCAATGTTCGCGCCGCTGCGCCCCGACTGCCCGTGCCTGGTTGGTGTGGCGGAGTCCTCTCCGGCGTGCTCCACGCGAGCGGTCTTGTTGCAACCCAGTTTAGGGTGGGGGAGGGAAAGGGGGCCCCTCGGGCACTATCTGCAGCGCGAATGGGGGGTGGAATCATTGATGCTCAGGGAGAGGGCGAATGGCTGGCTGGCTTGGGTCCCAGCGACGTTAGACGAGCGATCCCCGCAACATGCCGCAACCATCGTCGCCGACCGCCGTCCTCACTTGACTCGGACCCTGAGCTCCCTTGCCCGACAGCCGCCTGCAGCTCCACGGCGCGCTCAACTTGGACTGACAGCCAGCCAACACCCAACACGCAATACCCAACACGGCAATAACACGAGCCGCCTTGTGCTCCCGCGTCTTTATAGGTGGCAGGAGAAGCCAATATGCAAATTCCAGGATCAGAACGCGATTGAGGCGGGACACGCCGCCCCCGTCTGGTCGCCATTGTCGGCAAAAAGGGGCGTGACCTCCCCCTGAATCCGCATATTTGCATAAAACGGAATCACATACACGCGCACTGGAAGGCGGGGCGCAAACCGCTCGCGCTCGCCCATTGGAACGGAGGAGAAGTGGCGTGCAGCATTTCTGATCCGAATTCCTCTCGTCATTCGGACCCGGCGGCTCGACGCGTTCGGCACCAACTACCCGAACGGCTCTGGACAGCACGACGTTTGTGTTTGACTGGTGGTGTCTGGGAATGGTTGTGGAAGGAGAAAGGCGAAAGGTGGTGGAGGGTTTTTCTGTGGTGGTTTGGGTGGTTTGGCGGGCGTGCGTTTGGGATGGCGGTGAAAGCGATGTTTGCGGGATGGAGTGTACAAGGTAAAGGCGAAGGTGGTGGTGTTTGCGTTGTTGGGCGGCCTTAATGGTCGAAAATAACCATAGAGAAAGAAAATGGCTAACTCTAAGCGTCGGCAGCCCGGATGAAATCAACATAGTCCTCTGAACAACGGGTGGGGGCTACTACACCATGGACTTATCGAAATATCTACCTGAGGACCTTTCTGGTGTCATGCGAATTTCCACAACCGTAACATATATGATGTACAGTTAATACCCTCCCGCCATCTTCGCATAGTTAAATCAGTTGTATTCCCTACTTATTATATAATCTGTTCTTTTGTAATTTTCATGATATAACTATGGCAAGCTGTTTTTGATTTTTAGCCTCATTAAATTATTTTAATTTGTTGTTTTTGCTAATCGTCTTCCACGGAATCTCATTCTCAGCACCAAGTAGATAAATATTCTTACCTTGCGAGAACTGATTTAATTCTTTCAGGTCTTCTTAGGTTATTTTAATTGACCATTATCCCTAAATCATTCATATCATATGCCGCAATGTTTTATATTCTCATAGCAAACGATATGCCCTTACTTATTAAATTTTATTTCAATTGGACTGTGAATTCTGTATGACCTGGAGATAAAATCAACATATTCTGGTATCTTTGGAATACACAGCCATTTCAGTTTTAAGATATATCATTGTGATAAATCACTTCATGTCACCAAGTCATTCGCCTCGTCGGCGCTTGGATAATTTATTAATTGATAAACATTTTTTCATATTAATATTTTTGCTTGTATATATTTCTGTCGCTCAGGTCTGTGCTTTGTGTAATAATTTGATAATCAATATCCAGTTATTGGCATAACACCAAAGGTTAGAACCATCTTTCCAACATAAGTCATTTATATTGGAAATTAAAAATAACATGATAAAAATTTATATTTTTGTTGAGTTGATACAAAACAGATAATAGACATAATGTGACTCAAATACTTCGTAATTCAATTCTTGACTTGAGATGTCTGATACACATCATTCTGAAAAGAATTTTCATGACTTCAAACAGTGTGGTGAAGACCATAACTATCCAAATAATATTTTAACCTATTATTATTAATAAAACCCAAACGAGAACCGTTTCCATTATGAATCCCTCTAAATTCATAATAATATTCTTTGTATATTTTATGACAAGTTTCTTCTTCATCTCTCATACAAATACCAATTATCAGTTTTTAATTTCTTACGAATTTGGCAAGTTCTTTATTTGATGTTGTGTTCTTCCAAATCTATAAACCACTCATCAATGCTATTTATTTTATCAGAAAGATGATATCCATTACCCCTTTTTTAGTTAATTTTCATCTGCCTTGTGCGATTTAGAAGAAAGCTAATCAATCGAGCTTTATCAGGTCAACTTCAAGTTTTTGCCGGCAAAATTACAAATTACAACAGACCCTTCCACTAATTTGTTTCTTCACTCTGTTAATGTTTTTCCAAGTCTTCTTGAGCCTGTATTAATGACCTTCCTTTCGTTGGCCGTTTGGTAACCCCAGCTCGCTGAAAATACCTCCATCAATGTTCCGGTTGCACTTAAACCAGCAAATAAATTGAAATTAGAAATGGATGAAACCTCACTCACTCCAATAATATTGAATATTTCTTCAACATTGGTTTATATATAATTTTAAGTGAGCCAGTAATAGATATCAAAGATTTCCACCATGTTCTCAATATAGTGAGCAAAACATCCAATTCTTACTGTCCTTTTCTCTGAATTGTATTACGTTAATCATTCAAGGTGGTTTGATTTTGAATACAAGAATGATAGTTTTTTAAGATTTGATTTAAATTAAATATATACCCAAGTTGGCACTTACTCTCATTTATTTCTCAATAAATATCTTATTTTGAGACGAATCATAACACCATTATCTTATATATATTTTCCCGAGTTTGTGGTTTCGTGTCGCGCTAAGTCTTCGACTTTTGTTCTGCCGCTCCGAGTAACGTGATATTCGCTACATTATCTGCAAAGACATATGAGGTGCATGGTACAAAAAAAGTAAATAAAATGTTGCTGAAACAGTGAAATCGTATTCCACTTACTGCATTAAAAGTAAAATTACTCCTGATACTCTGCATCAGTTCCTTTCCTCAAACACACCCACCCCAACATGTTTCGGCACAGAGCGGCGGGTTTAATGCTAGTCTGTATTAAATCTGTAATTCTGTTTCTTGCCAAAAGCAAACAATATGTGTCAACTTCTTCACGTCCCATCCTGCTTTCAATGTATGGGAAGTATCCACTCTATTTGACTTTCAGCTTCTCCTTTGAGTGCCCAGGTCAATCATGGAGATTGTATATAGGCTTTAAATGCAACCATATCCAAATGGGGTTCTTTTATTACCATTGCTTTCACATACCTTTTGGTAAGAACTTGGTATGCTTCAGCATAATCATTTTTTCCCCCATCAATTTTTTCAATCTATCTTGGTGGATAAAATTTCCCATCCAGAGAAACGTGAAATTGTTTCACCTTAGCATTATCACTCAACGCATTATAATATCAGTCACAGTTATCTATAATCTTCGTTTCTTAAAATGAGCCATAGGTATCGTGGCTTTCCTCTAGAACACCAGATTCCCGTGGTAAGTAAGTTTGGTGCGTTTAACGTGTTGAATCTTCTTTTAAGGTACCATACATTTAGTGGATTCTTCCAGTTAAGTCTTCCATTCAAACATCTCTTCTGTTTTAAGATTAGGAAAGTAATATTCACTAATATACTCAACTCATTTCATCAATAAACAAATTTATTCTGAGACCAAGCACTACCAATACACCAAAAAGCAATCTATTTTCATTATATTCTTTTGCAGTTTGAAATATAATTTTAAGTCCATACAGAAGTTTATCATAATCACAAAATCCAAATATACCTTTCAGAGAACTGCCATGGTCAAAACTATTAACCTGCTTTTTGTTTCATCAAATAATGCATTGTTTTCTTCGACTATAACCAGGTCTGTGTTTCTTCCGCGTTGCAATATCAGGATAAAACTTTCGACCAGCCCCCTTACCCATTCTATCACTATGAATATAGTGCAAATTTTCATCATTTCAGATGTAGGCAGAGACATAATCAACCACTTCAACTTCTTCTTTTTCCAATATAACTAACCCATCACATTTTCCAGAAGAAATAATTTACGAGTGTACATTTGTGGTTATTCCCCAGCTTGGTGGAATGTAAATTTACACATCAAGAACACTATCGCTAGATTCAAATCGTTTTGGTTGATTATTTATTTCAAAATTTTTGTTGCGCATTTGTATTCCAGTCTGGTTCCAGTTATTGCTTTACCTTGAAGGTAGTCGTCTTTTAAGTTAGAGTTGAGATTGACAATTGCTATCATCCAAATCATCAAGATACTATCAATTGCTTCCATACTGTATTTATTTCTAAAAAACGAAATATTTAAAATTTTTGAAACCCTGACCCATGTATTTGAATTATTTCTGTCATTCTTGGGGAGACAACTGAGTTTTGCCTTTCTTAATTTCTTTTATGGCTTCATTTATGGATCTTTTCTGGCATCCTTTATACTCATTTATAGCACCTGCTACAAATTTCCCACATCAAAGCAGATTGAACAATTAGGTCTTTATGTGAAGAATAGTTGAACTAACAACCCATTGGAGTATCAATTTCCATCTCTTTTATTTCTAAATTGATGTTTTACACCCCATTGTCTCTAGGTTTAATAGTATCCTCTCCCAAGATACATACCTTCACACCTTATAGTACGGGGGACTAGGAACATCCCATCCCTTCATTATTTTATATTTTTCCGCAACTCATGTTTCCTTACAATACAATTGGTATTTATTTTATTAGAAAACTTAACGTAGGTGAATTCTGAATGGATATAATTTCTCATTAAATATAAATCAGCGAGTATCCTTGGTCGGTTATCCTAAAATTTGCTCTGTATATGGTTTTCCCAGACATGGGTAGATAAACAGATTTTTTTGGTTCCAGTATTGAATTTATAACAAATTGGGGTTGGAGAATCCACTGAATGAAAATATTGTATTTTGGTTCTTATTCAGTCACTTATAGCACGCATCATCAAATCACAGTGAATTACACAATCTAATGCCCTGAGGATATTTGAATGACATTATAACTAAAACGTTCCATTAGTTTCAATCTTTTTTGAGAGAAACCCAATAAACTCTCTAAATGCAATTTATTTTTATGCATTAATGAAATCAACATTGCAGTTATTTTTACCTTTAATCGTTGATTTTAAAGTATGTTTTTGGAATATCTATAACAATATTTTTCGTTGCATGCACTGCTGTTCTTTTTCAATAAGGCGAGCAATTTCAGAAGATATTTGAGAAAATCTCATATGCTCGGTGAAACTGTTGTAGTTTTGTATACGCTTCCCGGAATTATAACTAACTTGTCATTTTTCTCTGTGGATATTAAACAAGGTATTATAAGTTTCCATAGACAATACAGATGCCTCATATTATTTTTTGGCGTTAAGTGTAGTGGGTGTGGGAAAAACGATATGTGATCACTCGTTGAAAATTAAAACCAAGGATGTGCTTCTTCCAATTATAAGTTTTAAAAAAAAGTCTGCATATAATTATTATACATCTCTTTTTATTTTCTGAAACCAACTTGTTAAATTGTCTTGAAAAGAAGATAACACCAATAATTTTTCCTTCCAAGATTCTGTGACGGTAGAATTACCGTTAATCTTATCTATAAATATCTATACTTCTTTATCATCTTCAACAATAAAAAAAACAATTCTCGTTAGCATCTACATTGATATTTTTTCATTTTCATCATGAGAAGAATAAATTAAAATTCATTTAACATGGGATAAATACGTTTGTATTGACATTTATTAATTATTTCATATTCATTAACTGGTCTAAAATAGCGGGGATGCTTCATTGAAACAATTATGTCCAGCTTCTTATGACCTTACAACAATAACAGTCATTAACTAATTTGATGGTCATTTGGAAGAAACTAAACACCTGAACCAAGCCTACTTAAAGCCTCAAATAATGTGTTTCTTCTCCTTTTCATTCTTCTTCCCTTTCCTAGCAACAGAAACTCCATAATTAAGCGGAGTTTTAGTTAAAATTCAATATATACTCTATCATCCTCTTTTTTTAAATATTTCAATGGTTTAATTCGAAATAACTTGATCACTTCTGATTGTTTTTTTTCATGTGTTTCAAAAATTTCTCTTTTTTTCTTTCAAATGCTTCTTCACCGTTTAGTTTCTTTTGTCGAGCGTTTCTTTTCTTCTTTATGTCTTCCTGGTGTTTTAAACTTTTGAAACCAACTCCTTGATTTCCTTAAATCTTCCTGCTTCGTTCTTTGGCAATCCATTTATTTATTGGAAATATTCATTTAATAATCATAAAGGTCAATAAGGAAACTTTTCCTTTTCTTCATCATTAAAGTAGATGTGTTCAAATAAATTATTTTCTTTAAATATTTCATAAATTCTTTTATTAAACATTAATACGAGTTGTAATTCTTCTTCAATAATATGTATCTCAGCTTTTCATGGCATTTGCGTGGAGTTTTCTTCGTCACATCAAAACGCATAATGATAAAATCTAACTCCATTGCACCTCAGAATGTTTCATAATTTGTTCCTCATTCTTCTGGATTAGTTTCTAATAACCCAAGACGCAACCCAGATTTAGTTTTCCTTCACTCACATCTTACAATGTGAATATTTTGGTGTACCAAGAAAGACCTCCTCAAATATTTGACCTTCAATTCCTCAATTGCTATGTTCCTCTTTGAAATGCAGTAAAAATTCTTTTACCGTTTCTACTTCTCCTGGTGATTTTCCTCTGATTGTTGTAGATATAAATACGAAATCAACAGGGTTTGTTTTTTTAAAATAAAAAAACATGTAATCTTTTCATTTTCACTGCTCACGAACATAGATTTTATGAAAGTTTTTTCCCAGAAGCAGATTTACCCACAGAGAATTAAGAATACCAACTATCCTTTTATCTCTGTATTGTTTATAAAATAAAAATATCCTCAGCTATCTTATTTCAGCAACAATGTATATATATTTTTTTCCCTTAGTTTTTTTTTTTGGTGTTTTGGGGTTTTCATATACGCCACAAATTCTTTTTATAACACAGTAGAACAATTGTCCTCTTCAAAAATTATTTTATATTTGTTGAATTAACTTCAATAAAAGTATTATTATTATTATTTCTATCGAGTGATGAGGGAGTTGAAAGTCTGATTGACGAAGATCAATACAATTATAAAGAAGAATGCCTCCCCCTTGGTGGAATAACTATCCATAACCATTTGTTTCTCTCTTTAAACACAATCATCAAAGTAACGACCATTCTTTTTTGATTTATATCAACAAATCTTGGTGGAAGGTATATCAATCCGTATTATCAACTAAGAATACAAGTTATAGGTTTGATTCTTTTTACATTTGTGTATCACAGAAATAGTTGTATTATAATCTACAATGGTTATAATCATTTAGTTTCTTTTGAAGTTTAAATAAACCAGTTATGTCTTATTTTATGAAGACCCATAAAAACCTTGTGAGAGTAGTTTGATACTCAGGTTGAAAATTGGCCCTGTGAAATATTAAATTATCAAATCTGAGACCGTTGGGAGTAAGGAGCATTTTAAAAGCAGGCAGGTTTTTCCACTCTAACTTCACCAACTATGAGGCCATCTTAATGAATTTGGAAGATTTTTATGGTTGTGTTTAAATATTATCTTATTTCCCAAATGGGGTAAAAAAAATCATTATTTATATATTTAGAAAATAAATTCTTTAAATTTTTTTGGCTTTTTTAGAAACTCTGTTTATCCCTGAGTTCAGGTTTAATTTCAAGATAATCCATTTATTTTATTTATACTGTTGCGAAATGTGCGCCCGCCGGCGTGCGAAACGGCCACCGTAACTCGAATCGCGCCACCGCACGGACAATTCAGTCGTGAACCTCTCGACGCAACGCCGGGAGCTAAGTCACTGGGTTGGGGGTTTAACCTCACCACGATCGTGCCAATTGCCCAACCGCGCAGGATAGGTTCTCGCAAATTCGATCTACCTAAGTACCTGGCGAATGGTCGACCAGGCGATCGTACCACGCCACAAGGCCGCCTCCGGGACACGAACCGCTTAAGCGGTCGCGTTCCGTCTACATGTGAATAACCGAGCAGCTGTTATCGTCGGCCCTCGATGGTTCCGATTACTTACCTGGGCGTTATTAAACACCACTACGACCCCTTACATGAAGTAGATGAGAAGTCAATTAGAGAAAAGACGAAGCGAAAACGGGAAAACAGTTTCACACAATTGGCACATGTTTAATTTACGGCAAACGGAAAAGCACGTATATACAGCCTACAGTCAAAATGCACATAAGCAAACCAAAACAATAAAAGCAACAACGAGCAGAGTTAATAACCGACTACGCGCAACACGGCAACACTTATACAGTTCTACTTCACAAGACGCGGCGCCAACAACATTTTACACAAAAAGCAAGGAAAGAAGCCACCCTCATAGACAAAGAGGTCAGACAGGCCCGTAGGCCAAATGTGCGCTGGACCTAGAGGAGCGGCCAGGGTCGCGAGACGCAGGGGGGTCCTAAACGCGTCCTCTGTGACGCGTTGGCGGGCGAGCCGCAACATGTGGCCCGCGACTGTGCCCCGACTCCGTGCTGCCTTGCGGGTTCGTTGGCACCACGTGTGGGGTGGGGTGGGAACGGGGCCCCTTTTGCACTATCTCAGCGTGGGGGAAGGAGATTTGTTGATGCCCTGGGGGAGGGGAGTGGCTGGCTTGGCTTAGGTCCGCGACGAACGAGCGATCCCACACCGCAACTTCGTCGCCCGATCGGCCTCGGACCCGCGCTCCCTTGCCTGCAGTTTCCACCGCTTCACTCGCCTCAACTTCACCAACGCAACGCAACTTGTTCCCAACAAGCCACCTTCTCGACGACCCTCTTCCAGGCAACTCCAACCCGACTCTCTCTGCAACTCTTCTCCGTTCCACACACTCTCCTCACCGACCCGACCGAATTCGCCTTGTGCTTCGCTCTTTTTATAGGCGGGCAGGAGCAGCATATGCGAATTTTAGGATGCAGAACGCGATTGGAGGCGGGGCCACGCGCCCCGTTGCGGTCAGCCATGGTCGGGCAAAAATGGGCGTGAACGCTCTCCTGAGCCTAAAATTTGGCATATACGGACTTCACATACACACGCTTGGAGCGGGGCCAAGCCGCCCCGCGCTCGCTAATTGGACCGGAGGAGAAGTGGGCGTGAAGCGTTTTACTGATCCGACGTTTTTCCACCCTCGGAAAGGCCGCATTTGCGCTCGCAGGCTCGGTGCGTTTCCGGCACTAAAACGCCCAACGAGCCCGAGAACAGCCCGACGTTCAGTGTTACAGGTGGTGGCGGGAATGGCCGTTTTAGAAGGAAGAGAGGTGAAGGTGGTGAGGGTTTTCAGGTGGTGGTTTGATGGTTATGGTCGTTTGGGAATGGCGGTGATGCCGATGATGTGGGAGGCGTAATGTGGCGGTGGCGTGGTGTTGTGTGATGGCGGTTGAGAGACGTGGTGGGTTCAAAATAAAGATAGAACAGAAACAATGGCTAACTCAAAGCGTCGCAGCCGGATGAATCCACATAAATTCCCTCTATAACACACGGGTTTTGGGCTTTAACTAACACATGTACCT
>CM068953.1:92595207-92606395 GCA_035128595.1 Eptatretus atami | reverse complement strand
ACACACACACACTTCCGTTATGGTAAGACAGTTGATATACGTACACACGCATAAAATACATAAAAACAACAAACACAAAGATTTACCTCTTTAAAGGAGGAATTCAAGTGGGAAATTTGCAAAATTCAAGTGAAAAATATATCTAGGCACAGAACACAAAATGTCGATCTATGCTTTTTGCCTTCACAGCTAAATAATGGTAAACAAATGGTCGTATTGACCTTATTGTATTTATATATGTATGGATGTCGAAGTGAGGGGTGGATTATATTAGGAGATCACACAAAAGAAAAGAAAATTGCACATTTTCAGCGGATCAGACACTTCCCGAGACACCAACCGCACGGCACCGCAGGGCCCAACACAGGCGGAAACGTACATCTGTCTAATCGATGTTTTCTTGAGAGCACGGACACTTCTTCTAAAATGAACAACGAAGCAGATTGGAGAGCGCTCGCCAAGTGGCTTAAGCACTAAATCAAGCACGCCAATGAAACGGTTGTTAAGAAACGGTTCGTTTGGCATGCAATTTGCAACACATTATAGATGCACCTCCCGGAGACGCCCGAAATGTCAAGCCACGAACACTGACGTCTCTGGATGTGTATAAGCATCGCAATGTACCCATCGATTGGAAGCTGTGATGAACAGGCATTCGATGATATGAGTGAGGAAAGTGAAAACAACAACTTTATGGTGAAGAAATCGTTGCGGCCCATCGCACTGCCAATTTTAATCTGTGGGGATTGCATGGCTGTGTGCTTGATTTTATTCACCTGTCAGCAAGGGCTGTGGCTGAAATAGCCGAATCCACTAATTAGAAGGGGTGTCCGCATACTTTTGGCCATGCAGTGTATCTCTGTAAATAAAATCAGTGCAGGGGATCTCGGCTGCACCCTGACTGTACGCACACACTATCTCCTTGATATCTGATCCGATCCGATTCACCGTACTCTGTTCAAGAGCGTTGGTTCTGCCGAAGCAGTTTCTTGGCGATAGTTATCCTGGGTGGTTTATCATTGCCTTCCCAGCAGTAGTTAGATGAGGGAATTTAGAATTTGTTTATGGTGCCGCGGAGACCTCGCCTGTTCTTCACGAAGGACACCGTGGGCTCTTTGACTTCCACCAACTGTCGGGGAATGGGTCGCCCTGTTGAACGTCCATCCGAGGGACCGCACACACATTGATGAACCCCCCTGCCTGTGAAACACTACGATGGCAATTTACTTAAACACCGCTGATTGAGTTCTGTGGCTACAATTAACGCTAAATCTGTGTTTCTAAGCTACCCCCTTTGGAAAATCTCAACATGATGAAAAGCTGTGTTGTTTCTCACTTTTATCATTACCTTACATTTATCTACATTTAATTATATTTGCCACAAGTAGAGCTGTTCAATTCCTCGGGTACATCCGAACTAATATTGACCTTCTTTACTTCCAAGCTGTGAGGGTGAGGGTTTACTTTACTTTACTTCTTAGCTTAATTAAACAAATCCTTCAGCAAAATTATTTGTACAAATTATGAAAATCAATGGAACAAGAAGTGATCCCTGAAGCAGGGCCGGATTTAGACATGTGGGTGGCCCCTGGGCAGCCTTCAGTGGTGGAGGCCCACCCTACCTTAGAATACTAAAAAGGTGACAAGACATATTTACAGTCATCCATAAAGTATAATTTTTCAAGAACAAAGAATCAGAATAAAAATGTACATCTATAAACATCATGATGAATCTATAGGATCATAAGAATCTGCGAAGTTCCTATGTTTCAAGCATAAAGAATTTGAATAAGCAAGCAGGCACATCTTGAAACATCATGATCAAACTATAAGAATCTACGAAGTTTGAAGTTCCCATGTTTCAAGTATAAAGAATCTGAATAGTGGAGTGAATAAGCAAGCAGGTCAAGCAGGCTAACTACTAAAGTAACCTTAAAAATGCAAGGACCATAAATGTAACCTGAAAAATTCGAGGATAATAATAGTAAAGAGACGTGCAAAGTCCCATACTCCCGTAGAAGTCAACTGACTTCTATATAAAATAGAGAACGAGATAAGATGAATATCTTATATCTGTTCCACGAACTACCAACGACCATTCAGACACTCACAAATACATTTTTCCTTACAATTTTTTTTTTCATGAAATATGTGGAGGCCCCCTGGTTGTGGAGGCCCCCTGGTTGTGGAGGCCCCCTGGTTGTGGAGGCCCCTGGGCAACTGCCCAGCTTGCCCATGCCTAAATCCGGCCCTGCCCTGAAGCATACCGACTAGTTACTTTAGTCCATCTCATCATTTACATTTACTGCCATTCTCGGTTTGCTGCTCTTGTGGCATTTTTTAAATCTGCATTCTCGGTTGTTTTGGATGACTTGCCATATTGTGATGACTTCTTTTGTTGTTTAAATGAAACGTTGCTTGAATATTGTCCGCCTCTCGTTAACCTGCGCTGGTTTCCTTGAAATCTCACCCTTATTCGGCCTGCCATGTTAGCCACGGGATGGTGAGAGGCTTAATGGTGGGAAAGTGAGTGGTCGAGTCCCCTTTGACCGCTCAAAGTGAGTGCGTGCATCAATGGGAAACTTTTGACGCCAAGAGGCGTTTTCCCTTTCTATTCTGCATTTGCATTTAAACGGAATATAGATAATGCCAGTGGCAAGAGCACCATGTGTGGTCTTGGGACAAAAAAGTTGCTGGAAGTCAGAGGAAGGATTAAACAGCAAATGGTGGACAGAAAGACACTGGAACATTGATATGTTTTATGTTTATTGATTGTAACCGATGTTTGTTTCTCTCTGAAAGCACAATGAAAACTGTCTCCGCTCAATGGGCGTCTGGTCCTTCTTTGGATGCACACCGAGGAATGATGTATCGAGCGGACAACACTGATGAATGTTCGTAGGTGTGAAAATTAAAATCGAAAATGTTCACACCCGTTTATCAACATCAACCGAAGCTTTCTCAATCACGACTGTAATAGAACGCAGGTGCGAAAGAATCGCAAAGAAGACAAATGGCTGTATCTTGTGGATTAAACGCTGTGTTCTGATGGACGGCGATCGATTTGTGTGGCCGCAAAACAGCCACTTGTCACTCAGGACTGTGCGTGGAGCCACGCTGGCTTATCACCGTGTGCTCTGCATTTTGGAAGGGTCATTGTTGAGCAAACAAATGATGATGGTAGGATGTGTCAGCTGTTGTTTTGAGAGTTATCTACTTGTTACATATTTAAATGGCAGAATTTTTGGCAACCCTCCAAACACTGACCTCCACCAATGTACACCCCATTCCCTTTATTCGTCTTATTCATATCGCCTCCTCTTTGCCTCCTTTCTAATCTCTCACGGAGCATTGTGGAACACACCATCCATCGCTAAAACATCCATCTTTTTTGGTTTATGCACCTCAAAGATGTGAAACAATTTTTCAAGCAACAGTATACAGGACAAGCTTTTAAGGCCAGCACTCTGCTTGTGGGACGATCTCTGAATGCATTTCTCATCGAGAGGTTGTCCTTCAAGTAACACCACTTTTTATATATTTCATTTTCTCTTTGACCACAAACTGACCGATCATTTTTGGGATTTTAGCTCCATGGTGTTATAGCAAATGGATATATACAATTATAATAATCAAACAAGTCTGAAGACGACGAATGGTTCACGGAGCGGTATTTGACGATGTAGATTGTTTCAGAAGTCAAGGATTAGACAATGTGATGATGTTTGACCAAGTTATAAAAATGATCAACATGATGTGGTACGAGTGACGGGTTATTAGCTGCAAAATGTCGAAAACCCGTTTCGTTCAACAACTTTAAAAATTTGACCTTTGTGTAACCTTTAAAGGTCACAAAACAATGTTGTGGACATTAAAATAAGGAAACAGATACGTGCTATAGCTTATTGGAGTTAGTTCGTCGAAGAAGGTCGAAACCCGGTTCGATTCTCACAACTTTGAAAATTTGACCTTTGTGAACTTTAAAGGTCAAAGGTCAAGGATTATGACTTTGGTGCAAAACTTCCTCTGGAACATTCCAGGAACAATATAACGTCATATAGGCTATATGGCATTTCACACTCGGATTATCCATACTTTGATGAAATCAGCGTAAAACACAAACTTGAAGGGGACGCCACGGGCAAACTGGCGGGAATCGGGAAAAACATAAATGATGAAAGTTGTAGTACTCGAAGAGCACTACTGGATACCAACTTTCATTCGAAACAGTTGAAAACCCTAGGAGCTCGATGCCAAATTTATTGATTTTTTTGACATTTTCTAAGTTCGTGACCTTGTGACCTTGACCTTGGGACGAAAATGAAAAATCGAGCTCCGTGGGGCTATGCAGGTGCCATTGGGCTACAAATACCGAAACCCCTGCCGATTCGCCAAACCCCCTGCGAGAAGATGAAACTTGAAATCGGCTACCCCCTAAAAACATGTTTTTTGGGCGTGCTCCACCCATAATGGGCACACCACGCCATTCTCAGGAAAACACAACTAGATCATGATACAAATCTCCACCAAATTTTATCAGGATCGGATCAAAACCCACGGAACTATGCTCGGGACAGACAGACAGACAGACAGACATAACGAATATAGTGGTCACTTACTGACTCGTGAACCAATATATCCTCATTCATTTCAATGTGTCACGGGTTCTATTTTATGACGGCATTACTCACTCAGTTGTACTATATATATATATATATATATATATATATATATATCTCGACTCCTCATATGCTCTTCGAGCCAAAGAAGCTGCATAAAGCAGTGAAGAAAACCGACCAACGTGAGCCCTTTGCTGTTTCAAACCCTTCCCAGAGTTCCTCCACAGCTGTAAAGACATTCACAAATAGTACATACATGAAAATCCCAATGCTACACACCCACTCAGCTGCCGGACCGGTTTCATCGCTTTTTGACTTATCATCAGCGACAGTGCAGACAGCAATGCATGCATACCAACGAGGTTCCCAAGCATGTACCACGTGTAAATGTCAAAAGCAGTCAATATATAAATGAAAAACGAAGACCCACCTACATCTCTCACCTGTGAATGGAGGGAATAACCATTTTATTGACACCTTGAGGTGTGGGTGGGTCTTCATATATATATATATATATATAATTTTTTTAATATATATTTAAATATATATACATACATATGCATATGTATTGTTATGTGGAAGGGCGGGACCCATAGCTAGACTGGAAAGTGTAGTATGGTCCGTTGTTTCACGAATACAGTATTAGATTGCCATGTAACAGGGATCTGTCAGATTAAGTCGTTTGTTACACGTGACGCTGAGGAGGCAGCGTATGTAATTTATAGACAGGGTAGACAGATTAATTATGGATGCATAAATAACTCTTCTTTGTAGGTGGGGCTAGGTGAGGACTTCCCATCGCAGAGGCACACGTGTCACATGTGCAAAAGGCTGATTATGATCTCTCTCTGGCCAATTTGTGCCAGCCATGGTGGTATAGTGGACTATGGAGCCCAGAAGAAAAGATGTACATTTATTTTTATTGGGGCTGCCCCATGGGTGGGATGGCCCAGAGGAATACCCTGCCCAAGGGGTAGAAGAGAACTCCGTCGACGAGAAGAACAAGGCCACGAGAGAAGAGAACCGAGTGAGGCTTGTGTGGAAGGAAGTGGAGCAAGTGGTCCACCGAGGAGCTTGTAATGCAGAGGTTATTGTGGTTCGCTGTGCAGAAGTTTTGGGATAGACCCAAGTTAGTATCACTCTGCCTTTGGAGAGGAGCAGAAATACCTCAGCACTTGGAGGAGGAGGAAGAAGAAGTACCCACTAGGCGGCCTCGTTGGGGAAAAGGACAAAGACGACTACGTGGCCTGGTTGAAGGCCTACTCATTGCTTGCCCTGCTTGTGGCTGTGTTACTTCGTCGTTGGACACCATCATCACTGGCTCTTGTCTCACTCCTGGTTTCCTAAAGTGGGCTGCATCAAGACTTGCTCCCACACTGCGCATCATAGACAAAGGCATGTCCCGCCTGCATTAATGTCTCATTGTATGAGTGTGATCTCTGGCATCCAGTGGGTTGGAGTTTGTCTTTTACTTCTTCCTTCTTATATGTAAGCTTGCCTATCCCCATTATCCTCTTTGTGTCTTTTGACTCGCTTGGTTTGTTCCGTTTATGATAGCGTCTTGTCGACCCTCTTCCCTGTACTTTGCTTTTCAAATATACCCTTCAGAAAACATATTTCAGACATCTGCTTTTCATGTGTGTTTGCCGTCTTTCGGCTCGTTTGGGTGACATTGGGGAACAGTAAAGTGGAGTAATTATTGAACGCAGTGCCATAAATGACCGTTTTGACCACCTCTCAGGACATAGTCTTGGCTCTGAGAATATATATATATATATACAGTATTTGATAAAGTTATAACACACATCGTGTCTTTTCTCCGGAAAGATGTAGGGATTGTTTCACATGTTCATTTCTGATGACCATTCCTACCTTGTTGACATACTTTTTGGAGTAACATCTCTATGTCCATAATTGCATTTTTAGAAATGTTTTTATTGCTTGTTTCTTTCCATTTTTTTGAGAAATACGCACGCACGCACGCACACACACTTCTACTACTGATTTACAAATGTTGTAGTACAAATTTATAGATGTGCTCGCATTGTAATGGTACTGTACATACTTTACAGACAATCTAACATTCTAATTATGTATGTACTTTAAAGAAACTAGTGGATTACCCATCTCATGGACAGTTGGCAGAGGTGATGGTGGTCTGTTCTGTGGTAGGCACATTATAGAACTGGACCAATCATGTTCGGTGATGTACCTCGGGCTGCATAACTAACACTCGGCGGCCTCGGCTTCACTTTTTAACCCCCCCTAATTTTTGCTCATTTTCTCGTGATAGCGAGCTAGAAAGTATAGCGAGCGGAGTCGTGTATACTAAATACAATATAGCTGTTTTGTGGACCTTTGATGCTTCATCTAGGAGGAGATAATAAACACAGCCCCATTATGGTATAGTTATGTGTGGGTTGTTGCTGTCACTGACTCCCTGATAATATTCCACCATTAACCACACCTGTACAGGTCTGATTGGCCTTTGGGCAAATATGTCTAGCAGCCCAGCTCCCATCAGGCTGATTGTCTGTCGTCGTCCCACCCACAACTCTGTTGCCTTCCTATTCCTATAAAAAGGAATGCAATTTTGAATACTTTTCAAGGAGTCCTTTCAAGATGTTAAAATTATGAAAGCAAAGGATTCTGCACCAAGTAAAACTCTTGTTGGATGAGGCCAGAGTCATTGTCATGATGATGATTGTAACGAGGAAGATTTTCCGGTTTTGACAATCTTGGTTTTTTATGTTTTTTTTTGCTTTGTCATGGTCTTGAGTGCTGAAAAGTGATTCCTGCTGAGACAATCAGATGAACAGACCAAGTGGGCTCTCGTATGTAGCCTCAGCGACTTTTTAGAGAAATACTCCAACTTTAGTTTTCCATGCAGCGGATGGGACCGACATTTATTTTTTTCCCCATGCCATCCCCACATAGATCGTGTTCGTGCACTCTCTGATAATTGTGTTAGTTTTATGTGTGTGTGTGTGTGTGCAAAAATATATTATTGTCAGGTCAGATTAGATGTGTATTTCTACAGCTACACGTAAACCTGTACTAACCTGGTCCATGGTCGGGTTGTCGGCGACTAAGCCGTCTCCCCCTTGGTGAGTTTCTTGGAAAACCAAGTTTCTTGGTGAGGAGGGTGTATGATATGGACACCCAGCAGGATGAAGAACAAAACCTGTCAAAGGGCGGAGGAGCTCCTTGTGAGCCAACAGCCATCCATATCTAGTGCCCAACTGTGTCTGCGGACGTCCTCCTGCAGTTGGGTGACTATTTATTTAGGAGGTTGGTAGCAGGATTTGCACTAGGGCCACGCATAAAACCCTTCATTCCGCAAAACATTCCAAAAGTATTTTTTTAAAAATCTGAAAACCCACTCCGTGGAAGTACCACTGTGCAGCTTCCTTCGCAGGGCAGTTCACAGGATGACGGGATTGGGGCAAAGCCTTCGGGACCCAAATCTTTGATGATGGAGGGAAACCACGGGGTAATATTCCGGGTCAGATTGAAGGAGAGTAGTGTCGGAGTGATGCTGAGGTGGTCGTCCACCACACGGCGGTTTCCTTGGGTTAACCTGAGGCGGGGGTGGGTGCCTTCGGTGGCCACCTTTGGGTGGGTGCCTGGAATGTCCTATCCCGAGAGAGGATGATCACTTGTCTCTGTTATCATCTGAGCTCAAGCGTTTGGACATCGTATTGCAGCACTCTCTGAGGTTCGGAGACGGATTGGGGAGATCATGGTGGGTGGTTACACCTACTATTGGTCTGGTCGCTCTGATGGTTACCATACCAGGGAGTGCTGTAGCTGTGTCCAATAGCTGACTCCCATGATTATGAGGTAACACCGGTCAACTAGCGTATTAAGAGACAAAGGATTCGTCACTCCTTGGGTGTCATTTCCCTGATCTCTGCATATGCTCCGACTGAGGGAGTGATCTCACCGTGAAGGCGCACATTCTACTGCCAGCTCTGAGTCTGTGGTTTGATCAGTGCCCAGGCGAGATGCTCTTCGGGTCTTGGGGGATTCAATGCATCAACTGGAACTGAAAGGGATGGTTACGAGACATGTTTGGTCCCCATGGGTCTGCAACTATGAACCAGAATAGCACTATGTTCCTTGACTTTGCAAGAAGTCATGGAATTAGGGTGGCTGGTTCATGATTTCAGCGCCCACAGAGCTCATCGCTGGACTGGGTATTCCAACGCTGGGGTGTGGCAAAGGAGATTGATGATGTGCTTGTTGATGGTCGCTGGAGGATGATCCAGACTGCAGGGTCTACCGGAGTGCACAGTTCCTCAATACTGACCACCGGCTTGTTGTAGCACTCTGAAGTTGCACCTTAAATCCAGGAGAATGGTACCATCCAGCCTAGGCTGGATGTTGGCAAGCTCAAGGATGAGAGGGTAGCTGAAGATTTGGAACAGGCTGAGGGAGATTTGAGGGGTTTTGGTTGCTTTGGGGGGATCCTGAAGAATTGTGGCAGTGCTTCAAGACCACCGGTCCTTGACGTTGCCTGTAGATGTCTTGGAACTCACCGGAATGCGAAGAATAATTTTGTCTCTCAAGGGACACTGATACCATTGCCCGGTTGGCAGGGCCAGGCTGAATGGCAGAGCTGAGCTGTTCAGGGAGCTGAGTTGTAAACTGTACGTGCCGCTAAGGGTGGACAAGGAGGCTATGTGCGAGGAATCTGTGGGGGGTAGAGCATCACCTGTGGTCAAGTGATTCTCATCCTGCTTACAGGGGAATTCGCTCATTGCATTCCTCCAAGCCCATCCCTTGGTGTACTGCAGTTAGAGCGGAGGGTGGTGGGCTTTTGACAGAGGGTGAAGGCCCGCTGGGCCGGTTACTTTGGGCGGCTGTTCCAGGCTGATCCACCAGCTGTCGAGTTGGATGTCAGGGGTGTTACTATCCCTATTGCTGTGGTATTGCTGTGTGTTACTATCCACATGTGGTTTGAGAGGGGCTTCCGACTACTGCATAGGATGGGAGATCGGTCGCACGTGTGGTTTGTGAGAGGCTTCCGACCGGATAGAACAAGAGATTGGTGTGATCGAGGTTGAGGGCAGGCAAGCTTGTGCACGTGTGGGTTGTGGAATGTTTCTGTCTGGATAGAACGGGAGATCGGCAGGGCACTCACACGAGGTCGGTGTGAGGAACGCAGGAGGCAGGTGGCACCTTAAGAAAGAGTAAGGCTGGCACATTTTGAGCCTTCGTGTGGAAAGCCACTTGCAGATTGCCTGGCGTACGTCTTCCCTGCCACGAGAGAAGTGATGCCACCATTTTGCGCATGTATGCACATGCTGGTGGAAACACTCCCCATTCCAAGTTCGACAAGGACCAACTCTGGGTCAAGCTGAGTACCAGTACACTTGAAAAGGGGAGTTTTTCTTCTCATTTTGTGTCACCCTTTGGCTGTATTTGCATCTGTGTGCGAGGCCTTGACAGTTGGATTCTTTATTTCATATCAATATTATTTCCTTTTGAATTGTCATCTTTGTAAATATTTGTGAATTTTTCATTAAATGTATTTCTGTTAAGACATTGCAGCATTGTGCTGTTCTGATGCAGCGCCCTACACTGTGTTCCTCCCCGTGCTCCTCCCTGTACTCCTCCTGGGTGGATCGCCTCTCCGCCATTACGCCCCATTAACGTACGCGCATCAATACCCGAGTCTCGTTTGTAGCCTTCAAGGGAGAAGCTTTGCCATCGGTCCAGGTAGTGTTTTAACCCCCTGGACACGACCTAATGTCGATTATTATATATATACGTATACATATGTATGTATATATATATTATATATATATATATATATATTTGGGTCGCTGAAATAGGTGACCTTATTGTCAATAATTCTGTCTGTTTGGATGTTTTGTTCGTTTGTCATCAGCATAATTGGTAGTAAACGTGGGCGCGATTTTGACAACCTCGGGTGGTAGGTACATCTATGACCTAGTGCTTTGGAAATTGTGAAGGTTGCTAGCGACGCTTTGGTTCCCTAGCAAAACCGAAAACCTTCAAAATCGGTACCGTTCACGCGAAATCAATTCCGAAAGCCATTATCCCACGTAGGGTTATGAAATTTGGCACGAATGATCTACAGGTGATGCTCTATCAAATATATTCCGGTTTTTTGTGATATATGGAATACTTTACCCGCAGCGCCCCCTACAATTAGGGTATGGTGCGAAATGGCAAAATTGAAGGCCCCCTAGCGAACAGGTGAGTGCATCGATACGAATGAAACTTTGCAGGTTCATGGTACTCAATGAGTACTACAACTTGCCTCAGGACATATTGACCGATTTCGCTTAGGTCAGGGGTCAAAGGTCAATTAGTGCAAAAATCGATAATATGCGAGAGCTGGGTGCCTTCGTGCCAATGCTACTCCTCCTAAGGGTTATGGTCGGATGGTCATGAAAATTCACACTAATCGCTGGAGATACATTGTGCACAAACGATCGAGCCGGATTTTCGATTTAGATCTTGTTTCACCCACAGCACCCCCTCGAACTTTGCGGATTCCGATTTCAAACCGCATTTCGGCTGTATTTTCATTCAAA
>CM068953.1:92552187-92569672 GCA_035128595.1 Eptatretus atami | reverse complement strand
GTATGAAGTGGCGGGTGACATAATCATCAAATGTCTTTGCCTTGGTTGGTTGCACCATGTGAACTATTGCTGCACCATCTAGAACTTTAGCTGTCACATCAGGACCCGCAGAAACCTTTGGAATCTTCAGACATTCAGCAGAATATCAGATTGATTACAAAAATAAAAAATCATGCGAGCTCATTGTCGCCATTCATTTTTGACTTTTCAGTTCAGTCTCAATAGCCGTCCCAGCAGTTTCCTTTGAACACAACATAGACACACGACCCCTTCCTTGACTGGCTTCAATTATTTCAGGCTCAATTTTCAATAGCTTGTCTTTGAACCTAGTGGAGTGAATGCTTTTGGGGTCAACAATTCTGCCAAGGTCCTTCATTTTAGTGGTGTTGTAATTAGGATTTCAGTTTCGTTCAAGGGAAACGCTTTGATTACATATTGCCGCCACTTCTTGCAACAAAGTGGATTAAAGAATGTTCAGATTCAGACTGTGGTTGGATTAAGCTGCTCCCTGATCGTGCATTTTCAAGTTCTGATAACGAGTTCGGTGGTTAAGGGTCCATTGCATGCAAATTGAAGTTTGGGTTTGGCAAGAGTTCTGTATTTCTGGTTTTGTTGCCAAGACTTGAGAGTTGAGTCGACAGCTTGTTGAAGCTTTGTGTAGTCTTCCTCATATTTGTCTAACAGAATGCATTCCGGTTTCAACACGACTAACGTTGCAGTGACATTGACCTAGTTTTTGGGTCTGCCTCACCTGTTGCTCAGAAGTTCTTTTCAGTTTGAGTTCAGCACGCTTACATGTTTGATTATAGTTATTCTGCAGCTTTTGTGAGACACTTTGTTAGACAGCATGTTGGAGGCTTTAGATTCCATACCTTTGGCAGTTCATTTCGCATTTTTGAGATATACAAGTCTTTTCCAATGTTATTGAAGTATGAAATCGTTCTGATTGGCGGGCATCGAACGTATCATAGTCTTTGCTGTCAAAGCAGCAAACTTCCAGTTAGGAAGGCTTTTAGATGCAGCTTCTTATGTACTACTTTTACTTTTCAGCAGAAACTGTATTTACCATGACAAGCCTGAAAAAATAAATGAGAATCTTGGTTATTCTAGATGATGACAAACTTGAATGTGTGACTTCCTAATTTGTTTTATCTAAATTCCTTGAGCTGAGAAATATGGGTATAGACAAGATTGAATATTAGTTGTTTGGTTATGAGATTTTACTGATTGTACTTTGTAAATGACCATTTTGAATTTTTTAAAAGTCAATGTGACTATCAGCGAGTTTTTAAATTTACATTATTATATTCTTGGATTCAATTATATGAATGATACAACATTATCCTGAACCTGTTCGGTGATAAGATAAGATAAGGAATTGTCAGGCATTGACATGTGATTGTATTATGTTTGCTAATGGCAGCTTTTTTTTTTTTTAGAATTCAATACAGCTGCCATTGTGCTATTTAAAATTGATTCATCACATTCCTGGACCCAACAAATTGGGTGTAGCACAATTTTACTTCCTAGCTGTTTGGTTATCAAGATATCATTAAAGTTAGTCGTGAATGGCGGCATTTTGAATTTTCGACTTGTTCAGATCTGGCTCCCTGAGCCCTTTCAGAGTTAGTCATATGATTCTAGACCCATAATGTGGGTGGTACCACTGAAATGAATCCTTCTAGCTGGTTTAGTTTGGAGATATGATAAATAGGTTTTCGATGGCGCAAAAAGGGGTGTGTCAAAGTGCTTCCCATTAATTTTTTTTGATTGTCAGGTCTAAACTACTTGTGTGCAATTACGCTTTTATCCAGATGTGCACATTTGCCTAAGATCCACATACTTGTGCTCGCCAGAAGTGTTCTTTAATATGGACCTTCCAATTTCCTGTGTTCGTGAAAGATTGGGACAAAACTTCCCCGACAACCCACAAGAATGTGGGAATATGGGGCCATTAAAGAAGAAGTAATTGTACTTTGATTCAGACTGAATTTTGTTTATAGTTTGTGTCTTTCTGCCGTTCCCTAGTAGCATTTGAGAGGATGCATCCAGATGAACGTATTCTTGTTGATACTTTACAGAAAAGTCATAGTTGGTGAATTAGGAATGTTTGTGAAATGCCAGTGATAAAAAATGTTTTCACATTAAACAAGAAAAATATTAACTTGGAGCCATATATTCATAAAATGTACTGGGGTTGGGGGTAACATTCCGCATCATTCTGTTCCGATTGCTCATTGTGACACAACACACCTGGATTGCAAGCGTTTGCGGGCACAATACACGGCTTACACAAAACAGATCTTAAATCTTAAGAAACCCTTCACTTGATACCAAAGCAAGGATATACGAGTCATGTTTGGTGTGAAGCTCTGCTGGAGATGAACTATGAGTTGTGGCTTCTCGAGATTCAGTACAAGCGTGAGTACTCGCTGGACTGGTTGAATGCTCCAAAGGAAATGAGATGGTGGTTGAAAAAATCCGTTGTCACTATTTAAAAGCTATGCGCACTGCAATGACAAACCTTGATGTTAACACAGGACTAAGATTTTCATTCCACACACCAAACTTGTATGAACAAGTCCATCTTCGTGAAGACACACACCCACACAACACACCACAACACACACACACACACACAACACCACACACACCACAAAAAACCCTGAAAAAGTGTGATTGTGATTGTTCAAATAACCTGGGAATAAATATCATAAAGTTTTTAAGGTGAGAGCTGGTTTTCAAGGGTAATAGTGAATGCTAACATATTGATTTGCACTTTCTTTATGGGAGCTACTTATCCAATTAATGTGCATTTCCTGTATTGAAACATGTACGGTCACTGTAGCAAACACAAAAATTATTGTTATTTTATTTTTATTTTAAAATCGTGTTCAAGGCTCTGGGAGAATTTGTGCATACACATGGAGGACAAAAATTAACTTTGTGAGCATCATGCACTTTTACAAGAATTATGACTTATATATGTAGAATACATGAATGGTATATTTTGTTTGATTTTTAAAATATTTTTTTAATGCTACAAAGGCAATGTCGTTTGTATCTGTGTCGGAGTTGGTGACCCATCAATTGTGCGGCATAGCTACCCAGGAGACTGTTAGGCAGCCCGACCCTCTGCACAGAGTATGGTCAATGGATGATGGAAAAGGCAATATCAAATTCACCTGGTAGCATTCCATTTCTGAACCTCACTCATGGATTGGAATCAGATGGGGTACACATATGTGTTTGCCGAGTATTACCCATGCACAAGAAGTAAAAAGCAGGGTTAGCATTTTGGTTTACTTTTCTTTCTTCCTGTTTGTCGAACACGTCAGTTTATGATCGAGGGACAACTTATTGCAATTGTTTTTTAATATATTATGAACACAAATTGGAGTGAATCCGAAAAAGGAACGTATAGTTTAGCAGTACTTTGACTGAATTTGTCCCGAGACGTATGCAGAGAGGAGCAATATTTTACTCTGTGACTGGCAGTCAAAAAATTGAAAATCATTCCAAACAGGAATTTTACTTATTTAGGATGTCATAAGAAAAAACAACAGGCAAAAAAATAATGTACACGTTAAATAAGGTGGTGTATGCCCTGGTTAGAATAGGTGTACATATCCTGTGTGTTCGTAAGAGGCGACAGGGTTGCGTCAGGAAGGGCATCCGGCGTAAAACTATGCCAAATCATTATGCGGACAACGACGGTTTATCCGCTGTGGCGACCCTAAGGGAGCTAGCCGAAGAAAGAAGAAGAAGAAGAAGTTAATAAGGTGGTGTAAAAGACGCTGATGCAACATGAAGAATGAATGCATAAGGCAGTAAACTTCCAAACTTTTTCTACAGCTTTTGAAATCTGTTTTTTTCAGTTTAATTATATAATTGAACACTGTACTTGTATCTATTCTTCAAGAAGTGCTAACCACACTCAGATCATAAATCCCTCCTCCTTCCAAACATCAGTTTTCTATTCCTGAGGAGTCTTCTGTATCATTTGTCACCCATTCTCCTCCTGCCCCATTCCTCTACCATTGTTTTGTCACTCCTCTGTCTTGACTTCGGCTCTGCTCTTCGTGTTTTTTCCCTCTGCTGTGTTCTTTTTGTTCTATTGATTCTGATCGTTCAGTGTACTCGTATTCGAGTCTTCTCCAGCTGACAATGTATTAAACAAAAAAAACCCACACAAATCTTTTTGCACTTTCAAAACCTTTGTTGTTTAGCGGTACTTTGAAAAATATGATGAATTTTGCGTCATCACACAATCAAATTTGCCGTCGCAGATCCCGCCCATGTTTTGTTTTGAAGACTGCGTGGGGTAAGGTGTTCTATCACTCTCTAGTTGACCTGTAAAAGTAACTGATGTTTACAAATTGTCCTTGTTCTTCATATCATGTACCATATGGTTCTGTCGAAGCAGTTTTTGCTCGGTGTAAAATCTGGATATGGGTCGCACATGGGTCGGCATGGGTCGAGACTACATTTTGCATTTTTCACTCTGATGCTTAGAAAACTAAAACTTTGTGTTCAAGGCAAACCACATTCATGAAAAAGAAAATCTTATTCAAATCTACCAGATTTAATCACAATAACCTGGATATGAATTAGAGCAAGTATTCCACCTTTTTTCCTCAAAACATTGAAATTCTTCAGGAACTTTCAAATATTTTGTTGTAAACGATTGTAGATTGTGTTCCACACTTTTTCCAAGACGCTCCCAAGGCAATTTATTCTAAGTTGCTGGGATTCTTTTTTTCTCTTTCTTGTCCAAATAGTCCATGCTATCGTGTGCAGCTGTGGTTGCTGGTTGCAATTTTGGGATGTGGCAATGCTGCTGATGCGGTGCCTCTATTTATAGTAACTGGTATCATTTCACGACGTTTGGAAAATGACACCTGAGCTTTGCCAGTTCTGTTGTCAGTTAACGCTTGTTTCTTTCTTCTTTCTCTCCTTAAGGATATTATTCAAGTATTGCTCATCTTGTTCAACAGTTTTTGGGTCTTCAGTCTGGGTTTGTCCATTACAGATGATGTTTCTGTACTTTGTTGATTGTGCTGGATGCCAACATTTGAAATTAAGTGATGTGAGCTATTTCACGAATTTTTATGGAGGAAACAAATATGGGATTCTACTGATATTTTAGCCATTTTTGTTTTTCGGCTAACAATTATCTGATGGATCTGTATTCTAAACTATGAAAGTGGGCTATAACCTTAATTAATGTGTGGAGGAACACTGATGTTTTATGAGGAATACCTGACAATGAGTCATCAATTAGATTTGTTGGTAAATTGGATTGTTAGCTGCGAAAAACTTCAATATGCTTCTTATATATAATTTTTTAAGTTTTGATCACTAGTTTTTGAAGTGTTTGATTAATTTATGAATTAGATGCTAAATATCAAGTTGGTTTTCTATCAAACTAAGCTGTATTAAAAGTCATGTTCTTAAAACGAGGAATAAAAAACATTTTTTAAAAAAAAAATGCAAAGGATGTAAGGATGGTTTGCCAAAGTATGTAAACAATATATGGATTGATATAATTATCGTATGAAACATCTACATATTTATTGGAATAATGCTTGTTCCTGTCCTCATGCATTTATTTGCAATGATAGTGCATCTTGATTGTTTTCCATTTTGAATCTGACAGTGAATATTCAACGTTAATATACATTTACACATACACATACAACATAACCATCACATATACACTGGGTTTAGTTAGGTTCGATAAACCAAAAAATGGTTTCATTTCTTCCATGTATCGCGGAATAAGCCGAATTGCACATGGTTTTAACATAAAATATGCAGAGTATAAAAAGATACAAATCTGTAATGTGCATACTAATTGGTGTAATAAGTAAACGTTGCTAAATGATTCTTTTAAAATATAAGAAATCCATAATATTGACACAAAAAACAAACTAAGCAGGGCACTCGGTAGAGACAATCTCCACAAGACTGATTAGTTTATGTTTTGTTTCCCACTGATAGTGGATTCTTGCATTCAGCCTGACTAAAAATTTAATCTGCTTATTCTGTACCAAATTATCCACAAGTTTCGTTGAAATCCGTCCATAACTTTTTGAGATATCGTGCTATATGTCGTTTTTTGGACTATCTCTCAATGGTGAAAAATCACTTAAAAAATTCGAATCCACATCCGGATTCGATATTCACCAAAAATCTCATCATTTCGTCAGTGTCAGATACCAAACAACACAATTTTGTCCGATTGTCCACAATTTTTGAGATTGTTTGTTGTTTGTATGTGAACAAATGAAGAAGACGGGGTGAAAATAACCTATCCACTTCGGTGGCGATGTAATTACAAGATATGTCATCATACATGAATTTTACAACACAAACAGTAGAGAATCAAATCAAATGAACTTAATGTTAATGAGGACCACCAAGAATAACACATGGAAATAAGATACAAGTATTGGGAATAATCAAAGAAGAAAGAGTTTAGCACAAGGCACCAAGGATATAAAATTTGATAGTATCAGCATAAAATATATTGCACTCTTGTAGGTATTGACTGAAAAGATATATTGAAAGAAGTCGTGCCGTACTCTCTTGCGTTCGTAATAAGGAATGAAAAGGAGGGGAAAATATCAAAAGAAGAAAAGAGAAGAAAATAGAAAGGAAAGGTGAAGGAAGAAGAGGAGGACTAGTAAATAATTTTGGGGAGCAAGGAAAAATAACAAATAGATAAAAAGGGTGGAATTATTTACAAATCACGTCAACGTTTGTATGTGTGATTTTAGACAATGATTTCCCGTTCAGCACTCATTGATGCACGGACAACATATGGAATCGACTATTTTTAATGCGATTGGTTTTACAACGGAATTCTTGAATGTTCAGATTAGTCGAAGAGTCTCGTGTTCTTCGTTGTGGGTAGAACGTCTCTGAATCGGGAGTACTTTTCAAGACTTTTTGTCATGAACGATGCACACAAAGACTTTCTGCGATCCAGTGATGAAGTGACCATGGGGAGAATTCATTTACGTAGTGGTACTTCTGGTCAAGTACATTTTGAAAGCTCGTTTTTGAACTCTTTCAATGAAAGGTTTGATTCTTTGTGAGAGCCCCATTCAATACAGTAGTGCTGTGTATTTCGGTAGTTGCCGAATGTAGCCGTGGATATGGTTATAAATCTGACGTGGGGCGTGATTTCAACAGGCGTAGTGTGTAGTTTGTTGTTTGCGCTTTCGATACTTATCTAATGCTTTACCTATTAAGGTATTGTTGACAAAGTGGCCAAGAATCTTGGTGAACTCACATTCGTAACTCTTCGTTTCCATTAAAACTGCTGGGCATTTCCATTTTACGGTCAAATGAGACTTCATTGTACTTTTAATGGTTCAATGTATTTAGTTGTGTTGGCACACTTGGGAGGTTATTGACAGCCAGTTGAATGTTTGAAGCTGGTTCGAGCTCGAACACTCGACTAGGAAATTATGTGTCAGTATTTAAAGAAATGTTTCCAATGGACGGATTGCATTGGTTTATTATTGCCACAGAGATAATGCTACTCAATCGGGTACCTTGGGGGACTCCAGCATTCAGCGTCAACTATTGAAACATTGATAGTATGGACACATTTAGTGGGATGATAAGAAATCGATATTCATGGGATAATTTCTGGCAAACTTGAAGATTGATCCTTAAAATCGAATCATGTGATAATGCAATCAATGCTTTTCTGGAACTAAAGGATGACAGTGGAGGACGATTGGACTTTCTGCATGTATGTAAATATTGATTACATAATGTTGTTTTGATGATTTCTGTTTTAAAAATGATTGAGTGTAATTTCGGTGTCGTATCTTCTACGTCATTTTTGAGATGAGTCTTCGGCTTATTTGGAAAATTGACTTGTTTAACATTGGTCTTAGCTTTCAATTTATAGGAGGGTGGGTGTTTTTTTGGTACTGGTATTACGATGGTGCATTTCCACATCATCAGGAACCTTTCGTTGCTGAAAGAAGTGTTTATGATGTGAGTAAGGGTGTTAACTAACGGAGTAGTGCGGATAGAGCCTCACAGAAGAATCCTGTCGTTCATCTCCGTTGATTTGTACCTGGAATGGCTTTATGAACTTTGAGGGATAAACTCTGGGGACTTTTTGGAGAAGTTAGGTACGAAGGGAGTTTATCAATTTAAGGGATGCTAAATCAGCGGTAAGCTACAAATGGTATTGATCACGTTGCATTCTCCAGATGGTCACATTCTCCAGGTGGTAACCACAAGTGGTAGGTGGATATCCGGAATGAATTGGAGTGATCCAAATAGTACCTCCTGTTAGGCACCGATTTCATGGTACCAAGCAGACTGGTTCCTACATATCAGACGCTGTATGCGGAGTAATAGTAGTCTATTTCGCTTTATCTATGTTGTTTTACCTTATTTCTGAGTCTTTTCAGTTAGTAGCTCTCCTCTATAGAAAGCGATTTCCGAGAATGTATAAGGGGGTTTTATTTTTGCAGTAATCCACGATTGTCACGTAATGCAGTTTATCCTTGAACTGGGTGTAATGAATCTATCGCTGGGTTGAAGGTGTTTGATGAAACATTAGATTAATCGTTGATATCATCTTCTCCAGTCATTTCAGTCAGTCATGAAGCTGATCATCTGCCAAAAATTGTGACAGCGTGTCTGGCATCGGGCGATTTAACGTGAGTCTCACAGCATTAGGCCTCGTGTAGGTGCGGAGTGTTGGCGGACCACAGTGCGATATAATGATCAGATAGACAAGGGTTTGTGACGTTGCACCCAATCGAGAGCTATGTGTCATGTCATTTTACAGGCAACCATTGTTCAAAGAAAGATGTAGGGATAGTTTCACATGATTTTTGTGACCATCTGGAGAATTAATTTGATTGCATGATGAATATTGTCTTGTCATTTTAGTGAAACATTTTGCATTAAAGAGTCATACTATTATATAACTAGCACCGGCGTAAGTGGGTGCGCTGTAATCGGCTATTCGGAGGCTTGGGTTGGAGGATCGCTTGAGGAGGGAGTTGCATGGGCCAGCTATGAGAGGTGTTGGCAGCCGGAATATGGCGAAACAATCCTTATCCCTGTGTGTAGAGGCGACCAGGTTGCGTCAGGAAGGATCCGGCGTAAACTGTGCAAATCAGTATGCGGATATAACGGATGATCCGCTGTGGGCCTAACGGGAGCAGCGAAGAAACGAACAACACTATTATATAATAGCAAAGCATGTGGTAAAAATACACGAGATAAAAAAGGAAGTATTATTCTTGCGCTAGTTGAAGAGGTCAAAATAGGTTATATATATTTCTTAACGGAAAGAAATTTTTTAGTGATTGATGCAGCTAATACTATGCACCGCATGGTTTTTCTCGTCTGAAAAAACTCTAAGTTTTCCGGGGTTTGGATTAATTTGAAACAATTTTCGAATAATTTTCTTCCGAGGAGCATTTCGTGTTTCAGAGTGGGACAGACAAAAGAATGCCCTATTATATTTTGTTTCGGATCCGGGGTAGAGGGTGTGCCACGAGGGAACTAGGAACCAACCGACACCAGGTTCTGAGGCGGCAGGCACAGAATACTCCGTGCGCACGGGTTGCAAAGCAACTGAACACCGATTGGTTCGCATCAGGCAGGTTACAAGCCGCGTGATACTTACTGTGGAAAGCCTTACTAATGGGGGTCACATTCTTCATGCGTACTTGCATGGAATTTCCGTGTCATGTGCAACGAGCGGCTGCCAGTACGCATCGGCTATTAAGAGCAATTAATAGGGTAGAACTTCCGGTAACTCGTGCAGACATGCTTCCATGCTGGAAGAAAAGACAGAATGAGCTGGGTACATTTGTAATGAGGGCATTTATTTAAGCAGGGTGTGGAAAGGTCATGTGGCAACAATAATAAAGTGTTTATTAGCATGTGTAAGCAGGGGAAAGCAAGGATTGATGAGGCGCGGTGAAGAAAACAGTTATTTACAAAAGAGAAGAACTCGGGCAGAGCTAAACTATATTAATTCTACAATCTTTTTTTTAATGTTAACGTAACAGGCATATCAGACGCACCAAGGAAATTAGGTGGTGAGAGAGATGAAGAGAAGTTTGAGGGTGAAACCTAGAATATTGGCATGGTCGACGGACAGCACACCAGTTGCTTGGAGGGAAGAAATGGGGTTTTATGGTGTGAGTGAGAAGGTGCAAAATGGGTAGATGAGACGCAAATTATATTAAGAGGGAGCGTGAAAGGTGCGATCTGCAGCTGCTTTTTAGTTTTGTGCATCCAAGAGAGAAAGTAGTGGGAGAACAGAAGTGTGAGAAAGTCTGCATGTGTAATTACTCTGTCCATTGTCGGTCGAGCATTCGCTATTCAGCACTTGCTCCACCTTTTCTCTGTCATCGTTAGGTGGTGGTGTCGTATGGCAGCTATGCTGCCGGGTAGCTATATTTTTGAAGCGCTGACTGTGTGCTGAAGCAGTGCCCTCTCAGTACACACACTGGAATGGTATCATTTGCGACTTGGAAGGATGACGGCTGAGTCAACCCCTGGTGTATTATTCAGCGGCCGATGGGGCTTGAACTCAGGACCCTAGGATCCAAGTGCCATCTAACCACTGAGCAACACCAGGCTTACTGTTAAGGTTTTACATCCTCCTCGTCCACTCCCCATCAGAGCAGCTGCTACACAGGAGAAACATTCTCACCTCATGTGGAGATGGCTGACTCAAGATTGTGGTGGACACTGACTGGCAAGACTACTGACTGATCCTTTTGAAGATATTTTATAGAGCCTGGGGAAGGAGCCATAAGTCAGATAAAACGCTCTGTAGGCATATTATCTCCCATTGGTGCGAGATGCTCCAAGAAGTATCCTGGGCGAGGGTCGAAAGATGAAAGGCCTCATTTACTCCAAACTGGCATGCGAGGAGTCCAAGATCAACATGGGGTCAAAGCGGTTGGAAGTTGCGGTGAGGTGATTAAAGCGTTTGTCATGAGGATAGGTATTTGTGGTGATGCGGTCGAGTGTAGTTATGTGGGGATTTTTAGGAAGGTGTTGTGGTGATCATATGAAGGTTGTAGCATTGTTGGTTCGAGTATGAGAGTCTCAAATGAATTCCTTGAGGAATGGCCAGTTTGAACGGGGCTGATGCGGCATAGTTCATGAGGCTGTTATTCACATCAATCGTTCGGTCTGTGGTGTGTACTTGCTTGAAGAAGAGCTAGTGTATGCAAAGTAAATTAAATAGATGAATGGAATTAAAGAACTAACTAAAGCTGCAATGCATTTGTCCATTACCACTAGAATAAGGGAGGTATCTGAAATGGGATACTCATGAATACCCTGGTGACCCATATATGTTGGGTGCATTTTTCTTGAGGAGTGGCGTTTCGCAGAACGCACAATTATAGATCGGCAGCAATAACTCACGTTAACCAGACCAACAGGTGTGATTGCCTCGGCCATGTATGGCATGTGCATCCACACGCTAAGTGCCATCCCTAACCACTCGGTGATAGCAGAAACACAGTGGAGGCTTTGGATAAGTTGTTAATGCTCATAACATCCATATATTGTAACTCTGAATGGTTGGAAGAATTTTGCACAGTAGTGTATACGAGAACGGCACTCGGTAGACTGCATACCTCCACAGCCTGAAAAGTTTAATTTTTTGGATCTGATCGGCCGGATCTGGATTCAGACTTGAAACAAATAATCGGCTTGTTTGTCACCGAACAAATCATCTACAAGTTTTGTCATAATGTCCAAACTTTTGAAATGGCATGCAATATTCGTTTTTGCATCTCTCAATGACAATTAAAAAAAATTCTCGCATCCGGATCAGATTCGGATCGTACAATATCGAATAAATTCGTCCTTGCACACCTCAATCTCCAAAGTTTATCTACGATCGTCCATAATTTGAGAGACATGTGTTTATATCGTTTTTTAGTCTACTGGATTTAGTCGATGAGCTTGTGCGATCGAGCAATGTCCGTACGTAAGTCAGTGAGTGAGTCTGTGAAACTTCAGTCATTATTGCTTGACAAACGCATATTTTGGATGAAACTTGGTCACAACTTCATATTTGTGAACGAAGGTGTATGGACGTCAATTGCACTCATACGGTTGAAATTGGGCCTAAAACGCTAAAAAAAACAAAATTCTGCCTAACTACAGCGGCGTTGCGTCAGCAGCACAGCCATGCACTCAGCGAAAACATGACTGTAACCTGTAAAAATGTATCGTGTTAATCGGATAGGAGAGTTCCATTCAACCAATCAGTGACCAGAATTGGCATGCAAAAATTTCGATACTTTATGAATCATTAACTGCCAAATGCCATGTATATTTGTATACATTTTAAAATTTCTTACCCTGTATTAAGAGTATTTATGGTAGAGTCAATCGACATGTTCCTGGCAAGTCGATGAGAGGTTTTGCTTGTAGAATAGTTTGCTCAAGGTTTATCTCATGTACTCCGATGTAAATATGGTGAGTAAGCGGTGTGTGGGAGAACGTGTGATGTTCCACAACATTTGATTGTTTCTCAGCATGTATTATAGCGTACGGAGATTTGGGAGATTCAGGATTGCGGCTAGGTGAAAGGAATGGCCGTTGACTTGGGGGAAGGCTGTAGGTAAGGATTGTTCAGAGGCCATGGGGTGGGAGGTGGGGGATAAAAGCCCAACTCGGTTTTTGGTGAAGAAGAATGACAACATGATGCGGAGAAATGCTGGAGAACATGCGGAGAGTGAATGCCGAAATGGATTGCCACCCAGGTGGATGTTTCATGCTGGTGGTGGTTTTCGCTAGCTGTGTTTGAAATGCGTCATGTAATTCCAGCCACCATGCTTCCATTCGTGAGTCCTCTCACAGCGACATTTTGCTGCACCGTAGTGTTGCGTCAGAATGAGCCTGCGTATCCTTTACTATGTATGTTTGTGGAGTGATTGAGTGTGTTTGGCACCCAGGGAACACAGTGATTTCTTGGGTTTTTCTGTGTTAATGTTATGGTTATTTGTCATTCTGTGAATAAATTATTTCTTTAATGTCTTAAGAATCGCTTGCCTCGTGTTGCTTTGTACATGAACATACTGGATCATTCGGGCTGCTTGGAGAGTTAACTTATTGCAAATTTATGTGATAAGGTGTGGGAATAGCCTCAGCAGTTACATGCCTGTGGCAACTGCTCAACATTGTCTGTGAGTAATATTGGACTCCGTCGTGCAGCGATGGTGTCAGTGTGTTGCATTCTGTCTGGGACTTCCTGCTGTAGATGTGATATGTCGCAACAGACTGCCGTCTACCATATATATGACAGATCACATGTCTTCATTAGATGGAGGGAATGACCATTATCTCTCTAATTATTACCCAGGTGGTAGGTTATAGACATGTAATCGGCAGCAGTTTTATGAGAAAAGTTGAATGCTATCCGTAGTTTTGAGGTCATTATCTCAGAGAAGAAAAAAAGTCATACGCAAAGAGTTTTGACCAGAGAATTGCACCTTTTAAATCATTTTATATATATAAGGCACAGTATTGTTGGATCTGGTCTAGGGGATAAATGAGGCAGATGAGAATAGTTAATTCATCATGCATGTTAGAGAAGTGTAATGTAATTGCTGTAATTAGAGATTAGTGTTGAGTGAAATGTTGAGAAGCCTTGTCCCCTGCCAGATGTTTGTCTCTAAGCCCCCCCCGACCCTACACTTTTCTTGCATTCTGACAACTTCAGATGTGATCTGTTTTATGTGTAAACTTCTATTCTGCAGCGACGGAAATCCATGTGACTCAATGCCAGAGGGCACACAAGCATGGTGGTTGAGCGACAGAACAACAGTTAGACACATGGCTCAAAGACAGGAGGCATATAAGCTGTGACTATGTGGGAGAAGGAATTATAAGGCTGTATGGCTTGATTTGATAGTGGGGGTTATGTTGCACGGTCTGGGGGTTCTCCCCTCCTCACCTCCCCACAGACGACAATGACCATGCAATACGAAGTAATTGGTGCCTCCTATGGGAAGGGGGTTAAGGAGTCCAATCGATTGTGCTAAAACAGCTCCTCTTCTTCCTGGGTCTCCTCTCTGCATGCCTGGTCTTCCACACTGGCTGGTGGTCCTGCACCGCATGATGGTTCTCCCTCTTCCGGCGGGCACACAGAAATGGTATTCATGGCAAGGAAAGCACAGGACACATCTGCTGCGGCAAGCACATGGGAGGGAATGGACTGCTGTACAAGGCTCACTGTGGCAATCATTACCGTGGGGAGTTTCATTCTATCCTGTTATCTTATCCTCTCCTCTCCTCCTACTCATGTTCCGCATTAATTTGTTTAATTCCGTCGTGTTCCAAAGGCGCGTGGGGTTATTTTTAATTCATGTGTTCGTCTGTTCACCGCATGAGCCGCATGTCTTTCTTTTTTCCCGCCCATTTCCTTTAAATCCTTGGATTTGATGACATTGTGTGTCATTGGGACCGGACTTCATAGCATTAAAACTTTGGCAAATAACCCATTAAGTCGGGGTTTGAGATTTGCGCTTTATGCGCATCCATAAGTAGTTGCTGAAAAATTCTACTCGGTATTTGTTGCAAATTCGCCAAGTCATGTGTTTCGAACACGATTCACCAAATCATCGGCAGATGCGGAGAGACTTCATCCTTTCCTTTGTGGAAATGAGTCGGTGTTGAAGACGCACTGTTACAAATTATAAAAGAAAATGTTTAACTTAATCGAGTTATATAATTCAACTAACTTGCATATTCCATAATATTAGACAACAATACCAAGTAGGTTAGCTTCCATGGTGAGTCGGGTCTTTCCAGACAGTGGCAAATTTCTGGTTCTAGATCCGCTTTGGATCTTGCTATGTCGGTGGTTCAATTTGACCGTCGCCGAGTCATACCGAGAGATTTAAAATGTATGCATTCCTTTTTGCTTATACTAGCTTTGAGAGGATAAGCATGGACAATAATAGTAGATTACAGAGATATTGAAATAGAAGTTGCGAAGCATCCTACAGATGTACATGTGTGTTAGGTTGTGAATATTATTTGGGTTGAAACATGACATTCTCATTTATGTTATATATAATACTCATTTTCTTAATTTTTACAATGTTTTGTTAGAACACATTTAAGAATCATACTTTCTCAATTAACTATCACTCAATGTCATTATAAGATCTGTGTCCAGAATGTTTAATGACAACCAAATAATTTAAGGCTAGAAAAATGTCAGAATAAGTGAATAAAATTTTCTTCAAAATTCATTGATGTAAGGTAACCATCGTCACTTTGTAGAAAATAAAGTAAACAAGATAGAATGGTAATGCAGTATCATAAATTTGTAGAAAAGGACTTTTATATTCCGAAATTTACTAATTTGTGAATTAATAATACTCGATATCTTGTCAAAGAATGTTGAAAGTGTGTCAAACTGCATCATTTGTTCAGTGCTCTCAATTCTGATTGAAATTGTGATCAAGTTGTTCTGCTTTGTATGTTGTACTTCATATATCAAGGGACAACAGTTTGGATTTATTAAGTGAATGTCTTAAACTGTTTTACTTCTTCAGTGGTTCAATGTGATGAAGTATGTATGCTTCTAATCTCGACATGAAAATTGGTTTGTTAAACGTTTTAATGGATAAGGAAAAAAAAGATACCGTCAAGTATTTATGCAAATTGCATTACCTTGTTTTTTTTTTATATTGGTCACAAAGTCACACATCATCATTAATTTTTGTATAATTTATTTTTTATTCATGATTAGAATTAATGCATTGTGATATCGAATAGTGTCATGTCTGTTTTTTTTAATGCTGAAATGAATATGATTCTCATAAAGGTATGTGGATAAAGGTATGACAATAAGTTAAAGTAATTGATCAAATTAACAGGGTTATATACGGTATTAAGGGAAATGATCGCCTCTAAGTACAATTGACATTTATTTGAAATAATACTTTAAAATACGGGAAAAATTTGTCGACATACGGCAAATAAATCTATCAAAGAAGTGATTCCCACATCGCAAAGCTCGTTCCCTCTCTTCCCGGTCCACACCATGTATGGACCACCCCAAACTAACACACCCTCCATGCAGATGTGATAAGTCGATGGCCCAAAGCACAAACACATTCTTCAATGATTTAATTTTCTTAAATTATGAGGTGTATATATTAAACAAGTTCTGATCAAGTGATGTGAAATGCATTAAGTTGAACAAAACTACAAAGTGAAACCAACGTTTTTTTTGGTAATGCATTTGAATAGCAAAGTAATGAAACATTTCTGAACTATTAGAAATTCTACCACCAAACAGACATTGTACGTCAGAAGTCTCTCTGGATTATGGAAACGTCCGAATGTCTTCGTTTATATAAAGAAATCACAGCAGAAGCGAGATGCAGAAGGCAAGTATTAAAAAAAAACAATTTTTGCATTTTCAATTAGCATAACTGCCCACGTAAGTTTTCAACATTCTGTCTACATCGTGCAGTCTAAAATATATTGATCTGCTGAAGGGTACAACTGAGATACACTTCTCGGGCATATGCTATCGTGTAAAATAAATAATCAGGAAGTTTTAGAGTTACAATTGCTTTTTCTGATTAAAAACACTTACGAAGATACACCTGACACAATTTTTTTTCTTTCATCAAGTACCAGGTGTATGTGCGTGTGTATATATGTATATCTCACACAAGATTACGTAATTTAGGCTCTATTTATAAAGTATACCCGAATTTATATGAACATACAGAACACATTTATATAGCATGTATACTATTCAATATGTTATACACTCCTATAAAAATATTCTTGGTTTGCAACACAAGACAACAAAAAATTCGTTGTTTGTCTGCAGCTCAAAGCACAATTATTTTCCTTGTTGAACTTCCTCGTTATTCATCTTCTCTATGTGTACTCGTTCGCATGCCTGTTTCCGTTATGAGCTGTTTGTCCGTTATCTTATATTCTGTGTAAACTTCCACGCACTTCAGTCCAGTTGCTGTTCCTGATGGTGCCATGGTGTCTGCAAGAATATATGCAGCTTTGTATCGGGAATCTGCGGTTCAGCGGCCGATAGTCGAGTCCGAGTCCAGCTTGGCGTCGAGTAGACGTGCAGACGTGCCGTCTCAATTGCGCTGTTGGGTGGCCAGTTCGCGATGTTTCTTGCGCCATTTTGGTCCGACGGTTTGGAAAAAACTGACGGGTAATGTTTAGGCATTAGAGAGGAAACGGTCAGAGTCGCAACTCCGGTTTTTTTGTCAGATTTACAACAGAACCGAAATTATTTTATTCAGATTCTGTGAACTTGGTGAAGCAAACAATTGGAGTATTATTGTATATAGCATTGAAAGAATTTATAAAGTTGTGAATCTGGTTTATTGCCAAGTGATCTTCCTTTTTTTTTATTATTAAACGATGATTATAGGTGTATGATTTCTAAGTAATTAGTTAT
>CM068953.1:92526037-92541473 GCA_035128595.1 Eptatretus atami | reverse complement strand
GAATGCTAAATATCAAGCTTGGTTTCTCCTCATCCAAACTAAGCTGTATTAATAACAGTCAATGTTCTTAAAACGAGGAATAAAAAAACACTTTTTAAAAAAAAAATGCAAAAGGATGTAAGGATGGTTTGCCAAAAAGTATGTAAACAATATATGGATGATCGCAATAAATTATCGTATGAAACCATCCCTACATATTTATTGGAATAATGCTTGTTCCCTGTCCCTCCATGCATTTATTTGCAATGATAGTGCATCTTGATTGTTTCCATTTTTGAATCTGACCAGTGAAATATTCAACAGTTAATATACATTTACACATACACATACACATACACATACACACATATACACTGGGTTTAGTTCAGGTTTCGAATCAAACCAAAAAATGGTTTCATTTCTTCCAATGTATCGCGGCAATAAGCCGAATTGCACATGGTTTACATAAAATACATGCAGAGTATAAAAAGATACAAAAATCTGTAATGTGCATACTAATTGGTGTAATAAGTAAAACGTTGCTAAATTGCTTCTTATTAAAATATAAGAAGAATCCATAATAATTGAACACAAAAAAACAAACTAGAAGGGCACTCGGTAGAGAGCATACCTCCACAAGACTGATTAGTTTATGTTTTGTTTCCCACTGATAGGTCGGATCTGCATTCAGACCTGAACTAAAATTTAATCTGCTTATTCTGTCACCTAACCAACTTATCCACCAAGTTTCGTTGAAATCCGTCCATAACTTTTTGAGATATCGTGCTATATGTCGTTTTTGGACCTATCTCTCAATGGTGAAAAATCACTTAAAAAATTCTCGAATCCACATCCGGATTCGGATATTCACCAAAATCTCATCATTTCGTCAGTGTCAGATACCCAAACAACCACCAAATTTCGTCCGAATCTGTCCACAACTTTTTGAGATTGTTTTGTTTGTTTGTATGTGAACAAAATGACAGACAGACGGGGTGAAAACATAACCTCTATCCACTTTCGGTGGCGATGGTAATTACAAGATATGTCCATCATACATGAATTTTACAACACCAAACAAGTAGAGAATCAAATCAAATGAAACATTAACGTTATGAGGACCACCAAGAATACACACCATGGAAATAAGATCACAAGTATTGGGGAATAATCAAAAGAAGAACAGGTATTAGCAACAACGGCACCCAAGGATATACAAATTTGATAGTATCAGCATAAAATATATTGCACTCACTTGTAGGTATTGACTTGAAAACGATATATAATGCGTAACTAAGAAGTCAGTGCCGTACTCTCCTTGCGTATTGTAATAAGGACATGAAAAAGGAGGGGGGAAAATATCAAAATAGAAGAAGAAAGAGAAGAAAAATAGAAAGGAAAGGTGAAGGAAGAAGAAGGAGGACTAGTAGAAAGTAATTTTGGGGAAAAGCAGGAAAATAAGCAAAAATAGATAAACAAAGGGTGGAAATTATTTACAAATCACCGTCAACGTTGGTACCTGTGTGATTTTAGACAATGATTTACCACGTTCAGACCTCATTGATTGCACGGACAACATATGGAATCGCACTATTTTTCATGCGATTGGTTTTACAACGGAATTCTTGAATGTTCGCATTACGTCGAAGAGTCCTCGTGTTCTTCGTTGTGGGTAGAACGTCTCTGAATCGGGAAGTACTTTTCAAGACTTTTTGTCATGAACGATGCACACAAAGACTTTCTGCGATCTTCCAGTGATTGAAGTGACCACTGAGGGAGAACTTCATTATACGTAGTGTATTCTGGTCCAAGTACAATTTGAAGAGCTCGTTTTTGAACTCTTTCAATGAAAAGAGTTTGATTCTTTGTGAGAGCCCCCATTCCACATACAGTAGGTGCTGTGTATTCGGTAGTTGGCCGAATGTAGCCCGTGGATATGGTTATCAAATCCTGACGTGGAAGGCCGTGGCATTTCAACAGGCGTAGTGTGTAGTTTGTTGTTTGCATGCTTTTCGATACTATCTACATGCTTTACCTATTTAAGGTATTGTTGACAAAGATGGCCAAGAATCTTGGTGAACCTCACATTCGCTAACTCTTCGTTTCCAATTAAAACTGCTGGGCATTTCCATTTTACGGTCAAATGAGACTTTCATTGTGACACATTTTAATGGCTTCAATGTCATCTTAGTTGTGTTGGACCACTTGGCGAGGTTATTGACAGCCAGTTGAATGTTTGAAGGCTGGTTCGAGTCTCGACACTCGACTAAAGAGAAATTATGTACGTTCAGTATTTAAAAGAACATGTTTCCAATGGACGGATTTGCATTGTTTATTATTGCCAAACAAAGAGATAATGCTACTCAATCGGGTACCTTGGGGGACTCCAGCATTCGGCGTCAACTAATCTGAACACATTGAATAGTACTGGACACATTTTTAGTGGGATGATAAGAAATCGCATATCCATGGGATAATTTCTGGCCAAACTTGAAGATTGATCAACTTCAAAATCGCAATCATGTGATCAATGCAATCAAATGCTTTTCTGGAACCTATAAGGATGACAGTGGAGGACGATCTGGACTTCTCTGCATGTATGTAACATATTGATTACATAATGGTTTGTTGATGATGATTTCTGGTTTCAAAAATGATTTGAGTGTAATTTCGGTGTCGTATCTTCTAACGTCCATTTTGAGATGAGTCCTTCGGCTAATTTGGAAAATTGACTTGTTAACCATGTGGGTCTTAGCTTGTCAATTATAGGAGGGTGGGTGTTTTTTGGTACTGGTATTACGATGGTGCATTTCCACTCATCAGGAACCTTTCATTGCTGAAAGGAAGTGTTAATGATGTGAGTAAGGGGTGTTAACTCAACGGAGTAAGTGCGGATGAGCCTCACAGAAATCCCGTCGGTTCATCTCCGTTGATTTCTGTACCCTGGACATGGCTTTATGAACTTGCGAGGGATAAACTCTGGGGCACTATTTTGGAGAAGGTAGGTACGAAGGGAGTTCTATCACTTTAAGGGATGCTAAATCAGCGGTAACCGCTACAAAATGGTCATTGATCACGTTGCCATTCTCCAGATGGTCACATTCTCCAGGTGGTAACCACAACAAAGTGGTAGGTGATAATCCCGGAACCTGAATTGGCAGCTGATCCCAAATACGTACCTCCTGTTAGGACACCGATTTCATGGTACCAAGCAGACTGGTTCCTACATATCAGACGCTGTATGCGGGAGTAATAGTAGTCTACTTTCGCTTTATCTATGTCTGTTTTCACCTTATTTCTGAGTCGCTTTCAGTTAGTAGCATCTCCTCTATAGAAAGCGATTTGCCGAGAATGTATAAGGGGGTTTTATTTTTGCAGTAATCCACGACTTGTCACGTAAATGCAGTTTACCTCTGAACTGGGTGTAATGAATCTATCGCTGGGTTGAAGGTTTGATGAAAACATTCAGATTAATCGTTGATATCATCTTCTCCAGTCATTTCAGTCCAGTCATGAGAGCTGATCCATCTGCCAAAACATTGCACAGCGCTGTCTGGCATCGGGCGATTTAACGTGACGTCTCACAGCATTAGGCCTCCGTGTAGGTGCGGAGTGTTGGCGGGACCACAGTAGCGAATATAATGATCAGATAGACCAAGGGTTTGTGACGATTGTGCACCCAAATCGAGAGCTATGTGTCATGTCATTTACAGGCACAACCATTGTTCAAAGAAAGATGTAGGGATAGTTTCACATGATTTCTTGTGACCATCTGGAGAATTAATTTTGATTGCATGATGAATATTGTCTTGTCAATTATTAGTGAAAACATTTTGCATTAAAGAGTCATACTATTATATAACTAGCACTGGGCGTGTGGCGTGGCCCTGTAATCCGGCTATTCGGAGGCTTGGGTTGGAGGATCGCTTGAGGACGGGAGCTCTGCACTGGGCCACGCTATGAGAGGGTGTATGGCAGCCCGGAATCATGGCGAAACCCAATCCTTATCCCTGTGTCGTAAGAGGCGACCACGGTTGCGTCAGGAAGGGCATCCGGCGTAAAACCTGTGCCAAATCAGTATGCGGATCATAACGGATGATCCGCTGTGGCGACCCCTAACGGAGCAGCCGAAAGACGAACAACAACACTATTATATAACTAGCAAAAGCATGTGGTAAAAATACCACGAGATAAAAAAAGGAAGCCTATTATTCTTGCGCTAGTTGAAAGAGCTCAAAAATAGGATTATATATATTTCTTAACAGGAAAGAAAATTTTTTAGTGATTGATGCAGCTAATACCTATGCACCGCACTGGTTCAATTTCTCGTCTGAAAACAACTCTAATTTTTCCAGGGGTTTGGATTAATTTGAAACAACTTTTACCGAATAATTTTTTCTTCCCGAGGAGCATTTCCGTGTTTCAGAGTGGGACAGACAACCAAACAGAATTAGCCCTATTATATATTGTTTCGGATCCGGGGTACGAGGTGTGCCACGAGGGGAAGCACTAGGAACCCAACCGAACACCAGGTCCTGAGGCCGGCAGGCACAGATAACTCCGTGCGCCAACGGGTTGCAAAGCAACTACGAACACCGATTGGTCCTGCCAATCCAGGCAGGGTTACAAGACGCCGCGTGATACCTTACCTGTGGACAGCCTTACTAATGGGGGTCACATTCTCTCAATGCGTACTTGCATGGAACTTTCCGTGTCATGTGCAACCGAGCGGAGCTGCCAAGTACGCATCGGCTATTAAGAGCCAATTAATAGGGTAGAACTTCCCGGCTAACTACGTGCAGACCATGCTTCCATGCTGGAAGAAAAGACAGAATGAGCTGGGTACATTTGTAATGAGGGCAATTTATTCATCAAGCAAGGGTGTGGAAAGGTCATGTGGCACAATAATAAATGTGTTTATTAAGCAATGTGTACAGCAGGGGAAAGCAAGGATTGATGAGGTGCGGCTGAAGAAAAACAGTTATTTACAAAAGAGAAGACACTGGGCAGAGCTAAACTGATATTAAACTTCTACAATCTTATCTTTAATGTAACGTAACAGGCATCATCAGACGCACACCCAAGGAAATTAGAGTGGTGAGAGAGATGAGAGAAAGTTTGAGGCGTGAACAACCTCAAGAATATCTGGCATGGTCGACGGACCAGCACAACCCAGTTGCTTAGGAGGGAAGAAAACTGGGGGTGTTTATGGTGCTTGAGTGAGAAGGTGCAAAATGAGGTGTAATGAGACGCAAATATAATTTAGAAGAGGGAGCGTGAAAAGGTGCGCATCTGCAGCTGCTCTTTTAGTTTTGTGCATCCACAGCAGACGAAACAGTAGGTGGGAGAGACAGAACGTGTGAGAAAGTCTGCATGTGTAATTACTCTGTCCATTGTCGGTCGAGCATTCCGCCTATTCAGCACTTCGCTCCACCTTTCTCCTCGTGCCACTGTTAAGGTGGTGGTGGTGGTCGTATGGCAGCTTAGCTGCCGGGGTAGCTATCATTTCTTGAAGCGCGACTGTGTCGCTGAAGCAGTGCCCCTCTACCAGTACACACACTGGAACTGGTACTCATTTCGCCGACCTCGGAAGGATGACAGGCTGAGTCAACCCCCTGGTGTATTAATTCAGCGGCCGATGGGGCTTGAACTCAGGACCCTAGGATCCCAAGTCGCCACTCTAACCACTGAGCCAACACCAGGCTTACTGTTAAGGTCTTTACCATCCTCCTCGTCCAGCCCTCCCCACTCAGAAGCAGCCGCCTCACACCCAGGAGAACATTCTCTGACCTCATGTGGAGACTGGCTGACTCAAGATTGTGGTGGACACTGACTGGCGAAGACTACTGACTGATCCTTTTGAAGATATTTTATAGAGCCTGGGCGAAGGAGCCATAAGTCAGATCAAAACGCTCTGTAGGCATATCTAAGCTCTCCCATTGGTGCGCAGATGCCTCCCCAAGAAGTATCCCTGCCCCGCGAGGGTCCGAAGATGAAAACGGCCTCATTTACCTCCAAACCTGGCCATGCGACGGAGCTCCAAGATCAACATGGGGTGCAAAGCGGTTGGAACAGTTGCGGTGAGGTGATTAAAGCGTTTGTCATGAGGAGGTATTTGTGGTGATGAGGTCGAGTGTAGGTTATTGTGGGGATTTTTAGGAAGGTGTTGTGGTGATCATATGAAGGTTGTAGCATTGTGGTTCGAGTACTGAGGAGTCTCAAATGAAATGTCCATTGAGGAATGGCACGCAGTTTGAACGGGGCTGATGCGGCATATGTTCATGAGGCTCTCTATTCACATCATCGTTCGGTCTGTGGTGTGCGTACTTGCTTGAAGAAGAGCTCGTGTATGCAAATTAAATTAAAATAGATGAATGGAATTAAAGAACTAACTAAAAGCCCTCGCAATGCATTTTGTCCCATTAACCCACTAGACATAAGGGAAGGGCTATCTGAAATGGATACTCATGAAATAACTCCCTGGTGACCACTATATGTTGGGTGCATTTTCCTTGAGGAGTGGCAGTTTCGCAGAACCGCAACAATATATAGATCGGCAGCAATAACACTCCACCGTTAACCAGACCCATACAGGTGTGATTGGCCCTCGGCCAATTGTATGGCCATGTGCCATCCCCACACGCTAAGTGCCATCCCTACACCGACTCGGTGATAGCAGAAAACACAAGTGGAGGCTTTGAGTAAGTTGTTAATGCTCATAACATCCATATACATTGTAACTCCTGAATGTGTGGAAGAATTTTGCACAGTAGTGTATACGAGAACGGCACTCGGTAGACTGCATACCTCCACCAGCCTGAAAAGTTTACATTTTGGATCTGATCGGCCGGATCTGGATTCAGACTTGAACCAAAATCTAATCGGCTTGTTCTTGTCACCGAACAAACTCATCCACCAAGTTTTGTCATAACTCGTCCACAACTTTTTGAAATGGCATGCAATATATCGTTTTTGGCCACATCTCTCAATGACAAATTAAAAAAAAAATTCTCGATCCGGATCCAGATTCGGATCGTCACCAATATCGAATAAATTCGTCCTTGCCACACCTCCAACCTCTCCACCAAGTTTCATACGAATCCGTCCATAACTTTGAGAGACATTGTGTTATATATCGTTTTTAGCTCACCTGGACTTTAGTCCGATGAGCTTGTGCGATCGAGCAATGTCCGTACGTAAGTCAGTGAGTGAGTCTGTGAACACTTCAGTCATTATTGCTTGAACCAAACGCATAATTTGGATGAAACTTGGTCACAAACTTCATATTTGATGCCGAACGAAGGTGTATTGACCGCATCACAATCTGCACTCAATAACGAGTTGAAATTGGGCCTAAAACGCTAAAAAAAAACAAAATTCTGCCCTAACCTACAGCGGGCGTTGCGTCAGCAGCACAGCCATGCACTCAGCCGAAAACATGACCTGTAACCTGTAAAAATGTATCGCTGTAATCGGCATCGAGAGAGCTTCCATTCAACCAATCACGTGACCAGAATCTGTGCATGAACAAAATTTCGATACTTTATGACATCATTAACTGCCCAAAATGCCATGTATATTACTGTATACTTTTAAAATTTCTTACCCTGTATTAAGGAAGTATTTATGGTAAGGAGTCAATCGACAATGTTCCTGGCAAAGTCGATGAGAGGTTTTGCTTGTAGAAATAGTTTGCTCAAGGTCTTATCTCATGTACTCCGATGTAAAATATGGTGAGCTAAGCGGTGTGTGGGAGAACGTGTGATGTTCCACCACACCATTTGATTGTTAACTCCTCTCAGCAGTAGTCTATCAGCGTACGGAGATTTGGGAGATTCCAGGGATTGCGCTAGGTGAAAGGACCTGGCCCGTGGACTTGGCGGAAGGCTGTAGGTAAGGATTGTTCAGAGGCCATGGGGTGGGGAGTGGGTGGATAAAAGCCCCAACTCGGTTTTGGTGAAGAAGAATGACCAACAGTGATGCGGAGAATGCTGAGAACATGCGGAGAGTGAATGCCCGAAATGGCATTGCACACCCAGGTGGATGTTTCATGCTGGTGGTGGTTTTCAGCTGCAATGCTGTTTGATAATGCCAGTCATGTAATCTCCAGCCACCATGCCTTCCATTCGCTGAGTCCTCTCCCACCAGCGACCATTTTGCTGCAACCGTAGTGTCTTGCGTCCAGAATGACGCTGCCGTATCCTTTACTACTGTATGTTTGTGGGAGTGATTGAGTGTGTTTGGCACCCAGGAGAACACAGTGATTTATTGGGGTTTTATCGTGTTAATTGTTATGGTTATTATTGTCATTCTGTGAATAAATTATTTCTTTAATGTCTTAAGAAATCGCTTGCCTCGTGTTGCAACCATTTCGTCACATGAACATACTGGATCATTCGGGCTGCTTGGAGAGTTAACTTATTGCAAATTTATGTGATAAAGGTGTGGGAATAGCCTCAGCAGCTTACATGCCTGTGGCAACTGCTCAACATTGTCTGTGAGTAATAATTGGACTCCGTCGTGCAGCGATGGCTGTCAGGTGTTGTTGCATTCTGTCTGGCGACTTCCTGCTGTAGATGTGACTATGTCGCACACAGACTGCCTGCTCTACACACATAGTATATGAAAACAGAGACCCAATCATGTCTCTCACCTATGACTGGAGGGAATGACCAATTATCTCTCACCTAATTAATTACCCCAGGTGGCTAGGATTATAGATCATGTAATCGGCAGCAGTTTTATGAGACAAATGTTGAATGCTATCCGTAGCTTTTGAGGTCATTATCTCAGAGAAGAAAGAAAAAAGTCCATACGCAAAGAGTTTTGACCAGAGAATTGCACCTTTTAATACATTTATATGAATATATAATAAGGCCAAGTATTGTTACGGATCTGGTCTAGGGGATAAATGAGGACAGATGAGAATAGTTAATTCATCATGCATGTTAGCAGAAGTGTAATGTAATTGCTGTAATTAAAGAGATAGTGTTGAGTGAAATGTTGAGGAAGCCCTTGTCCTCCCCTGCCAGAATGTTTGTCTCTAAGCCCCCCCCCCCGACCCCTCACCCACACTTTTCTTGCATTCTGCAACATCTCCAGATGTGATCTGTCTTTATGTGTAAACTTCTATTCTGCAGCGACGAGAAATCCATGTGACTCAATCGGCAGAGGGCACACAAGGCCATGTGGCTTGAGCGACAGAACAACACGTTAGGACACATGGCTCAAAAGACAGGAGGACATATAAGGCCATGTGACTCATGTGGGAGAAGGAATTATAAGGCTGTATGGCTTGATTTGATAGGTGGGGGTTATGTTGCACGGTAACTGGGGGTTCTCCCCCTCCCTCACCCTCCCCACAGCACGACCAATGACCATGCAATACGAAGTAATTGGTGGCCCCTCCCTATGGGAAGGGGGTTAAAGGAGTCCAATCGAGTTGTGCTAAAACAGCTCCTCTCTCTCTCTCCCTGGGTCTCGCTCTCTGCCACTGCCCTGGTCTTCCACACTGGCATGGTGGTCCTGCACCGCATGATGGTTCTCCCTCTCTCCGGCCGGGCACACAGAACATGGTGATTCATGGCAAGGACAAGCCACACAGGACCACATCATGCTGCGGCAAGCACATGGGAGGGAATGGACTGCTGTACAAGGCCCTCACTGTGTGGCAATCATTACCACGTGGGGCAGGTTTCATTCTCTCATCCCTGTCTCATCTCTATCCTCTCCCTCTCCCTCTCCCTCTCATGTTCCGCCATATATTGTTTAAATTCCGTCGTGGTTCCAAAGGCGCGTGGGTTATTTTTAATTCATCTGTTACAGTCTGTTTCACCGCATGAGCCGCCATGTCTTCTTCTTTTTCCCCGCCCCATTTCCCTTTAAAAATCCTTGGATTTGATGAACATTGTGTGGTCATTGGGAAACGGACTTCATAGCATCTAAAAATTTGGCAAATAACCCATTAAGTCGGGCAGTTTGAGATTTGCGCATTATAGCGCATCCATAAGTGAGTTGCTGACAAATCTCTACTCGGCTATTCCTGTCTGCAAATTCGCCACAGTCATGTGTTCGAAACACCGATTCACGCCAAAATCATCCGGGCAGATGCGGAGACCTCTCATCCCTTTCCTTTGTGGCAATGAGTCGGTGTTGAAGACCCGCAACTGTTACAACATTAATAAAAGAAAATGTTTAACTTATCGAGTTATATAATTCAACAAATACTTGCATATTCCATAAATATTAGAACAACAATACCAGTCAGGTTAGCTTCCATGGTGAGTCGGGTCCTCCTTCCAGACACAGTGGCAATTCTGGTTCGAGTATCCGCTTTGGATCTGCTATGTCGGTGGTTCAATTCTGACCGTCGCCGAGTCATACCAGAGACATTAAAAATGTTATGCGTTCCTTCTTTGCTTAATACTAAGCTTTGAGAGGATAAAGCATGGACAAATAATATCAGTAGATTACAGAGATATTTGAAATAGAAGTTGCGAAGCATCCTACAGATGTACATGTAGTGTTAGGCTGTGATATATTTTGGGTTGAAACATCGACATTCCTCATTTATGTTATAATAATAAATACTCATTTTCTTAATATTTCAATGTTGTTTAGAACACCATTGTAAGAATCATACTTTCCTCAATTAACTATCACTCAATGTCATTATAAGATCTGTGTCCCAGAAATGTTTAATGACAAACCAATATAATTTATCAGGCCTAGAAAAATGTCAGAAATAAGTGAATAAAAATTTTCTTCAAAAATTCATTGATGTAAGGGTAACCATCGTCACTTTGTAGAAAACTAAAGAAACAAAGATAGAATGGTAATGCAGTATCATAAATTTGTAGAAAAGGACTTTTAATTCCGAAATTTATATTAACTTGTGGAATTACATAATACCTCGCATCATCTTGTCAAAGAATGTGAAAGTGTGTCAAACTGCATCATTTGTTCCAGTGCTCTCAATTCACTGAATTGAAATTGTGATCAAGTTGTCTCGCTTTGTATCGTTGTACCTTCATAATATCAAGGGACAAACAGTTTGGATTTATTTAAGTGAATGTCTTAAACTGCTTTTACTTCTTCTAGTGGTTCCAAATGTTGATGAAGTATGTATGCTTCCTAATCTCGACATGAAAACTTGGCTTTGTTAACGTTTATAATGGATAAGGAAAAAAAAAGATACCGTCAAGTATTTATGCCAACATTGCATTACCCTTGTTTTTTTTTTATATTGTCACAAAAGTCACCCATACATCCATTAATTTTTGTATAATTTATTTTTTATTCATGATTAGAATGTAATGCATTGTGATAATCGGAATAGTGTCATGTCTGTTTTTTTTAATGCTGAAAATGAATATGATTCTCATAAAGGTATGTGGCATAAAGGTATGACAATAAGTTAAAGTAAATTGATCAAATTAACAGGGTTATTATTAACAGGGTATTAAGGGAAACATGATCGCCTCATAAGTACAATTGACATTTATTTGAAATAAATACTTTAAAATACGGGAAAAATTGTCGACATCACGGCAAATAAATCTATCAAAGACCGTGATTCCCACATCGGCAAAGCTCGTTCCCTCCTCTTCCCCGGTCCACACCATGTATGGACCACCCCCAAACTAACACACCCTCCATGCAGATGTGATAAATCGATGGCCCCAAAGCACAAACACACTTCTTCAATGATTTAATTATCTTCAAAATTAATGAGGTGTCACTATCATTAAAAACAAGTTTCTGATCAAGTGATGTGAAATGCATTAAAGTTTAACAAAACTACAAAGTGAAACCACGTTTTTTTTTGGTAATGCATTTGAATAGCACAAGTAATGAAACATTTCTTGAACTATTTAATGAAACATTCTACCACCAAACAGACATTGTACGTCAGAAGTCTCTCTGGATTATGGAAACGTCCGAATGTGTTCGTTTATATAAAGAAAAATCACAGCAGAAAGCGAGATGCAGAAGGCCAAATATTAAAAAAAAAAACAATTTTTGCATTTTCATGAGCAGTACACTGCCCACGTAAGTTTTCAACATCTCTGTCTACATCGTGCAGTCCTAAAAATATAATTGATCATGCTGAAGGGGTACAAATGAGATACCACTTCTCGGGGCATATGCTATCGTGTAACAATATAAATAATCGGCAAGTTTCAGAGTTACAATTGCTTTTTTCTGAATTAAAAACAACTTACCGAAGATACACCTGACACATTTTTTTTCTTTCAATCAAGTACCAGGTGTATGTGCGTGTGTATATATGTATATCTCACACAAGATCACGTAATTTAGGCCTCTATTATGAAAGTATACCCGACATTTATATGAACATACAGAACACAATTTATAATAGCATTGTATACTATTCAATATGTTATACACTCCTATAAAAATATTCCTCTTGGTTTGCAACACAAGAACAACAAAAATTCGTGCTTTGTCTGCAGCTCCAAAAGCACAATTATTTTCCCTGTTGACACTTCCTCGTTATTCACCATTCCTTCTAGTCTCACTCGCTCTCGCTGCTGCTCTCTCCCGTATATGAGCCTGTTTGTCCCGCTTCTAATGCTTCATCACTTCTGTGTACAACTTCCACGCCACTTTCAGTCCAGCATTTGCTGTTCCTGATGGTGCCATGGTGTCTGCCAAGAATATAATGCAGCTTTGTATCGGCAATCTGCGGTTCCAGCGGCCGATAGTCCGAGTCCGAGTCCAGCTCGGCGTCCGAGTAGACGTGCAGACGTGCCGTCTCACAATCCTGACGCCGCTTGGCGGTGGCCAGCTCCGCCGCATGTTTCTTGCGCCATTTGGTCCGACGGTTTTGGAACCAAACCTGACGGGGTAAATGTTTAGGCATCAGAGAAGGAAACGGTCAGAAGCTTCGCAAACTCCGGGTTTTTTTTGTCAGATTTACAACAGAACCGAATATTTACTCTATTCAGATTCTGTGAACTTGTGAAGCAAAACAATTGAGTACTTCTTTTGTATTGCTATATAGCCATTGAAAGGAATTTCATAAAGTTGTGAAGCATCTGGCTTTTATTGCACAAAGTGCATCTCCTTTATTTATTTTTTATTAATTAAAAAACGAAAAATGAACTATATAGGATGATGTATGCACCTTCTAAAGTACAGTATAGTTATATATCTATATATCTATCCATACATATGCACACACACACACACACACACACACACACACAAACACTTCACCATATGTTTAAAGAAAAAGGCAATTATGAACTTGACATGAGGAATGTTTGCAAGGAATTAGTTCATGAAATTTTGATTGAAATTATAACAACTTTTTTTTGCAGATTGTGACAAAGATACAAAAACAAATTCATCACGGTTGCTTAGTTCACAGTCAATTTAACAACGTCGTTTTTTGAATCATATATCTGTACAATAATTTGGAGAAATGTATAGCGTAAACGTGATACACACATGGCGCCCTACCTCACCTTCACCTGGCTCTCACTCATGCCCAAGGAGTAGGCAAGACGTGCCCGCTCAGGGCCCGCTAGGTACTTTGTCTGTTCGAAGGTTTTCTCGAGTGCAAAGATCTGCTGTCCTGAGAATGTAGGCCGTGTCTGTTTCTTCTTACTCATACTATCCCCGTCTCCTGTTACCGCATGAGCATCTACATAGCAGGGTGAAATGATATGCATGATGTTGAGTGATTTTGGAACGGACAGGAATCAGGGTCTATGGAGAGGACAGGAATCAATTTAAGTGTTATATTTTTTTTATGTTTTAATTTCATTTCACCTATTCACTGATGAACATGTTAGGATTAACTGTACATAATGATTCAACTAAATATTCAGATTGCATTGAGGATGACTTCTGGTGTGTGTGCGTGCGTGTGTGTGTGTGTTTTTTTTTTACAGTAATTATGCAACAAATCTGAATTTTAACCTACAACACAAGAACTATGTATGCATTAGGCAAAACCTTCCTGGAGTCACTCATATGTTTTGAAGAATGCACAATTCGCTTCACAAGTTTCTAAATTTTAACAAGCCAACAATACAGAACTTTTGATTCATATAACCTTTAGAAAGCTGGAATAAGGACGTAGATGTCACTTTTAAATTTCACTTATATAAATGACCGTACAAAAGGCGTCCAAAATGTTCTATGAACGAGATACAATAGTGCAAGACACCAAGGTTTTATTTTTTTTCTCTTTCTCAATATTTATATAATTAAACATAACCTCCTTCCACCTTTGGTGATGGAGGTGGAGGTAATAAGAAAACATATTACTGTATTTTATTTATAGATAAGATTCGTGGTACGTTTTTGGCATGCTTTGGACTTGTGAGCATCTTGTTCGTAAAACTTGATGAACGCCCCACGTATATTCATTCCAGAGAAACGAGATACCGTGGTCCGCTGTGTACATTACCTGTCAGTGGAGTTTTAACAGCGGGACTCCACATAGAACCCGCTAGCATCCCAGGCCAAAGCAACGGCAGTCGATTAGATGTCTGATCAAGGGGCTGGTTCTCTGATGGGTGTCCCAAAAGCACCTTGCATAAGTCTGATGCAGAAAGGACAGAGTGTGTTGCTCCCAGCAGAAGTGCAGGGTGCGCAGATACTGCTCGAATTGCAGGGAATCCTGCCGCCAGGTTGCCATGCAAGGCTGGGGGTCCTCCAAGGATGTCCTTTATGCCGTGTGGGGTGGCAGTAGAGACCGACGTATTGTTCACTCCTTGACTCCCCACTCTCTTGTACAAAGATAGTGTAGATGGAAGAGATGTGCTACAAGGACTCTCAGTAGTCTGCAAAGTGAGAGCAGAACTGCCGATAAGTCCGTGCAAACAATTTGTTTCCATCGGTTTCGCAGACAGCATTTCTCCAGGCTCGACTAGGTGCGGGTTTTGTTTTTTTGTCAAAGAAACTTTAGTCGAAGAAAGGCGAAAAAAAACTTCAGTCGAAACTCCAAGTCTACGGCTCGTGGTTTTTCTTCAAACCACGTCCTCCACAATGTACGATCTTTCCTGTTTTAACCCAGTGCGATTCGCCGTCGCTTGGTGTTCAGGTATTTTTGTTGTCCTTGCATCCACTGGAGATCTCAGTTTGTTGCTGGAGGCCTTGCGGGACTGGCTGGGCCAGTGTTCACACAGGGTGATGCAGAATGGGACAAGAGTAGAGGGGAGGGCAATGAGCAAGCAGGAGGGAGGTGCTTGCAAGAACGGTTTTCGCCTTTCGGCAAAGGTGATGAAAAAGAGTCGCACTCAAAAGTGAGATAAAATTGTTAAATATTTGTTTTACTGCTTATCCACCAGCAGTGTGAAGAGAACCGTTTGGAGATTTATCTGCGATTTTTGAGCTCATATGTTCAGCTCATTGCATAATTCTAAGCACGATAAAGCGGAAAGCGACAATCCATTGTGTGCTGTAAGTTTTACAATTGAGT
>CM068953.1:92513001-92524729 GCA_035128595.1 Eptatretus atami | reverse complement strand
GAAATGGGGAACAATTCAACATAATGCACATTTATTTCATACCACACACGGAGAGCACACATATACAGCCATACGGTCAGAAATGCACAAAAAGCAAATGTAATGCGAAAAACCGAATTACGCGTACACACGGCAACACTTATACAGTTCTACTTTACAGACGGCGCCAACACACATTTACACAAAGCAAAAGAAAAGGTCTCCCTCACAGACAAGGCGCCAGACAAGACCCGTGCCTTTATGGCGTGGGACTGGGAGACGAACAAATCCCACGAGACGTTGCAGGTTACCTGCACCCTCGTGGTGCGATGGTGGGCGAGCTCTCTCCGGTGCTCCTTGTACGAACGCGCAGGTCCGCGCGACACAGCTGGCAGAGCGGCGCCTCCAGTCCGCGTCCCTCCGCGACGCCCGGACTCCCACCGACTGCAAGCTCCAACGAGAGGGTGCTCTACGGACCGCTTCGCCAAGACCAGACGGGCAGAAGACCATGAACCGCCGACTGACACTGACACTCTGACCGACCCCTGACCCGACTCCTCAGCGGCGCCTCCGTGCGCCTTTTATTTCCCGGCGCCCGCCCTCCTATCGCGGCAAGCGAGGGGGGGGGAACATTCAACAGAGATCGGCTGATCAGTAGTTGTTTTCCAACCGTCATTCTTGTTTACCAGAGAAATCGGGGCGGAGTTGAGTTCCAACCGTCATTCTTGTTTACCAGAAAATCGGGGCGGGAGTTGAGTTCCAACCGTCATTCTTGTTTACCAGAGAAATCGGGCGGGAGTTGTTGTTGTTCCCTTTTTGTGTTCGTGGAGATGTTGACGGTTGCTGGTGGTGTGGTGAGGATGGCGTGGCTGTTGAGAGGCAGGTGTGGTTTGTGTTGCTGTGAAGCGGCGTTGTGGTTGGTGGTTGTGGTGTGATGGCGGTTGAGACGTGGTTGGTTCAAAATAAAGATAGAAAAGAAAACGACTGACTCAAAGCGTCGCAGCCCGGATGAATCACATAAATTCCCTCTATACAACGGGTTTGGGCTAACTACACAATTACCTATGAAGATATCTCACCTAAGGGCCCTTTATGGTGTAATGCGAATTTCACAACCGTAACAATATGTATAATATATGTATATATATTAATATTAATATATGTAATTATTATATATATATATATATTGTTACGAATTTGGAATTCGATTGCACACAACATACAGGTTCCTTTAGTCAGCTATGTGATAAGTGCTTGTTCCAAGATAGCTCACCTTCCATTGTTTAAATGTTTAGAAATCGATTAGATGCGCTGCGGATCGATTTAATAGTATGGGAGCGAAACAATGGAACGTCCTCCCCCTCTTCTGCGAAGAGGAAGAGAGCCCTTCCTCCCGTGATTCATGACGTCAACACCTCCTCCCACCGTGATTGAGCGGGGGATGGATCACGAGGGCATGAGTCACGCGAGGCACGGGGGAGGGGGCAGAGAAGGATAAACGGAGATCCTTTCTTTGTTCGGGTTGGTGGTTCAGTAGAGCTTCAGCTCGTGCTGCTAAGAGGTAAGGAAGAGATCCTCCAGTTGGTTCGTGTTCGGGGTTGTTGTTTAGTAGAGCTTCGGTTTCTGCTTGCTGGTGGTTCAGTAGAGCTTCGGTTTCCGCTTGGCTGGTTGTTCAGTAGAACTTCGGTTTCTGTTCGAGTGGTTGTTCGCAGGCCGTCGGGTCCTGCTTGGTTCAGTGGAGCTTCGGCCACGGCTTGGCTCGGGTGGAGACTTTTTGGAGAGCTGCTTTGTTTGGAAGAGAGTTGAGCTGGTTGCTCGACTCGAGCTGCCAGTGGTGGCTTCTTCTTCTTGGTTCGTGGAGCTCTTTGTTCTCCATTTGGTTCCCGGCTTGGTGCGACTCGTCGGCCTCTTCTTGGAGGTGGTTCCTTGGGGAAGCGACGCATCGACGGAAGGATCGGCGCTCGTCTCACCAGCACGTGTTGAGAAGCGCGGGAGGATTCGCGGAGCTCGGGAAGGATCGCGGCTCACGGCGATTGGATCCAGCTCGCTCTCGCTGGAGCCGGGTCCGAACAACTTGAAGACCACACGAGGTGGAGAGGTTCGAGATAGGCTCTGGTTTCAGCTCACCTGCCGTCCGAGCTGGAGCCCGTTATTAAAGCCTCAGCCACCATTTCTTGGGTGTGTGTGTGTGCGAACGTGTGTCCGTGGGCCCGTGTCTACTAAGTAAAAACTGTTAAGTGATTGTGTAGAACGGTTTGTAGTTCTCCTGTCATGCGTGTTGGCCTTGTATAATTGCATACGTGTTTTGCCTTGTTTAACTTGCAGCGTGCATGCTGCTTACGTACTTTATTGCAATAAATGTCCTTGTGTGAATGTAAACCTGTTCGTTGCGTCTCTTCCCTTAATTGAGCTGTCATCTGCCACTCGGATATAGTTGGTTTTTAAATAGCGGTAAAGTGATCGGGTCCAACGGGCTGCGCGATAATACCCCGTCGGTTATCCCAAAAGGAAGCGAGCTGCTTAAGCGGCTCGTGTCCAGTGGCCCCGTTGAGTACAGTCTCTCGGTAATCTACCCGCGCGAATAATTAGGTATATCGACAATTCGGCGATTGACCCTGTCGCGCGCGGTGAATATTGACTAGGCTGTGGTGTGCTTAAAAACACACCGTAGCTGGTTTCCGGCGTTGATCGGAAAGCCGTGACTGGATTGTCCGTTCGGTGGGCGGACGGCGCCATTGGCTAAACGCTGTCGTTGCACGCCGGCGGGCGGAGATCTACAACACAATATATATAATATATATGTGTAATATGTATATTATATATATTAATATAATATATATATATATATATATATGCAGTCATCCCCGTTTAAGCCGCTGTCACACTCTTGACGATTTATGAAAATTTGTCTAAAACGCTGGCACACGTCGAATACGTTATGGGTACGTTTTGTATACGTTAAGACACGCTGAAAACACTGCCATAAGTCGTAGTACGCTGGCTTTAACGTTGTACTTTTGGGTTGTCCTAAAATTTTTGCATGCTTGAAATTTTATGACGTATGCCGGCGTATGACTCACCCGTTCCGCTACGCTGGCCATAAGTTGTAGGCACATTACGCGATCGTTAAAACACGTCGACACACGTTACTTGCAAGTTAATCATAAGTCGAAACACGTCGAGGTAATGTTTAGCGTACCCGAAACTTATTTCTAACCTATGAGTAACGTTTTGTAAGCACGCTACACGAACGTTGTTCACACTTCGCAACACGTTACTTGAAAGTTCTCATCCGTCGAAACACGTCAAAGTAATGTTTAGGGTACCCGTGACTTATTTATAACCTATGAGTAACGTGCTTGGGAATTATTTGTAAAGTATGTCTACGCAAAATACGTATGTAGACATATTTGACGTCTTCAGGACGAAACAGAACTTAATGAACGCGTTTCTAACTTACAGATACCGTATAATGGCATATTGCCAGCGATTAGGGAATTGGTATATAAAAAGGGGCTTCGCAGGAGGAACCTGTCTTTTTTTTAGACTTCGTGGTGAGTACATGTCCATGTCATTCCGGAGATGGAGGATACGGCAACGCTGAGACGACAATACCTACCTGTCCTCGAACATAACATGACCTCATCGAGTTGATGCTGCCCCAGTTGCATGCCAATAGAGCCGGGAGAAGAAGACGTGAACGAAGGAGAAGGAACTGGGTGAGACCATGGATCGGGAGGCGACGCCATTACGGCATATATGACCAGCTCATGGTGGAACTCCGGAACGAGGACGATGCATCCTTCATCAACTTCCTGCGAATGCCCCCAGCGATGTTTGACGAGCTGCTAGCCAGAGTGGGTCCAAGGATAACCAAGCATTATTATTAAATCATTTCAATAGTCCAGTGGAAGCGATTTAACTCGTTCAATGGAAACGATTTCAATTGCCGAGCACCAGCGTCCAAAAACAATAGGCGAGTGACAGCCATTTATTAAAAGTGAAGTTGTAGCCTATGAATAGAAAACCTCACGTAATCGTCGACGTACCTGCACGCTATGCATACGTTAGACTATCGTTGGGCATAGGTTGTGGACGCCTAAAACACGCTAATCAATCGTTGGTATAACATGTACAAGTTATCGAAGCGTTCTGTGTTCATTACTAGTACATTCATTTGTCCAAGTCGTTTTGAATACTTTTAAAACTGAAACAAAAAAATAGTTCATCGTGGGAATGAGAAAACAAAAATTAGCCGAAAAGAACATCGAACAATGGTGCAAAGTAGTCTCCTATTCGTGGACGCAACGAGGATCCATCATCACCCACACCCTCCCCATTACGCTACACTACTATAACTACTGACACGCTCACCTACTACACTACTACTGACACGCTCACCTACTACACTACTACTACGACTGATACGACTGACATTGACATCTACTCAACATGGAGTCTGGAACACTGACGGGTCCTCTTGTGAAGCCATTTGTATATACCAATTCTCCTAAACGCTGCCAATACGCATTATATGGTAGATGCAAGTTAGAAACACGTTCAGTAAGTTCTGTGGTCGTCCGGAAGACGTCAATCAAATTCGTCTCCATACGACAATGTGCGTTTGAGATACGTTACACATAGGTTCAAAGCACCTACTCATTGGTTAAGCATGCTACTCATTGGTTCAAAGCACGTTACTCATAGGTTAAAAATTAAGTTTCAGGTATGCTAAACATTACCTCGACGTGTTTCGACTTATGAGTAACTTACAAGTAACGTGTGTCCGACGTGTCAACGATCGCGGAGCGTGCAGAGAACTTATGCCAGCGTATGCGGAACTTGTGAGCCATACGTCGAGTACGGCGTAAAATTTTCAGCATGCTTGAAATTTCACGACGTACGAGACGTAGCACGGAATATGACAGCGTACTTCCTCGTTTTTCAGCGTGCTCCTAACGTATACACAACTTACCCATACCGTATTCGACGTGTGCCAGCGTTTTACACACATTTTTCATAGGTCGGCATACGCTGGCTAAATCGTCAAGGTGTGACTGTGATGTTGACACTTCAATTTTCAGGCGTTATGATTTAAATCGGCGTGCGGCAGGTTTTTAACAGGCTACGCACGTTCGTCGGCGATACGTGCAGCGCGCAATGCCTAAGTTAAACTATCGTTGGGCATAGGTTGTGAACGCCGACAACAGGCTAAGCATTCGTTGGTATGTTATCTATAACACAACGAAACGTTCTGTGCCCGTTACTAATATGTTATGAATACGACCAAAACTTAAAAAAAACCTCAAAACTTCAGCGTACGCCAACGTTTTACATACATTTTTATACGTTGCCATTGCTGGCTAAAACGTCAAGGTGTGACAGCGCCTTTATCGCGGGGGTTACGTTCCAAATCCCCCGCGATAAGTGAAAATCCGCGATGAATGGATGCCTCCCAAAAAAATCGACTCGTCTGGTCTGGTCGGCTTGGCAGTGATCGGGTTTGAGGTACCGAGATCGACTCCTCTGGTCTGGTCGGCTTGGCAGTGATCGGGTTTGAGGTGCGGAGATCGACTCGTCTGGTCTGGTCGGCTCGGCAGTGATCGGTTTGAGGTGCCGGAGATCGACTTGTCTGGTCTGTCGGTTTGGCAGTGCTCGTCCAACCGTGGCAAACCTTTTTCCTTCCGAAGCATATCTAGCACCTTAACCTTCTGTACATACTTCGCTTTCGTGCGTTGTGTGACTGGTCGAGCGCCACGCGTTATAATTTATTGCTTAAATAATTATATTTTACATATTACCGGATATACCGGGGAATCCGCAGAAAAAATTGGTTAGGTTCTAAGGGAAACCCGCGATGAACCGGGGGCGCGAGAGGTGAACCGCGTATAGCGAGGGACGACTGTATATATATATATATATTATATATATATATATATATATATATATATACATACAGGAGGCTGCAAAAGTAGGTACAGTAATCCCCCGCTATATCGCGGTTCACCTATCGTGCCCCCGCTTCATCACGGTTTTTCCCTGGAACCTAACTAATTTTTTCTGCGGATTCCCCGGTATATCGCGGTAAATAATATATAATATAAATTATTTAAGCAATAAATTATAATGCGTGGCGCTCGACTAGTCACACAACGCACGAGACAAAGTTTCGCTTGTGAACTTCGAATATTTTCTACGTTTTTTCTCCAAGGCCAACGATGCCGCCCAAACGCCTTTCACCTTCTCAGGCTTCTGGCAAGGAACCGAAGCGCCAGAGGAAGGTTTATATTCACTCGATATAAATCAAACCCAATCGTGTTTACACCCACCCAGCGTTTAATATTCACTCGATATAAATAAAACCCAATCGTGTTTACACACGCCAGCGTTTAATATTCACTCCATATAAATAAAACAATCGTGTTTACACACCGCCCAGCGTTTAATATTCACTCGATTATAATAAAACCCAATCGTGTTTACACACACCCAGCGTTTAATATTCACTCGATATGAATAAAACCCAATCGTGTTTACACACCGCCCAGCGTTTAATATTCACTCGATATATATAAAACCAATCGTGTTTACACACCGCCCAGCGTTTAATATTCACTCGATATAATAAAACCAATCGTGTTTCACACGCCCAGTTTAATATTCACTCGATATAAATAAAACCCAATCGTGTTTACACACCGCCCAGCGTTTAATATTCACTCGATATAAATAAAACCCAATCGTGTTTACACACCGCCAGCGTTTAATATTCACTCGATATAAATAAACCCAATCGTGTTTACACCACCGCGCGTTTAATATTCACTCGATATAAATAAAACCAATCGTGTTTACACACCGCCAGCGTTTAATATTCACTCGATATAAATAAAACCCAATCGTGTTTACACCGCCCAGCGTTTAATATTCACTCGATATAATAAAACCCATCGTGTTATACCACGCAGTTTTTATGCACTCGATAAATCAAACCAATCGTGTTATACACGCGTTTATAAAAAAATAGCATTTTTGGGGAGGCGTCCATTCATCGCGGATTTTCACTTCTCGCGGGGGGTTTGGAACGTAACCCCCACGATAAACGGGGGATGACTGTATACAGTTAGGATTATACCAGTATTACCAGAATTATAATAGTGGTGCTCGGATTCATTTAATACGATAATTCATTAAAGTCATTATTACCATTTTTAATATTTTATTTTCGTAATTTTTTCTATAATACATCTTTTGTTCTTTTGTTTTGTGCGCACGTTTTGTTTTTCATTACTGTATACCTACTTTTGCGGCCCCCTATATATATGTGTATATATATAATATATATTATATATATATATATGTTGTATATTACAGTCGTCCTCACAAATCGCGGTTCACTTTTCGCGGTCTCGCTGTATCGCGGATTTTTAACTCTTACATATCTTGTTATTATTTCGGATTTGTGGTTTCGTGTCGCGCTATCTTCGCCTTTGTTCTGCACTCCAGTAACGTGATATTCGGCTTACATTATCTCAAAGACCATATGAGGTGCATGGCACAAAAAAGTAAATAAAAAATAAAATAATAATAAAAATCTTCTTCTTCTTCTTCAGTTCCTTTCTCAAACACACCCACCCAACATGTCGCGCAGAGCGCGGGTAGGCTAGTCTAATTTTATATCGCGGATTTTTCGCTATATCAGGATTTTGCGGTATAAATGTATTTTTATATATTTATTATTTTAATTATTTTTATGGTAAAATAAGCATTTTCTAGCCTAAAAAATTAAAAAACGTAAAAAAACTAAAAATAATAATTAAAACATATTACAAGAAATAAAATACCGTACATAGTGTACAGTAGAAGAGTAGACAAAGAGTCGTGCGTATGGAAAACGCAGATGCGGCCGCTTCCACTTGCGCTAGTTTACCCACGTGAGATCGTACACGGCACGCTATTGGCTGATGGATGGGAGGCGACCAACCAGAGCATGGTGTTCTGTATCCTGGGTTCTGATTGGCTCAGCGACCGTAGCATCATTCTCTGCATCTCCCGTGCATAGCATGCATTCAGCGTCTCGCCTTGTCCATTTCACATCGACGTGCGATCGCTGCTCGTAGTGTTACTCTGCGGTGTTGTATTTGTGTGAATTATCCGTGAAAGTTTTTAATTTATTTCAACCCCAACAATGCCGCCCAAATGTTCTGCACCTTCTAAGGTGTCTGGCACTGAACCTAAGCGGCAGAGGAAGATGCTAACCATCGTAGAAAAAGTGCAACTTCTCGACATGTTAAAGCAAGGGAGAAGCTTCGCTGCTGCAGGCCGCCATTACGGCATCAATGAATCTGTTTAAGAGTCTAGGAAGTGTTTATAAGAGTATGGGAAAGGTTAATAAGAGTGTGGGGAGGGTCATAAAGCTTTAAAATATATATAAGTAATAAAATAAACATATGGTCGCTACTTCGCGGATTTTCACTTATCGCGAGGGGGTTTGGAACGTAACCCCCGCGATAAACAGGGGATTACTGCATATACCTTTGTGTGTGTCTCCTCCATAACTCCAAAACTACTCTCGCAGACTAATTAAAGTATATCATCAAAATATTATTTCGGTTTTAAGGATCGGATATCATCCGGACTAAACAAGTGTCGAAATCTGTTGTGAAATCTGATATAATCGGAAAAGAAATAACGAGTCTTATAACTGAGCTGATATACCTGTTTACTTTAAGCAAGCAAGGCTATGTTCCCTCCTTCTCCATAGATACACAAGAAAATGTGAAATTTCAAAAGCATAAAACTTATCTTTTTCTACTGTTTGGAGAATTATACTGAGCGATCAAAAAAATTAGGAATATGCCAAAATGAACTTGCTTCATTGAGCTTTTTTATTTAATGCATTCACTGCCAGACCTCGTGCCCTGTCTGCCAGATCTGTGTCCATATTTTCAGAAGGTTTGCGAGGTGCTCTACAAGGATTCAAAGCAAATCTGGTGAAAAACGGACGTTTTAAAATAAGGTTATAACATTTGCACGGACCCCGAACCGATGTACCACGTGACGCGTGCACAGACGAGCACGCAAGATGGCGGATTATCGGCAATGTTTATTTCATGGGTGATTGAACTTTGCAATGTCTCCAGGGTTGTTCTGCATTAAGCTGCAACTCTTTTGTGGATAAGGTCATTATTTGTACGAATTCATTTTATTTCATTAATTGTTGCATGCACAGTGAAGACTGGCTTTACAGTGAAAGGGATCCTATACGATATACAGCGACAGCCTGGCCAACCTTTCCTTATCAAGAATTTAATTGGAGTGCTTGCATGAGTGCTTAAGCCACTTGCCGAACACTTTAGTCGCAAGCGGTACATCCATCTGAGTGAATCGCTCACTCACTGTGGACGCTTTTCCCCCCCATGTCATTCAGAGCGAGTGGTTCATGCTCCGTCGCCCTGAGCGAGTGGTCCATGCTCCGTCGCCCCGAGCAAGTGGTTTGTTCTCCATTGCCCCGAGCGAGTGGTTCATGCTCCGTCGCCCTGATCGAGTGGTCCATGCTCTGTTGCCCCGAGCGAATGGTTCGTGCTCCGTCACCCCGAGCGAGTTGTTGTGAAATAATACCCAATTTCCGAGCCGTTTGCCGTATTAATGTGTTTTCAAAATTAGCGAGCCAAATTTTCTTTCCATCAATCACACGCAACTGTTTATAAAGATTAATGTTTGTGAACATATCCCTGAAACGTCTATATAAATGCAACGTTGTTTTTTCGGTGAATGCTACTCAAGGTTTTTGGGTTCTTGTTGATATCGGTCAAGCACGTGTGTGTGTGTGTGTTGTGTGTGTGTGTGTTGTGTGTGTGTGTGTGTGGTGGTTATTCCAAAGCATAACACTCCCTCTCTCTCTGTCTCTGTCTCCGATGGTAGTTATGTCTGGACGTTAGTTTGTCTCAGACTCGTCCGGGCGGTGTTGCGTCCGGGCGGTGTTTGCGTCCCGTTGGTGTTTGTGCCGAGCGGTGTTTGCGTCCGGGCGGTGTTTGCGCCCGGGCGTTGTTTGCGTCCGGGTGGTATTTGCGTCCCGGTGGTGTTTGTGCCGGGCGGTGTTTGTGTCCGGGTGGTGTTTGCGTCTTGGTGTGTTTGTGCCGGGGTGCTTGCGTCTGGGCGGTGTTTGCATCCGGGCGGTGCTTGCTTCCGGGCGGTGCTTGCTCCGGGGGTGCTTGCGTCCGGGCGGTGCTGCGTCCGGGCGGTGCTTGCGTCCGGGCGGTGCTTGCGTCCGGGCGGTGCTTGCGTCCGGGCGGTGCTTGCGTCGCGCGGTGTGCGTCCGGGCGGTGTTTGGTCCGGGCGTGTTTGCGTCCGGGCGGTTGGTCTCCGGACATGTCCTGGCGGTGTTGGTCCTCCGGACGCGTCCGGGCGGTGTTAGTCTCCGGACGCGTCGGGCGGTGTGGTCCTCGAGCGTCAGGTGTCTTGGTCTCCGGACGTGTTCTGGCGGTGTTGGTCTCCGGACGCGTCCGGCGGTGTTGGTCTCCGGACGCGTCGGGCGGTGTTGGTCTCCTGACGTGTCCTGGCGGTGTTGGTCTCCTGACGCGTCCGGGCGGTGTTGGTCTCCTGACGCGTCCGGAGGTGTTGGTCTCCGGACGTGTCCGGGAGGTGTTGGTCTCGGACGTGTCCGGAGGTGTTGTCTCCGGAGTGTCCGGGAGGTGTTGGTCTCCGGACGTGTCCGGGAGGTGTTGGTCTCCGGACGTGTCCGGGAGGTGTTGGTCTCCGGACGATCCGGCGGTGTTGGTCTCCAGGCGTGTTGGTCCTCCGGACGCGTCCTGGCGGTGTTGGTCTTGGTCTCTCGACGCGTCCGGGCAGTGTTCGTCTTCGGACATGTCCGGGTGATAATGCTCCACCACACATCTGCCTTCCCTTCCCCCACCCCTCCTTTCTCTCCCCTACCCCTCTCTCCATCTTCCCCCCTCTTTTTCTCCCTCCCCCCTTTAGTATTCCTGTCAGTGAAGCGATGGGTGGTATTTACTTGTGATATAATAATACCACCATTGCTTTCACACCATAACTGCACATCGGGCTGTCGAGGCAGTTTCATTGGCAAGGAGTGCACTCCTGGATGGAGGGGGAACATACACCTGAAACACTTAACCAGACACCACCAGGATTTGGAGGAAGGAGACATGTTTGAGAGTTCAGACTTGACACGACAAATATGTTGTTTCCTGGCTCTCCTGAGGGGAGACACACACATGTTCCGAGCTTTGTGGAAGGAACTGAGATTTCCTTCCATTTGATTTGCCTTCCATGAGGCAAAGGTAAGTTTTCTCAGGAGAACTGCCTCGCCACAAGCTTCAGTGTGCCATGGGTGGGAGGAAGGGTAGGACATCTGAAGACAAGATGGGATAAATCTGTGCATGAGAGAGAACAAGTTTCAATGAAAAAATTCCCAGGACAAGTTGATGTCGGAGGAAGTAGAGATCGGAGACCAGTCTAAAAGTTTGATGGCTGCTTGAAGTCCCTGCCAGTCAGTCTGAGTGAAATGCCAGACTCAACGGCACTGATGTGGCTCTCTAATAACAGCCAGAGAGATGTGTACTTTGACAATCACGTGGTCAGAAGAACCGATTGGACCAGGGGAAGAACAGCAGATATTTTCATGGAAATCGGACAAAATCAGATCAAGAAGAGATGGAGTACCATTGGTTGAGATTCATTTCAGGAAGTTGACCGATTGTGTCAGTCCCAATGAGTCGCAGAAGTC
>CM068953.1:92496625-92510139 GCA_035128595.1 Eptatretus atami | reverse complement strand
GGGGGGGGGTGGCGAAGGGGAGGAGTTTCTCCCCAAAATAGGTATTTGCTGTAACATTGGTACATTTTGTTGATTCTGTCCCACATTGACTTCCTCCTCAGTCTCATTATTTTACCAGGTGAGCACCCAGAGGTATTACTCCTATTTTTAAGTTAAACCACTGATTACATTCAGGTGAAACCTATTGGTTCACCAAAAAATATTTTCACGAAAAAAATAGTGACATATATTGTATAATGTGTGGTGTAACTGTTGTCCTAGCCATACGCTGTGGTTTTATGATCGTACCTGAAAATTCATTGGTGGAGAGTTTATATATACCGATCTAGTTGTGTCTTTACTCAGCTGAGAAATGGGAGTGTCCGCGCATATATGGGGGGAGCACGCCAAAAAACAAGTGTTTTTAGGGGTGCAGATTTCAATTTGCATAAACTTTGGGGGTTTGTTGATCTGACGGGGTGTTGGTATATTGGTTAGCCAATGGCCTGCATAAGAGAGTGATTATTTATTTCGTCAAAGGTTAAGGTAGCAAGGTCAAGTAATAGGTCGAGACTTAGAAATTTCAATATTGACATAAAAATATTACGACTAGGGCAACTAGAAGAGCTGGATGAAATCATTTTCTTAATGTCTATATTGAGGTGATTCCCACCTAATTTTGAACATTTTGCTATATAGCACACACTTGCGTGGGCATATTAATGTTTTATTGATTTCATCAAAGTATGGATAATCGTGACGTGCGAAATGCAATTAGCCATATATGACGATTATAATGTTTCTGGAATGTTCCAGAGAAGTTTTGCAACAAAGGTCATAATCTTGACTTTGACCTTAAGGTCAAAAGGTAAATTTTAAAGTTGTGGAATGAACCGGGGTTTTCGACTTCTCGATGACTAACTCCAATAAGTTAGACGTACTGTTTCCTTATTTAATGTCACAAATTGTTTTGTGACTTTAAAGGTTATGCAAAGGTCAAATTTTGAAAGTTGTTGAAACGAAACGGTTTCGACATTTTGCAGTAATAACTGTACTCGTACCAATCATGTTGATCTGTTTTATAACTTGGTCAACATTAATTATCAATTGTCTATCCTTGATTCTGAAACAATCTACATCGTCAAATACCGCTCGTGAACCATCGTCGTCTTCAGACTTGTTACACTTATTTTTTTTAACCTTTCATACAAATAATTTGTTCCTGAAGTGATTTAGGGTTGATTACGCAAAGGGGTTGAATACTTCTGCAACTGAGAATCATCTGATTTTTCTCTGTTTATCAAACCTATTCACATTTTATCTGCATTTTTTTTTTTAGCTTTATCACTTTGGAATACTTAATGTGAAGACTATATATTCAAAGTTGTGGGAATCGTGTCTTGTTGTGTGTCTGTCTGTCTATGTGAAGACTATATATTAAATTTTATTTGAAAGCTTCATGAAATAAGCTCGGGTGGCATCAAATATGAAAAGTTCAGAGGGAGGTGAATACTTTTGTTGGCCACTCTACATATATACAGGATATACAGTATATACATGCAATGTGTCTTTAAATTGTTTACTTTATGCAAAGGGTTTTCACAGACTCTCTCTTTTGAGTGCAGCCTTATGGCTGCTGGCTGCATCATTGGTTAGGGACGCGGCTATGCCGCTGATGCAGTGTCCCTATTACCAGTACACTGGCACCCATTTTGCCGACCTCAGAGGGATGACGGGCTGAGTCAACCCCACCTGGTATTAATTCAGCAGCCAACGGGGCTCAAACTCAGGATCCTAGGATCCCTAGTCAGCCACTCGAACCACTAAGCCAACACCATGCTTCGTTTCACAAATTAGTTCAATGCAACATTCTAAAACATAACACTTCTGACCTTTAATATTCTAATCAGGCTAGTTGCTATCGGTCATTGTTGTAGGGGTTTAGGCACCGTTCATGACATTTGCAAGCTTTTGTACACTTTAGTCTGATCCTGTTGCAAGAACATTGTCCTGTTCTGCACTGACGTCCAGATGGTGTACATCCACAAGTCGTGATGTCTACACACTCAGCAGAAAGGCTTTCTTCGGTCATCAGTAGAGGCAGGAGCTTGTCTTGATCAAGGTACCAACCACATGTTGTTGGATTAGGAAGCTCTGGATTTAACACCAAAGAGTTTTGCCGCACCAATGCTTGGTCGTGTGCTTTGCAAATGTGTAATAGTAGGACATCGTGGGTTGTTGGCAGAGTTTCTAGCCTGCACTTGCCCTTTCATAACTCGGTGCATCTTAGACTGCGAATTGACTTTGTGTCTCCTTCTGATTCATATAGTTTATATTATGCAAACTCCCCACATCTGGCCAGCACATGCGCATCTGGTGTGTGTCCTACTCCTAACTGGGACTGAAAGTGGGAATCCTTACAGAAGATCTTCCAAGCTGATTTATTTGAGGTTCCAGAAAACTGGCTTGTGGTGTCATACCCTGTGATGGCATGAAAACCCAAGTCTCTTTGACTCCATAGACTGGCCATTTTACCTCATGCACTGCAATGTGATGACGTGTTTTCGATGTGCCAGCTTTCATTCAGAGCTCTTTGCTAAGTCGAGGACATAAGTCGCAATAGAACATCTGTATCACTGCTCGTGACGATGATTCTCTCGTAGCCTTCTGGCTTTGCCTCAAAGACATACAGAACCATGTGGATGTCTGCCTCCTCATGGGATGAAGTAAAGTGGTCCACGTTTCTTCCTGTTGAGAATGCAGCATTACAATCATGCCCACCACTGACTACCAATTCATTCTTGCCAGGAGGTGCTTGTTGCAAGACTTCATTCTTGAGGAATGCAGCAAGGGATTCTTTGTTTTCATTTGGATCAACGAAGGCTTTCCATCCTCACAGGCAACTTCAGGTCCCTGCTGCTGATTTCCCATCTTATCCCTCTACCTTGCCCAATTTGTGCTTTCTGGTTGCATCCTTGATTGAGTTTTGTATGTTGCGGTCAAACACTACATCAACTCTGGCACATGGCTCTTTGAAATTTGAGTTGATCATCACAACAAAAGCATCAGAATATTCTCCGAGGGTCTGGGCACCCTTCGGTTTTCCCATAGCTTCAACCACTGCCATGTGCCTTCAATCGCCGTGCATGTTGTTATCTGGGATAGTGGCAGACCTATCTGTGAAACATCTTCTTCCAAAAGAGGGAGTTGTTGAGCTTTGTTTGTTGCTCTCAATTTTCTCCATCGATCTCTCGACCCGCTTCCATTGATACAATGAGGAGTCAGAACAAATCTCGATCAGCCTTGATAACAGCAGTCTTTTGCTTTGGTTTATCTGTTGCCACCTCTACAGCATACGTGGATGCAAATGTTTTTAGTTGTTTTTCTTTGGAACGGGTGCATGAAGGCTACTATTCTTTTCCACTGCCTGCTCTGTGATAAATGCCTCTCCAATTTTTTTGCCCTAATTGTCATGCATTTTGCAGTTCTTGTACATTCGATTCTTGAGGAATGTCACCAGCAGTGAGACAAACTAGCCCTGACATTTTCTTGTTGAAGACCTGTAATTCCTGGAACTGAGTCGCCATATTTGCTGCATCATCCTCATCTCTTCGTACTCTGGCCTTTCCTAGTTACTTGTGTGTTCCCTCCTCCTCCTCATCATCATCTTTCATTCCAAGCATTTCTTTGGCGTCATCAGCCAGCTTGGCTCGCCCTATGTATGTCAGTCCCCAGTGATTGGTGCTAAATAAGAGCAAGTTATTCCAATCAGCCCTCCTGCTATTTTGCCCATTTTGTTGACATGCTCAAGTCCAAGTTCATCAAGTAATTCGTTAAATCTCTGGTTTGATTATATTTTGACAATGAAGTCACCTGACTGGAATCCTTCATACACTTCAGGTGCATGACCGAAGCATCACGTTCCATCTGATTATCCTGTGCCCACTGTAACATAGATTGCCACAGGATTCTCCATAGCGCCTCAAGTGTGAGTTTGTGAGCACAGATTACGCGGTTCCATTGCCTTTGAGAATGTTCTCAGCAGTGTTCTCTCCGTCCACTCAACTTTACTCAAGGATGTCCTTCAAGTCAGAATCCACCATGTGCTGCCCAATCATTTGACTTGTACTATTGCAGCATTTTGGACTTGAAATACGTTTAGCTGTTCGCCAAAAGTAACGACTGTAAATCTCTGTCTCAGGGCAGCTATCATTCTTTGGCAATTCTGAATCACTGTCCAGATAGTGTCAAAAGCATTTGCAGGCTCATTTAAAATTGGCACAGGACCAATAGTAATGTTTCTGTTCCCCACTGTTTTGTCCTTCCCTCTCCTACCCCTCTTGTCTCCTGCCCCCCTTGCTGTGCGTTGTGTGTTAGCTTTCATACGAGCCTCGACAATCTATACAAAAAAAAAAATTGTTGGCCTTGTGGGATTGACGTTTGACATGAGTTGGTTAAGTCTTGTCCAACCGGGAATATGCTGGTTATCAAGATGTTGAAGTCAGGCAGTGACCCAGGCAATGTCCACAGCATTGTCCACTTCCACATTTTCTTGGAATTTTCTTGGAAATCAGGCTTGTTAGTTCCAATGTTTGAGGACAGAATAGTCTTCAGGAACACCAGAATGTCCTGATTCCATGCTCAGCCTAGGTATCTCCTCCCCTGGGACACTTCAGTAGAAGGCAGCGGTTTTAGATGCATGGAATGTGTCATTTCCATCAATTCTTTTTCAACAATGTCTGTGTTGTCACTGGCATACCTGATGTAGCCAGCAAATTAGGCATTCGTGAAGTTCATTGGGGTGATTGTGTTTCCTTCTTTAACATATCTTGCCAGAACTGAATTTGCAAATGCTGTGTCAGCATGCCTGACTCATAGCTTACACAGTGACCTGCTGAATGTAAAAGCTCCACAAGGTCTTTGGACCTAGTTGTGGTTGGTGAATCGTCAGTCCAAGACCATGGTGTTTAGGAGTGTTCTTGTGGCCGTCTGAGGTCAAGTATACAATGTCCTGTGCAATCCTCAGTAATCTCGTGGGGTGATCAGTAGCATCACGTTCCTCATCCGAGTCATCCCCAGAGCAGAGAAGTCAGAGAAATAGATACAAACTCTCATGGACTACACTTTCTGCACTTTGACTGCTTATGTCCCCAATGTAGGTATGGCTTGGTGTGGATTTCATGTCGCTTTGATTTTGATAGAAACATGTGAGAGCCAGCTAAGCAGTTCAAGATCTTTATGTGCAGGATATTGTAAATTATCTTCCATTGAGAAGGTGGCTTCAACCTCACTACTTGGCAATTTCATCAGTCATCTCCTTGAGACTTTGGACAGCAATACCAGCTGATACTGCAGGAATGACTAGCATTGATTCCTGTGGATTGAGGGACTGCACAAAGCCAGCTTGTCCACCAAGGGATCTCTTCATTTTATTTTGAAACTTTAGTCTTTCCAAGCGATCACCCACACCTCAATGCAAATGTTGAAATCAGTTTCAAGCAAATGAGTGTACGTCTCCCATATTGTGGTGACTGTGTAGTTATCTCCTTTAGATAATTATGTATTTACGAGCAAAGGCAAATTTCGCTGATGGGAAATACTCAAGAGGGCCTGGGGGTGAGTAGAGGGTTGGATGAGTGAGAGGTTGGGGGAGAGTGAAGGTAGTGAGGGAGAGTGAGAGGAGGCTTGGGGGAGTCGAGCACGTGAGACGTTCGAGAGTGAGACCTGGGCGGAGGCGTGGGGACGAGTGAAGAGGTGTGAGGGGGAAAAGAGGAGGAGAGAGAGGAGGTCCACCGTCAGTGACATAAACCACCTGGACATCCTGGATCATGAGAGAAGAGAGAGAGTATGTGGAGGGTGCTGCACTGTATTCAGAGGGGATGGAGCAAGGATGGGAGACAGACAAACAAGGGGTAGGTGGGGAGGGTTAGCAGAGAGAAATGGTATGCTTTATGAACAACACACACACACACACACACACACACACACACTATATCTTTGTGCTTGGCCAATATTGGAAATTTTTTCGGGAATCGGACAGATTTGAGTTAGTGTGATTACCGACTACAGTACATATTGTAGACAACAAAAAAACCTTGATTAGCTTTCACCCTTGTTTTGGGGAATTTCAATAAACAAATTTTAAAAACAACATTGCATTTAAATAGACGTTTCAAGGAGATGTGCAAAACATTAATATTCATATGCAGCTGGCAATCATTGTTATGTGAGGGTGGAAAAAAAATTTGGCTCAGTCGTTTATAAAACATTGTTTTGTAGCAAACAGCTTGGAAATGGGATTCGAGAGTGTTATCAATATTGTTTTTGAAACGCACAAGAGAACCCATTAACCTTTATAAAGCACTGCACCGAGTCATATAAATAACCAATTGCTTTAGAAACAGTCAGGAGGACAAAGGAAAACTTGATCGCTTATGTGTGATTTGAAGTTAAACCTCCACCACCCATCATCATCATATAGATACGGATGAAATTTGCCACCACGGCGCGTGGAACCAAACATGTATACATGCACACCACACCCACCCATGGAGTCCCTTTACAGATCCAAATCTACCTATATGGACCTTCACCTGGATGGTGTTTTGAGGGTATTAGTAGTTGCCGAACATCCATCCAGTCCCGAATCCCATCCAGGTTCCATCTTGTTTCTTTCTTATTCTTTCGGTTCTTTGTGATTCCGTTGTAGCATAGCAACCTGCGCGATCTGACATCCGACTATTGAACGCGTGTAGGGTTGCTCGGCAAGTAGCTTAAGCACTCCAATTAAATGGTTGATAAGGAACGGTTGGCTTGGCAAGCGAAAGCAAACTGATTGGTGAAGCACATCCACAAAAAAAACTAAACATCGCCGATTTCTTTCAAATTTTACTCCACATTTAGAGTTATTTAATCCATAGTTACGGTCCTCCAAACTCGAATCATATTTCGATGAATTACTTTAATTAGTCGTGAGAGTAGATCGGGGTGAAAATTGTATCATAAAATGCATGAAATCGCCTCGTGCTACATATTAAACGATATACTTATAAAGCATCGCCATTTGTTGATGTATGAGGTTAAATGACATGAGGAGTGGAAAAAAAAACAACATTTGAGCGTTTATCGTAATTATAGTGGCTGTTCCGACTCAAGGCATTGTTGAGCGCTGAACAAAATGGTAAATTTAGACCCCAGCAGGGTAACCGAGGATGCGCCTTAAGACTCCCATCAAGAGCGAGGTGTCCGAAGAAGCACCTGATCAAGATATAATTAATGTCGTTATATTATCTTCAAAAGGGATGTTTTAATTAACCCAAACACCCAATTTTCACTCTTGCACTCTCTTCGAGTTCCCTTAGTATGCATGCAAAGTATCAGGCTGCTAGGTTTCATGGGTTTGGAGTTATGAGAGACGCACACGCGCACAGCACACACACACACACACACACCACACACACACACCACACACACAACACACACACACAACACACACAACTGTGACTGACTCTGACACTGACACCTGACATTTATTAGATCGATGATAAGGAGATATATTTGTTGTTATGTTTATGGAGTTAAACGACCTTTAACACAAGGCATACAAACAACACAACATAGAAATACATTATACAACCCAATATGACACCTTTATCAATGGATATGTGAGTGAGATAGTGTTTCAACATCAACAATGGGCTAAATTAAGTCTTTGACATAGTGTAACATAATTGGCGACAATTCGGCTCCAAATTATTTCCCAAGGTGGCAACATGGTTTTTCTGGTTCGAGAAGGTCTCCTCTTTCAGAAAAAAAAAAAACTCTGTTGTTAGCTTGTAACAAAAATGTTATGTCAAGGTAACATTTTTGTGAATGGCCTCCAGATTAGCAAGCGTATAATTCAATTTAAATAAAATAAAGATTGTGATGTTGTATAAATAAATAAATTCAGCTTTTACCTCCATTTTCCATCATGCCTATTACATCACCTTATCTAACATGTTACATTAGTTCTTCGTCCCTGTCGGATGTGTCTATTATGATGTCATGAAGAGCAGTAAATTTCCTGTTTGGAATGATTTTCAATTTTCTTTGACTGTCGGGCAGACAGAGTAACATATATATATATATATATATATATATATATATATATATATATATATATATGTTCACTACTCTCTGCGCATGTGCATTTGGGGAGACAAAGTACGGTAAAACAAAAAATTTGTCTTCCTATTCATGTTCCGATCCCTGTTCAAAATATACCATTCAATTTAAATCAGTTGTTCATCGATCATAAACTGATGACAGAAGGACAGATGGACATGAACCAATTGCTTAATCCTGCTTTTCGCTTTGCATGCGTGGGGTAATAAAATACCTGAAATGGTGATTGATCTGCCATGGAGAGAAGTGATGCTGACGTTTTGGGCCATACCCTTCGTCAGAGTAAAAAAAAAAGAAGTTTTTTGTTTGTTTGTTTGTTTGTTTTGCTCTGATGAAGGGTAATGCCCAAAACGTCAGCTTATCTTCTCTCCATGGCAGATCAATCCCCCTTTAGGACAGAAAGACACACAAACGCACCAAAATGGAACACCCTCTCCTCTGTTGAAGGTAATAATCATTGTCACTTTATCTTGGTCACCTGGAGTTTGGACGACCCTGTACGTATCAACATTAGCTGAATCTCTGAACCCAGTTTGTTGTAAACTCATAAAGGTTTATTGTATTGGAAAAGACCAGTGTGATTGAACAATGCTGCTTGCATTTTACAAATTTTAGTTTGGATTGAACTTACGAACGCTTTTCTTGCTCACCAGCAACCTTAACCATGCCAATTCACAGTGTAATAGCATCATTGCAGACCCAATTTCTTCAGAATTGCAATTGCAAGTTAACATTACAAGTGCGAACTAAAGTGCACGTTAAGTAACATGAAGCGATTCCAAATTATTTTTATACAATCGAATTTTTTTTCCACTCAATTTTTGCACGGACCTCAACTCTTGAAGACATTGTTCATGCTCCTCCGGGATGCATTATGGCACACACACGAGCAATTGCTAACATTTCCATAATGCTTCCATTGCAGTACAATTTCCAACTCAACGTGTCACCACTCCAATGCAGAATTCTGCCGAAGTCGCCCTGAAACGTGGTGCGACATCAGATTTTGGCGAAGGTACCAACACACGATGGCCTACTCTATTCAAAAGGTACCTTGTAACTTTTCATGTCCCAAAGGGAACACTAGCAAATGAGAAAGCTAGCTTAAAGTCACAGGAAAAGAACAGAATCCTCATTGAAACAATGCCTGGGCTGCAACACCAAGTTGACAGTATTAATATGTGCCAGGAAATGAACTGAGGGTACACAGGACGTGTGAGTGAGTTACCTCTTAGCTGTCCTTTCACTCCACTGCACATTTAACAATTAATATTTTTAACTTCCAATAAATCATTGAGAGGCCTGCACGTGTTAAATTTCGTAAATGGAGATTTTTGGTGGCGGAGGACAAAAAATCAACAGTGTTATGGTCTCCCCAACAAATTGTGAACTTTTGTGTAGCTCAGAAACGATCCTGGACAGGTTGACTCTATTTCAGGGGTGTGTAAATTTCTGCTGAACTGCCACAGGAATCGATTCTATAACAGTGAGTGAAATGCTTCAAGGGTTTACTTTACTACCTGCACCCTCATAGAGGCGTTATCCACTGCCCCAAGCTGCAGAGGGAAGCTATTGTTTGAAATGAAAGTTATTTCTGTGGATTTCAATTTTGGGACATGCCAGTTGTACTTTCATTGGTCCAATAATGACTCGATAAGTATGGATTTCAGTTGCATTTATTGGTGTTTGTACATATCAGCAAGGAAGGGATGTCAGAAGGCTTTCTTGAGAAACCTGAATTCCTGCACCACCGCAAAACTTGTACCTGACAGAAAAAGACAAGCGTGAAAAAAAATAAACCGTGAGATGTTTCATCATCAGATCACAATCTATTAGTAAAAGGAGAAGCATCCGTGTGTGTCCATCACGCTTTATTCTAAATGATTCCTGTTGTCATAGAATAATATTAAGATTGGAAAGCTAACAATTGATTTACTTGGAACAACACCTTGTGTCTGTTTAATCCGAAAGGTGTCTGTGACTTCCGGTTCGGGGATTTTTTCCATTAAAAACATTTTTAAATTCTTCACTTTCCTTATTTCTCTGCCAGGATTACCCCACATGTTCTTCTTCTTCTTCTTCTTCTTCTTCTTTGCAAAGATCATTTTCCAAAACTTCTGACAGTTAAGCATTTGGTCTGCCAACCGTCCTCCCTCACCTACAACACGACCTTTCTCCATACCTTCAACATAAATTATTACCTCCAATCCCATGATGATCTTTATCTCCATTTATCAATTTGGAATCACCATCCCTCCACTTCATGTCCACTCTTTCCATTTCCCCCCTCACCCTACCCCCCCCTCAAAGCTTCATGTTCCTCCTTTCTGCATCCCTCCTCACTCCACCCTCTCAATGCTTCCCCCTCACCAGACCCACTTAAACCTTCCCCCACATCCCACCCAATCAAGCCTTCCCCCCTCACCCACCCCCTCAAAGCCTCCTGCTCCCCCGATGCCTGCAAAGTTCCCTCCAATCCTTCACTCTGCCAACGCCTCCTCCCCTGTCCCTAACTTTGTGGACCTCAAACATATGAGGTCTCCACTCCAACCTGACAGATCTCACAATCCAGGCCGCTGCCGATAAACCCAACATCATCTGTTTAACAGAATCCTTCTTCCCACAAGACGTCCCTGACTCCTTAATGTCTCTCCCCGACTATTGTCTCCTCTGATTTGACAGCCCTGAACCCTGCCCTGGTGACGATGTTGTACTTTACATCAAAAACTCTAATTTCTCACTGACTTTGTACTGATCTTACATCTCCCAACCCCCAGGAGTACCTTTAGCTGCAACTTCCCCTCCTCCCCCACCTCCAGTTTGTCTGTGTGTTGTACCATCCTCCAAATAGTGATGTCTATCTGTCTGTCTCTGTCTCTGTCTCTCTCTCTCTCTCACACAAACTTTTAACCACTTATTCCAACTCTCTCTCTTCCTCATATGTGGTGATTTCAATTTTCTCAATGCAAATTCACCAGCCATCGCACTTCAGCAAAGGACCTCTGTGACTCCATTGGACTGACTCAATCTGTGAACTTTCTGAACCAGATTTCTCCCAATGGCAAATCCTCCCTTCTGGAATTGGTGACAAACTTCCCTGAAAATGTCTCCCGTCTTCCTCTGCTCCAATTGGTTCATCTAATCACATTGTGAGAGTCAACATCCCTCTGGCAATTCTGACCACTCAAATATATTGCCAGAGACTACAAACAGCCAGCTCTCTTCAGGACCGGTCTCCTATATCTACTGTCCATGATATTATCTCAGCCTCGAAATTCATCCACAGAAACATGCTCTCTTTTATGCACAGATCCATTCCATCTCATCTTCAATTATCCTACCCTTCTTCGAGCCCATGGTACACTGAATGCTGTGGTGAGGCAGTTGCTCTGAAACAACTTTCCTTCTCTTCCTCGTATATCAAACCCGACCAAAGGCAATCTCAGCTCATTCCATAAAGGCTGCAACAAGTGTGTGTCCACTCTCAGGAGAGCCAGAGAACAACGTCTGTCCAATATCAAGAATGAACTTTCAAACTTGTCTCCCTCCTCTAAAACCTGATGAGGCCTTGTTAAATCTGTCTCTGGTGTGTGCTACCTCATCCATTACTTCCCTCTCTTCAAATGGCACCACAGCCAACAAGGCTCATGAGAATTTTGTGTTCACTTCAAAATTATTGTGTCCCATAACCTCTCTGTCTCTGTTTCTCCCCACTCACCACCCCCCCCCCACCTAATCCTACCCAATTGCACCAAACTGCTCCTGAACTCTACATTGGCAGGTGCGGAAGACACAGAGAAGTTTCTGGCAACAATCGACTCTGATTCTGCAACTGGACCGGGCGGCAACAGCTCGAGTGTCCTCAAAACCTGCTCTGCTGCTCTTGCACATCCCCTTTCTGCTCTTTTCACCCTGTCATTTTCGCTCGATGATCTTCCATCTGCTTGGAAATTGGCCAACATCACAGCATTACATAAAAAGGTGAAAAAACCGATAACTAAAGACCTACTTCAAATCATCAGCAAGGTCATGGAATCCATCATCGTAGTTGATATGAAATGCTTCCTTTTCTCCAACGGCCTCATCTCATATCACCAATTCGGATTCAGACCAGGTCATTCCACCATGGACATGCTGATGCTCCTCTCCCAACAATGGATGGAGGCCCTCAATGTCAGACATGAGATCAGGGCGTCTCTCTGGATATATCTCATGCCTTCGATCCAGTCTGGCACCACACCTTGCTCTCCAAACTCTCTGCCTATGGCATCCAAGTCCAACTTCATTTTTGGATTGCTGACTTCCTCTACACTCATAGCCAATGTGTGGCTCTCAACAGAATACTTTCATCTCTTCTCCCTTTTAAGGCTGGAGACCACCAAGGCAGTGTTGTGCGCCCAGTCCTATTCCTAACCTTCATCAACGATCTCTCTGACACTGGAAAATCCCCTTTATCTATTTGCTGACTTCTCCACCCTCTGCCGTGACATCCCTCATCCTTCTGATAGGCAGGCAGCAGCCTCTTCCCTTTCTTCAGACTAACAAAATCACAAACTGGTCAAACAGTTGGCTATGTCTTTGATGACAGATAATTCTCACACTCTCACTCTCTCTCTCTTTCCAAAAGGAACGTATGGCAAACCCTCCCATCTACTTTCTCAACAATCCTCTTGAGGAAGTTCAGTCACTTAAACTCCGAGATCCCACTATCAGTAATGATCTTTCTTGGGTAAACCACATTTCAAAGTTGGCCTCAAAAGCGAGTAACCGACTGGGAATCCTGCATTGTACAAAGTCCTTCGTTGGCATACCTGAAGTCCTGTCTGCCTAAAACACCTTCAAATGCAACATCATGGAGTAATGCCTTCCCCTCTGGGCTGACATCCCTGCCTCACATCTTGCTCAGCTTGACGTCATTGAAACCAAGGCCTTCAAGATTATTGGAGTCTCCCATGATGAAGCCGAGTCTATGGGCCTGTTGCTTTCCAATTGCAGACAGGTCGGTGGTCTTGGTGTCTTCTACCGTCTCCTTTCCGGTCTTGCACCCTCTGCTCTTTCTGTGTTTTTTCGCCCACATGTTTCTGCACGGCGCACTCGGTCCACCATCAAACCCTTTCTGGTGAAACTCCCAAAATCCGTAATCACTGCTCACCTCCACTCATTCGTTCCTCTTTTTTTTTCCTGCCTGTGGAACCAACTTCCACTTCCTCTTCAATCTCATTCTTTCCTCCAGGTCTTCAAGATAGCTTTTCACCACCATCTCAGATCATCCACCATCCAAAAACCATGATCTTTTCTACCTCCATCAGCCCCACACCCCCAATCCCTCCTTCCAAATTTCCATTTTTCCCTCCTGAGAGTTTCCTTCT
>CM068953.1:92466681-92491036 GCA_035128595.1 Eptatretus atami | reverse complement strand
GACGCTGCTCTCAGTGCCGGGCAAGGTCTTTGCTCTGATAATTCTTGATAGGGTTCGCCACCATCCGCTTGAGCACCAGTGCCCAGAGCAATCAGGATTATTAACACCAAAAAGGTCAACGATTGACCATATCCTTGCTCTTCGTGTCCACACCAAACGCAGACGACAGTTTTGGCAGAGGCCACTTGCAGCCCTTTGGATTGATCTCTGTTTAAGCGTTTGATTCATGAATCGGGATGCCCTTCTGGAGGTTCTTGGTCTTCATGGGGTGCCACCAAACTGATCTATCTGATTATCTGAACTAAACTCTTGTACTGAGAGTTGCTGTGAAGTTGTTGGTGTACATCTCTGACTTCTATTGTCCAGGTTGTTTACTGGAGTTTTCAGGGGTGTGTTACTGAGCCCCCACACCAGTCAGCGCTTATATGGACTGGATTCTTGTGGGATGTTCAGAGAGATCAAGTTGCGGTGCATCGTTTGTGGAATGTTCAAGATCTCTGACCTTGATTTTGCAGATGATTGCAGTCATTCTTTGCAGAGACTCTAGATTCCTTTTGGGGGCCCTCGGGGTGCTGAATGAGGAATCGGAGCGCCTGGGATTACGGGTTCCTGGGTCTAAAACTGATCAGGCTTTCAAATGGGGACATCTTGGATGCTGCTATCTGTTCTGTACCTGTTTGGTGAGGATGTTAGGTTATGGAGAGATTCACTTACCTTGGCAGTGATGTTCATGTCTCTGCTGGCTGTGAGCCAGAGGTCAACAGACATCTGTGTCGGGCCTGGGGAGTATATATATCAACATGGATTCACTGGATCATGGAATGTGGCACTGCCAGAACCTGTGCGGGAGGATGAAAGTCCGAGTCTTCAGATCTTGGGCCTTCCAGTCTTGCTTATGGATGTGAGACTGGTGACTCTGACCAGGAATCTGAGAGGGTGACTTAATTCTTTTGGTCCAGGTCTCTTCGGAGAATCCTTGGCTTTCGCTGGTCGGACTTTGTGTCCAACGAGCGGTTGCTGAGAGGGACTCAATGAGATTTTACCTGCATAGTTCGTGAGCGTTAGCTGCGGCTGTATGGACATGTGGCTCTTTTCCTGATGCTGATCCTGCTCACCAGATTCTCTCAACGAGGGAGCCTCTTGAGTGGAGGAGGCCAATGGCTGACCACATGCTTTGTGGTTGCAGCAGGTTGTTCAGCATCTCAAGGAGATGGGGATGGGCCAGGCATTGCTGCGGGATGGCCAGAGGCCCCTGGAGTACTGGCAGAATAGTGGACGCAGCGACGTGCTGCTCCGGCGCATGCTCCATACTGACCTGACCTGCTCGGACGCATGGTCTGGCAACCAGAATTATTTAATATTTTGAATCTCCGTTCAGGGATTTAAATCAAACTTGGTGCTGGTATGTATGATGATGTGGGCAGAGGCAGGTCTGTTGACATTGTGATGTCAAAGACTGCCCTTCTTGTTTTCATTTAAGAATGTAATACCACTTTCTGCCAGGAACAGAGCCACCAATGTCACAGTCTCCATCTTTGATTGTGGTCATGTATGTCCCAGGTTCATTATAAGCTATTGTATCCATGTTGTAGAGGAGTGGCATAAGGTTCTGCATGCTGGAGGACTGGAAGCTCAAGCCCATGGTCCAGGGACTGGTCCTTGACATGACGGTTGAGGATGGGTACCTGCACCCTCCTTGAGAAGGCCCTGGACAAGGAGCTTGTCTGAATTGTGTGCCTCCATCACGTATTCTAAGTGATGCTGTTGGTGCTGTTCACCATCGCCCTGGGAGCAACCGATGGGCCTGAGATGGGGCTCTTAAAACGCTTCCAGAAGAGCTGGCTCTATATCAACAAGGCTAACTTATGGCTTGCCGGTGACTAGCTCTTTTTTGGCATGCCGGATGGCCTGCAACAGGAGATGACATCAATCGATGTGGACTGATCAAGAGCCAAACCCCACGAGAGGACGATGGAGAGCTACTTCAGCTCTGCCACATTTTCCTTGGGGGATCCTCCGATGGAGAGCCGTGCCTCTGCACACCCGGCGTGATGCACAACACGCAGTGGATGGCAAAGGCCATCTCCTCACTGAAGACCTTCCTGTTCAAGGGCCGGAAGAAGTTGATTCTGAGGATCAATAAATAATAGGTGTGACGGTGTTTTTTATCGGATAAATGAGGATTCAGTGCTGTTGTATTACCCATTGACACTGTGGAGAGTTCTTAATCATTTGTTCATGATAGCGCTGTCAACTCATTGGATTTTGAAGGAAAGCATTGAAAATTTTCGTTTTTTGGTTTCGAAAGCAAAAAAAAGTGCAAATGATAGCGACGACGAAATATGGTCCAAGCTGTCCAATTTTTTTGCATGCAGACTTAAATTTTGACATGTAACAGCAGCAGCCTTGTGGAGAAAGAGATTTTCAACTTTTTTTACTCGACATTTATCCAATCACCCATCCATACCTAAGCCACCGAATAGTCCTACCAATATATCCATGTCGTCCATTCTCCTCAATGCTTGTGGGCATCCATTTAATTCCTGATTGAACCTGTCCATTGTTTCTGCTGCCACCACCCATACCTTATACCATCCTGGCTTTCTTCTTTTTGAATCTAAGGCAGTGACCCCTTGTCCTGTCTCTGTCCATTCCGCTGAAAATCTATTCTGACTTTACTCTGCATTACCTAAAACATCTCCATCAGATCCTATCATAATTCCCATCTTTCTCAAACCAGTTCTCATTCAGTCACTCCTCAAAACCTTGTTTAGCTACCTCTGAATAAATGTAGTCACGATACGCTGAGCCTCTCTATTGCAGCTATGTCTATCCTTCAGATGTGGTGACCAAAACTGTACACAATCGTGGACACGAGGACTCATTAGATTCCTGTACTTTGCTAACACTTTCCTCTTTTAATTTAGACATTATCCCCCTGCGAACAACTCACAACTCTTTTAGCTTTATCCATAGCTGCTGTCTATTTACTTGCTTCATCTACTATCCCACACTGAGATCCTTCCCTGTTGCATGTTCCAAGACTGCCCATTGCATTGTTTATTCCCCATATCTTTTATTTTTTTTTTCAACCATTCCGAGGCACCTTATCTTTACTTTTGTTAAACTGCATCTGCCAATCTTTTGCCCAATCGAAATATCAAGGCTTTTCGGAATCAAATTACACCTCTTTCTGCTGTCTACCTTGCCTTTTAAGCTTCGTTTCATCTGCAATTTTGGACAGCCTACTCCAAACCCCAATGTCCAAATCGTTGAAGCGGATTATTAATAACAGCATTCGAAGTACTGATCCCAGAGTTACCCCACGACTTACAAATTCCCAGTCAGCCATCCTCCCATTCACAACCACTCTTTGCTTCTGATTACGGACCCTGTTTTCCACCATTTAACTACCCTATCATCCATGATGTAAGCACTCACCTTAGCTAGCTAGCTCGCAGCCTTCCATGTGGTAACTTATTATCAAACGCTTTCCGAAAATCTCGACATACCAGATCCACTGCACTTCCTTTCATTGCACCCAATTCGAAAATCTTGTTTGTAAAGCTCAGTTTATGTCCGTGTGTCACAAGCACTGCCTATATATATTATATAATATATATATATATATATATATATATATATATATATATATATATATATATTATATATATACAAAAAACATGGTCCATCTGTCCGTGAAGCCATCCATGTAGCTGTGAAGCCATGTGACTATGTCTATTAATTACATACTGTTTGAACGTCAGTTGCACCGACGACACGTACATCTGTCTAGTAATACGTACTATTGGAATGTGTTAGGGTGGTGGGCATGGGATCCGAGGATCCTGAGTTCAAATCCCACTCAGCTTTGAATTAATACCAGGTGGGATTGACTCTGCCTGTCAACTTCTAAGTCGGCAAAATGAGTCCAGCTTGGTATCCTGTGTCGGAGTGGAGACCCGTCCAGGATTGTGCCCAATAGCCAAGGAGACTGCTTAGGCAGCACCAACGCTCTGCACAGAGTATGGTCCCAATGGATGGATTGGATTGGATGTAACTTTCAAAACTTGACCCGCTTAGGGGCTTAGACTACTGAGACCTCTTAGATATTTGAAGGGCCTTAAGACATAATATCCTTAAGACCTCTTTTACCTTTAAAACCCTTTTAACACTTCAGACACCTTTAGATCCCTTCACCCTTTCGACCTTTTATACCCTTTAGACCCCGAGAACCCTTTGACCTTTACACCCCTTAAATCTTAACGCAGTTTAGACCCCTTACACCTTTCCGACAGATTAGACAGGTTAGACCCTTGACCATTTGGAGCTTTAGACCACTTGGACCTTTTTAAACCCTTTTTACATGCTTGAGAGATTAGACCCTTTCGACCCCTTAGACACAATAACTACTGTTGGAACTCTTTTAGAATAGGTAAAATCAACAGCAGGTAAATTTAGAAAACTTACGGTGGCATCTGGTGCTCATTGGTGTTTCCATTTGGGCCATAGAGAGCAATTCTAAAAGTCCCATCTTCATTACTCAAGCCCGTCAGGGTTACTGAAACTTCATATCTCCAGCCTGGTTTGAAAATATCGGATCATTGCATACACATCAAAAAATTTCCCCAAATTTCACCAACTGTAGAATACCAGAAATTCACAGGAGATTCTAATATTATAACATCCAACAAAAAAATTCTCCATTTTATTTTCTCAAATTCCTTCTCTGTTGTTAGATTTCAAACATTCTCCACACTTATATTGTCTGGAGTGTGCAAAACCTTCTTTTTCCCCCCAACAGAACAGTGTGTATTCCTTGGCTCATTAAATAAAGGGTTATCAGCTTGGGGTGGAGAAAGGGAATGTTTGACATTGTGCGAGTGATCCGATTTATTGATTTTATACATTGTGTGTAGACAGATGGATTTTACGTTAAACATTTTGCTTTATGCGTTTTCTGAATAAGATGACATACTTTTGTCTGATCTGTGTTATCCTTTATCTGTATCTTACCCATGCAAATACAAAAAGATTCAGTAAATGTCTGTGGATGCTGCCTTGAGAGGTCTTATTAGGAAAGTGGTTCGTGCTTTGAAACCTGCTCGTGGTGACCATGCTTCTTCTACTCTTATCAGAGCAATGCCAAAAGCTGGATGGCAGTTAAATAACTGACCACCCCCAGGAAGTGCCAAGGGCATCAGGCGAATGAGCACCCTAGTGGTGGGGGTAGAGTCGAGCAGTGGGACCCTTGTTGGAGGAAATGTCATCAGAAGGCAGATTAACGAAATACTTCTTTAATCAATGGCATCCACATTTTTTTTGCAGCCTACAAGCCATCCAGTTGTCTTGGAACTGCCTTTCCATTCCAAACCAGGCTTGTTTGGCCGAGAAAGTATGAACTCGTCCACTTGAAAAAAGTCCCGCACAGCCTTCATCAATCAATCAGGTACTCCAGTCCTCCATATGACTACCAATTTTTGTGACTTGACAGCAATTTTTAATGTCTTGACAGCAATATGTGCACCACCAAAAGTCCTGTGGTGATGAGCAATTAGCAAAGTGACCGGTGTTGGACAGTGCTGGGAGTCACAGCCATGAACTTGCACATAAGCGGATCAAGATATTGGTTGTTCTGTGCTGATTTTGGATGACATCATAGCTCAGTAGCATCTTGTACCGACTCAGCTGCCCTTTTTAGGGATAGCACAGCCTGCCCGACCTCAATTTCAGGAGGGGGCTAGAAAAGTTCGCCCTAAACAAAGCTCATCCGACATGTAGTCCAACCAGCGGCTGCCCCATGTGTGGACGAAACATAAAGAAGCCTCAAAAGAAAACTACTGTAAACAATGCGACATGAAATGTTTGCAATTTACAAGACAGACCACACGAATTTGACCGTCCAGAAAAGCGAACAGCACGAGCAGCTCACGAGTTGAGGGGCCACAATATTTGTGTAGCAGCTCTGAGTGGGACGAAGTTTAAAGATGAGGGTCAGCTGACAAAGGAAAAAGCAGGCTATACTTTCTTCTGGAAAGGTCAATCACGAAAGAGTCACACATTTCAGGCAATGGATTCGTGATCAAGAAAGAACTTGTCTATATTTTGAAAGCTTTCCTACAGGTGTCAACAACAGGTTGATGAAGCTACTTTTTCCACTTAGGGACAACAGATTATGTTACACTGATAAGCAACGATGCTCCAACCATGACAAATCCTGAGGAGGCAAAGGAAATGTTCTACTCAGATCTCAGCAGCTTGATATGCTAAACTCCAAGAGAGGACAAGTTGATCGTCCGAGGACACTTCAATGCCCATGTCGGGATTGTCGGCCAGGACTGCACCACTTGGCATGGCATAATAGGAAAACATGGCATTGGGAAGACGAACACAAATGGACTTTTGTTACTTTTAATGTGTGTTTAAAATCAACTGGTATATCACCAACACAGTATTCTGTCTTCCAGACAGGCAGGCACAAGGTCACGTGGATGCACCCATGCTCTCGCCGCTGTCATATGATTGATTCTGTACTTAACTGAATTAACATAGATACTTGCAAGATGTTCCAGAGCACATGTTCTTCATGGAGCCGATTGTTGGTCACACGGGCTCGTGTGATCAAAGCTATACCTTTATCATTCGTGCAATCAAAGATCATGCCTGGTGTTGGCTTAATGGTTTGGGTGGTGGGCTTGGGATCCTGTGATCCTGAGTTCAAACCCCACTCGGCTGTTGAATTAATACCAGGTGGGGTTGACTCTGCCTGTCATCCTTCAGAGGTCGGCAAAATGAGTGCCAGGATGCTGGTATACTGTGTCGGAGTGGCGACCCCGTCTTGGATTGTGTCCAAAAGCCAAGGAGTCTGCTTGGCAGCACTCATGGTCAATTGTTGCTGGCAGCACCAACGCTCTGCACAGTGTATGGTCCCAATGGATGGAATCAATGATCATCTCAAAATGCGCAAAACCCAAGCCTCTCCATTTGCATGGCATGGTCAAGGTGATGACTAAATCTTGCAGATCTTAAAAATCCAAAGGCAGCAGAACAGTTCTCCACTCATCCTGAAGACACTGGCTAACATTGCAGATGATGTTACTGCATCGTGGAATGCACTTTAGGATATGATCTATGACTGCAGTTGAATGCATAGGCTATACAAAACCATTCCATGCAGGAGTGCTTCGCCGAAAATGATACAAAAATCTCATACTTACTTGAGATTAAACAGAAAGCATGAAACGCTTCTCTATCTGACCCCACTTATCATTTTAAATTCACTGTAAAGCATTGTGTCGCCAGTTCATGTGGATAATTCATCAAATGAAAAATGACTGGTTTTCTCAAAAAGCAGATGAATTGCAGACGTTAGCAGCTGAACAGCATGACACTAAGTGCTTCCATGAAGCAATAAGAGCAGTTTACAGTCCAACATGGTCTACAGCCATGCCTATAACTCGTGAAGATGGAAGTACCCTCTTCTCACAGAAAGTAGCAATCCACAATTAATGGAAGGAACACTTCTGTCTCAGCTCCTGAACAGACCATGTACTGTTTCTAATGTATGGCTAAGCCAGATACCCCAGCTTCCTCCTCCTCCTCCTGCTGATCTTGGTGATCCTCACATTCATGAGGTTTTTTTTTAAGCAGTTCGTGCGATGAAAAAAAACAACAAATCACGTGGCCCATACCAGGTACCTGCTGCGGTAATTGAAAAGGGTGGAAATGCTCTCAACACTTGCAACTGCGATTTTAACACATTTAGGCACAGGAGACAATCCCACAGCAACTGAAAGATGCCAACATTATAAAGACAGAAAGTAACAAAGTATCTAGGAGTGACTACGGAAGTTACCGAGGAATTTATCTGCTCTCGGTCATTGGGAAGATGCTTTCCTGAATCCTCCTTACCAGTCCTCTTTCTCGGATTTGTGATAATGTACTTCCTGAAACGCAGTGTGGTTTATACCTCCAGAGAAGTACAATAGACATGATATTCATTGCTCACCAAATACAAGAAAAATGCATGGAACACCCATAAAAGCCGTTTACCAACCTTTGTTGACCTAAAGGGGCTGTCACACCTTGACATTTTAGCCAGCGTATGGCAAGGTCTCAAAATGTATGTAAAACGCTGGCGTACGCTGAACTATTGATGGTTTTTTTTAAAAAGTTTTGGGCGTATAATAACTGTTGGACGTATGCATAACGTATTAGTATACGACACAGAACGTTTCAATCACATATAGATAAATTGTACCAACGAATGCTGAGCGTGTTGTCGGCATTCACAACCTATGCCCAACGATAGTCTAACTTATGCATAGCGCGGCAGCGTATCGCCGACGATCACGTGGCGTTGGCTATTCATAGGCTGCGGCTCGACGATTCAAATCATAACCGCACAGACATCGAAGTGTGAAGCCGCTGTCACACCTTGACGTTTTAGCCAGCGTATGCCGACGTATGAAAAATTTGCCGAACCAACTGGCACACGTCGAATACGTTATGGGTCAGTTTTGTATACGTTAAGAGCACGCTGGCATATCGTAGTTTTCTGGCATACGTCGTCATACGCCGAGTACATCGAGAAATTTTCAGCTGTTGAAAATTTCTCGACGTACTCGACGTATGACACACGTTCCGCATACGCTGGCATAAGTTGTAGGCACGCTACGCGATCGTTGACACACGTCGACACACGTTACTTGTACGTTACTCATAAGTCGAAACACGTCGAGTAATGGTTAGCGTCAGTGTTTCCAGACTCCCTGTTTTTTTTTTTTTTCTTCGGCATGACAGTGATGTTGACACTTCGATTTCTAGTGCGGTTATGATTTAAATCGTTGAACGGCAGGCTATTAATTATATTATATTATAACCGCACTAGAAATCGAAGTGTCAACATCACCGTCATACGAAGAAAAAAAAAAAAAACAACCAGGGAGTCTGAACACTGACGCTAAGGCCTAAGTCACATTTGCTCTACGGCGAGGATACGGCGGCCGTACGCCCTCTGAATTGACAGAAACGCTGCGCGGCCGCAGAGTTTCTGCGGTGGCCTCAGGGTGGCCCTACGCTGTTTGGCTATCTTTTACAGGCCGTAGGGGTCGCCGTGGAATTATAACGCGGAGTTATAACTTTTTTCATTTCTACGTGGCCGTAGCAATTTGACGTCCGTAGTTGTGATGTAGTTGTGTTCCACGTCGACCTACGTAGGGCGTACGGTGGACTTGCGTTATCCGTGCGGCTGCCGTAGCGCTTATCAATGAAAAATGAATTTTGCCCTAAAAACCGAATACATTTTAAAAAACCGAACACGACGACGCGTTCATGTTTGTTCACGTGTCTCCCCACCCGTTCGACCCGCATCTTCGCCTTTGTTCATTCAGTTGTCGTGGAAGTCCTCGTGAAAGCATCTCTCGTGTGTCGATCGCTACTTTACCTCGTGTTTTCACCTTGATTTGTGCTTGTTTGTTTTTTTTTACTCATCTTGTGTTTTAATTAATAACAAAAAAGCAATCCGATCACGTGGTGTGACGGACCGTCGGGCAAGGATTTAATTTCACAGAAAACCGGTTGTAATTTGGAATATCCATGATTACCTCAGCCCGATGCGTTTGATGAAAGTGATTGTGGTTCTGGGGGCATCATGTTTGATGAGCTGCCCTGGGGCAGAGTGCGCGAGCGATCGGAACCAGGCCGGAGCTCGACCTGTGTGAACCTTTGATTGTGATTGTACCAGTTTACATACAATACACCCGCACCAAAGGTCATTTACTCATCTTATTTTACCTTAAACATGGGGAATTTCAGTTGAAAGTGTCTTGAAAGTGGGTTTTCTTTGGGTCCACGAATGGATTAATTCACTCCATTATTTCTTATTGGGAAAATAGTTTGGGAATCGAACTTTTTGCAATCCGAACAGCCTCCTGGAACGAATTAAATTTGGATTCTGGGGCACCACGTACTGGTATATTCCGAACTTTATATTTTTATTTCAGTAAAAAAAGAACTGGTATATATACCCACTCGTTACCGTCCGTCTGGCCGCACGTTCGCGTTAGGCCCCCCCTGCGGTCGCCTTGCGGGCACCTTGCGTCTGCCTTGAAAATTCTATAGCTGCCGCAGGGATGCCCTAAGGTCACCGTGCGACATCAAATCAAAGACCGTACGGCACCCCCACGTTTTCGGTCTCCACAATTTCTAAATACGCCGTGCAGCTCCCCGAAAAATAAAAACATATGTGACTGCTACATTGTGTGACCATGGAAATACTGCGGCCGCCGTATAATTGCTAGTGGCCCTAGATTTTGGAGACCCCACGGCCGCCGTGGCAAATGTGACTTAGGCCTAACCATTACCTCGACGTGTTTCGACTTATGAGTAACGTACAAGTAACGTGTGTCGACGTGTGTCAACGATCGCGTAACGTGCCTACAACTTATGGCCAGCGTATGCAGAACGTGTGTCATACGTCGAGAAATTTTCAACATGCTGAAAATTTCTCGATGTACTCGGCGTATGACGACGTATGCCAGCGTACTACGACGTATGCCAGCGTGCTCTTAACGTATACAAACTTACCCATAACGTATTCGACGTGTGCTAGCGTTTTAGCCAAATTTTGCATACGTCAGACATACGCTGGCTAAATCGTCAAGGTGTGACAGGGCCTTAACCAAGGCATTTGATACTGTAAACCGTCCTGCACTCTGGAAAATCCACAGCAAACTTGACTGTGCTGACAATTTTTTCAGCAAAGTAGGCGAGCTGTCAGGAGTCTTCCGTATCATCAGTGGGATTAAGCAAGGCTGTGTACTGCCACCTCGCCTGTTTGGACTGTTCTTCACAGCCCAGCTGCAAGAGGCCATGCAAGACTGTGCTGAATGAGTCACCATTCATTTCAAGAACAAGAAACCTTTCGATCTTGCACAACTGCAAGCAAACACCAAAATCACAGAAACACCTATTGAGTTGTTGTATTCAGATGACTGTGCACTGGTGGCCCATTCGGAAGCAGACTTCCAGAACCTTTTCGACAATTTTGCCAGAGCTGCAAAATATTTTGGCCTTACTAACAGCCATGGCATAACAGAGGTCCTTTATCAACCAGCTACTTGTCACCCCAACCAAGAGCCCTCAATAAGGCTTGATGGTTTAGTCTTCTTAAACCGGTCGAGCAATTCACTTACTTCAGTAGCATCATAAACAATTGCAGCAACAATTGATCATGAGGTGGATGCAAGACTAAAGAAATCCTGTGTTGCATAGTGCTGACTAATAACGAGTCTGGAGATAGCAGGACATTCACCTCAAGACATAATTAAAGGTTTACAGTGCTATTGCTGAGATCCAAAGCCATTGAATAACGTCGTATTTACTTTGCTTCCCATGGCAGTTAACACTCCTTTGTCAACTTTCAGTTGATAAAATTTATCTTTTGAGCTGTCCACTGACTCAGACCTCATCACAGAAATAGAACTGGAAGGGCACTCGGTAGAGTGCATACCTCCGTCACATAATGCCTGATCCACAAGAACAAATCAGGCCCAATACGTTTTTGAAATATCATGCTATACGGTACTATATCGTTTTTGGCCCTATCTCTCAATAGTGAAGAATCACTTTAAAAATTCTAGGAGTCGGATCCAGATCTTCAGAAAAATTGAATCAATTCTTCCTTGTCACACACCTAACCTGTCCACCAAGTTCCATCCAAATCCGTCCACAACTCTTTGAGATATCCTGTGATATATCGTTTTTTGGCCCTATCTCTCAATGGTGAAGAATCACTTTAAAAATTCTCGCAGACAGATCCAGAACCGGATCTTCACCATAATCTAAGCAGTTCGTCCTTGTCGCACACCGAACCTGTCCACAAAATTTCATACGGATCCGTCCACAACTTTTTGGGATATCCTGTACACAAGCAGACAAACAGACAGACAAACAGACAGAAAGGGGTGAAAACACAACCTCCTTTACCTTCGGTGGCAGAGGTAATAACACCAGCCTTGACAAAGTGGAGTATTCCCATGTCAAATACAGGTGACTAAAATGAGAATGTTTTACAGAATGCTCATTTGGTGTGAAATTGACGAAGTGTACGCACGAGAATAGGTGGTTTTGGCTCCAGTGTTCAGGTAGAATAATTCATTCACAACTCCAGGAGTAATGGCATATGTATTTGCCAAATACCCCATTTTTGGGCAGCCCCCATCAGGACAAGTGACACATTTTCCCTGCAACAGAAAGAGATGAAAACAATTTGATTTGTTGCTCCTTTTTGTTGGGTTCACTAAAATGCTAAGACCCATGTTTTCTTTGTACCTATAAAAAGTTAAACACTCAAGAGATTTGTTTTAAAAGATATTTTTTGAATTGCATGTTGTTTGTAAACAAGATCGCAAGCAGCATGCTTAAGAATGATTCATAAACATCAACTTTTTTTTTTAGAATAAATAAATATACCAGTGAATAACAGAATAAAGGAAGACCAAATATTAGATTTATTGTAAGAACAAAATTTACAAATTATAATCAGTGAGTGTCAAGCAGAAATGCAAGTGGGTTGACTACAGCAGCTTGAGGCATGCTCTCCCACTACCCAAGAGTTATTTTTTTATTATCTTCATTGTACATTTTATATTTTCAGCCTATTTTTTGAACCATATTGCCATAATTTTGCATTAAAAAAAATTCCCCAAATTGGCACATGTGACTTTCAGCAATGAATTTTGCAACATGGACACCTCACAAATTTTCAACATGGACACCCTCACCAAATTTTCAACATGGACACCCTCACCAAATTTTCAACATGGACACCCTCACCAAATTTTCAACATGGACACCCTCCAAATTTTTCAACATGACAACCTCACCAATTTGCAACACTGGACACTCACGAATTTTCAACATGGACACCTTACCAAATTTCAACATGGACACCCTCCCAATTTTCAACATGGACACCCTCACAAATTTTCAACATGGACATCCTCGCAAATTTCAACATGGACACCTCGCCAAATTTGCAACATGGACACCTCACCGAATTTTCAACATGGACATCCTCACCGAATTTTCAAATGGACATCCTCACCAAATTTTCAACATGGACACCCTCCCCAATTTTCAACATGGCACCCTCACCAAATTTTCAACATGGACCTCGCCAAATTTGCAACATGGACAACTCGCCAAATTTGCAACATGGACACCTCGCCAAATTTTCAACATGCCCCTCGCAATATCAACTGGACAACTCGCAAATTTGCAACATGGACAACCTCGCCAAATTTGCAACATGGACACCCTCACCGAATTTTCAACATGGACACCTCACCAATTGTCACATGGACCCCTCGCCAAATTTTCACATGGACAACTCGCAATTTTGCAACATGGACAACCTCGCCAAATTTGCAACATGGACAACCTCGCCAAATTTGCAAAATGGACAACTCGCCAAATTTGCAACATGGACAACTCTCCAAATTTGCAACATGGACAACCTGCCAAATTTGCTACATGGACAACCTCGCCAAATTTGTACATGGCTTCCAATTGGAGAACTTCAACAAATTTGCAACATGGACGACCTCGCCAATTTGCTCATGGACTTCAATATGGAAACTTCAACAAATTTGCACATGGACGACTTGCAAATTTGCTGCATGGAAACCTCTGCCAAATTTGCTACTGGACAACCTCGCCAAATTTGCTGCATGGACAACCTCGCCAAATTGTTTGCTACATGGACAACCTCGCCAATTTGCTACATGGACAACCTCGCCAAATTTGCAACATGGACTTCATATGGAGAACTCAACAATTTGCAAATTGAGACTGCGATTTGACTGGATTCCAACGTGGACAACCTTGCCAAATTTGCAACGTGGACAACCTCTTGTCTATTCTTCTAACAGAAGTGATGTAACTTTTGTGAGTAGAGATCACCCTTTGTGAAGTGAAATTCACAAAGGAAATCACAAAACGTTCAATTTTCATCTGACATCAGTTTTGGCCTAATATTTTCACGTGGAGTGCTGCAGCATACCTCAAATTTGGGGGGAAAAATAATAAACCACTAACTCATCTGCCATGTTAATAGTGCTTAAAATATTAAAGTTGGTGTTCATGAATATTACAAATTATTAAATGGTCAAAAAGAAGATACTCAGTTTCACAATATATATATATATAGCCTTGTGTTGGCTCAGTGGTTAGGGTGGTGGCTTGGGATCCTAGGGTCCTGAGTTCAAGCCCCGTCGGCCGCTGAATTAATACACCAGGAGGGATTGACTCACGCCTGTCATCCTTCTAGGTCGGCGAAAATGAGTACGCAGTTCCAGTGTGTGTACTGGTAGAGGGGCAACTGGCATCAGCGACACAGTCTCGCTTCAAAGAAATAGCTACCCGGCAGCTGAAGTCGACATACGACCACCACCACAATATCTATCTATAAGTCCAAGTGTGTGTGTGTGTGTGTGTGTGTGTGTGTGTGTGGTGTTGTGTGTGTGTGTGTGTGTGACCGCTGTTTCTCGACAACCACTGGTCGATCTAATTTGAAACTTCCAGGCCCTATATATTGCTGGGGACCTGAGTATGTGCCTTTTCAAGGTTTGATATTAATCGGGACAAGTGCTTCCCGAAGTTATGGCCATTTATTTAGCCAACCAATGACGGGACACGTTGCTGCAATAGGCGTGCCGTTGGGAAGAGAACCTCAGCCGCGTTCCGCTTATTACGGGTTACAACGTACGGACTTCTGGATAGTGATGACAACTGTAATTCTAATATATTTTCTCGATTTCTTATGCGCATTTATAGATAATATCACATGCCGCCAATCCAGTCGTCGTTTACGAGAGCGAAGGAACGGCCTGTGCAGTTGTTTGAAAGGTTTTTGTTTGTTTTTGTTTTTCACGTACGTTTTTATTTTATTATTTTAATTTTTTTCTCTTCTCTTCTCTTTGTGTTTTTCCTTGTGATGACATTGCGAAGAAGCAAATATCGTTGGCACTATTGAATAATTGGCCATTAAAACTAAATTGCGAATAATCGTAACTGCGATATGCGAACTTCCGGACAGTGAGACTTAACTTCCGAACGCGCCGTTTCCTCAGCAATGTTGTTTATGAAGAGGTGCTAACGAGATAAAGGTGTGTACATGTAGACAATTTTTATTATTATTTATTTATTGAAGAAAAATTGTTCCGAAAATAATTTATCAAAAAAGTGCACAACTTATTTTTGTTTGCAAGTGTCAAAACGTGTGGCCTTTGGAAGGGTTAAGGAATTCAGCTCTACTCAACATGCTTGCCAACGAAATACATCTCAATTTGGTGGTATGCTTTGCAAACTATTTTTTTTTTAACTATTTTAAAACTAAAACAATTCGAACATGGAATACCTAATGACACTGTACTTTCAGGTCTCCTACAAATCCTACCCTGTCGCCTCACCGTGGCATGCGGCAATGGTCAATGGCAGCGAATGTCATGGCGAGCAAGACGGAGGTAAACTTGATTTTAATTTTGATTTTAATTAACTCTGTGTGGTAAGTATCACAGCAGTTGTTACTTCAATGCAAGCGATAATTCGTGGAATGCATGTGAACATTCCGTACGGGCACGCACCACTTCCGATAGTGATGACTTACTGTATTCTCATAATTTCTTGATTTCTTATGCATTTATAGATAAACACAATGCCCCAATCCAGTCGTCTTTACGAGAGCGAAGGAACGGCCTGTGTGTTTTTTGAAAGTTTTTTTTTTGCTGACATACTGCGCGACGATGAACGGCTGTTGTTTGTTTCTGCACCTGAAGTTTTTTTTATTTTTTTGCATGTACGGCACGCACGTACGGCCACACACATGCGGCATGCACGTAGTGCATGCCTAGTATATTAAATGTTCACAAAGGGGGGAAACGTTTTTTTTGTTTTTGTTTGTTTTTAAAGGTGACCAAATATTGAAAAGTCAAAATTCTACAAGAAGAGCAATTTGTTTAAATTTTAAATAAAAATTTCCTTCTTGTGTAACACAAAACAAACTAGAGGGGAGCACTCGGTATAGTGAAAACCTCCGCCGCCAATACTGCTGGGTCACTTAGTGAACCTGATATCCTATTCATTGTAGGTCAGAATGGATCAGACTCTACTGAACCACGTATGAATAAACTAACTAGATGACGCGCATGTATGTAGAATGCCAAAAAAAAAATCGAAATTTTTTTGAAAAAAAGGCGCAAAATTTCTGTTTTTTTTCTCTAACAAATTTTTTTGGGGGGGGGGTTGGAAATCACTTAAAACATGTAGAAATGCAAAAAAAAAATTCTATATTTTTCAAATAAAATCGAAATTTTTTGAAAAAAAGTTGCAAAATATTATATTTTTTCTTTTAACAAATTTTTTTTTTTGGTTTGAAATCACTTTAAACATGAAGAAATGCAAAAACAAAAAATTCAAATATTTTTCAAAATGGCCGCCATAGCGGCCATATTGGACTTTAGACCAAGTCCAAAATCTAATGGCATGATCCTTGGACCAATCTAATCCCCCACCAAGTTTCGTCGAAATCCGTCCAGGAGTTTTTCCGTATATGCTTTCAACAAACAAACAAACAATAACAAACAGACAGGGGTGAAAACAGTAACCTCCGTCCATCTTCGATGGCGGAGGTTAACTAGAGAGTTCATGAAACACTTGACCCCACACAGACTTGAGAAAAAGGACATGGGAAGGGTCTTGTCAACTGCTGATTTGCATTTTGCTCTCATATGGCGCTAGGTGCCGCCATGTTTGTCTGAATGATGAATCTCACAGTTACTCTGCCCTCAGGGCATGGGATGGTGTGAATAATTTTTCAAAGTACTGCTTTTTCCAAGTAAGTGCCAATAAGGGGGTTTGTGTTCTACAATATTCAAGTACCGTATATAATTTGATTGAAATAACAAAGGTTTTAAAGGCTCGAAGAAAAAAACCTTTTTCTGGAAGTTTACCACCGTTGATGCACCGTATCTTCACCACCATATTTAACACGTTAAATAATTATTTATTCATACCTTTTGTTTGTGTCCTTTATGACGTCCCTAAAACAGTACGTTTCCTGCTTGGAATGATTTTCAATTTTGTTTGACTGCCAGAGAGACTAAATCGATTGCTGTACTGCGAGTGCGCATGCACACTCAGGATGAGAGTCCGTACAATTTGCCAAATTCAGAGCCAAAGTACTGCTAAACTGTAGGCTCGTGTTCCGATTCATGTTCTACAGTGTTCAAAATATAGAGTTCAATTGAAATGAAGTGGTTCCTTGACATCTATAGATAGACAAACAGACAGCTGCACAGACAAAGTGAACCAATTGCTCAAGCCCACTTTTTGCTTCACGAATGTGGGGTAATGTTGTTGTGCGACACAGAACCCTGCTCTGAGTAGCAGGAGATCAAGATGCTCTTACTGATTAAAGGTGGGATAGAATTGTGAAAATATATGAGGTTGAGGGAGAGATTAAAAAAAATAAACCATCATAATCTGTTGGGATCCAGATATGATTAAGCATACAATGCTTTGAAAGACAATGAAAGGTGATGCATGGCAGTCCCCAGATAAACTAGCCTCCCTGAGGACTGGCCCTCCTCAGAGGATTTATGTTCCTCAACAAGGTAATGCTGTAGTTTACTCATGGACACCCTCACTAACTTGGCTGTCGGAGGTGGCCATTTTCGGTTTGCCAATGGGAAAGCATTTATCCCAATCTATGGAAGTCTAGGCCAAAACTGACGTCAGTAGCGATATTATGATGATGATGATGATCATCATCATCATAATGTACCATGCCTGATGCAGAGCGATGATGCTGCCAAAGCAGTTACTAGGTTACAATCCTGGTCGAGTTGCCACTCCGACTCAGGAAGTCTGGATAGGAATTTGGGATTTCTTCAGGGTGCTGGCGATAGTTCAACCACTCTTCAAGAAGGACACAGTGGGATCTTTAATGTCCACCAACTAATGCCGGCAGATGGGATGCCCTGTTTAACGTTCATCCGAGGGAGAGCACACACATTGATCAATCGACCTGACTGTGAAACACTGGGATGACAGGTCAGTGTAGCTGGGTCAGGATTCGAACACAGTCTGGACAGCTTAGAGGCGAGGGCGCGTACATGTAGGCCGTCCTGTCAGGTGTCAGCCCCACCTTACTTATGGATACTGGAAAAAAAAAATGTGAGCTTCAGTGTTCAGGTATTGATAAGATTCGAGGTAATGGCCACAAAAAGGATGGGATGGAAGATAAAGCAATCACACAACTACATAAGTGTTGTTCGTCTTTCGGCTGCTCCCGTTAGTGGTCGCCACAGCGGATCATCCGTTATGATCCGCATACTGATTTGGCATAGGTTTTACGCCGGATGCCCTTCCTGACGCAACCCTGGTCGCCTCTTACGACACAGGGATAAGGATTGGGTTTCACCATGATTCCGGGCTGCCCTACACCCTCTCATAGCGTGGCCCAGCGCAGAGACCCCGTCCTCAAGCGATCCTCCAACCCAGGCCTCCGAGTAGCCGGATTACAGACGCACACCACTACGCCCGGCACACAACTACATAAGTGTGGATAACTTTTCTGGCTTAAGTAATTAAGAACTGCATACCCATGAGGATTAAATGAAAGAATTGACAATAAATTTACAGTGCCTTCAGAAAGTATTCACACCCCTCGACTTTTGTCACATTTTGTTGTGTTACAACCTGAATTTAAGATTTATTAAATTTGAATTTTTTTGTCACTGATCATACCATAGGTTAGCATCCATGGGGTGGAGGGAATTCCTCCTTGATTGCTCGCTGAGTACAGACAGAAAAGCGATGTCATAAAAATGATGGCGCTGGTACCTGTGGCCGGGTGAGGAATAGTGCTGGTCATTTTGGGGTCACGTGACTTGTTGTTGTTGGTATGTGGAGGAGTTGTTTTCCCCTTGGGCTGGATGTTGTAATGATTCATGGCACAGGGGGCACGGTTGAGCATGTGTCTGGATTCCTGGTTCACGGTTTGGAGAAGAAGCGAGCCATTTTGTGCGAGTGCTCGTCGTCGACATTTGCATCGAGTTAGGAATGTACGTGTGGTCACCAGGGGTTAGACTCTGCCGACGGAAGTGACCGCCTGTATGGAGAATTCTCTTGGGGTTCCTTGTGGTCTCAGACCATTCATAGAGAAGCTGTTTGGCCTCTGACTTGAAGGGGATTGCGAGTCCTGGTAACACCAACACCATCGACCTCCAGACGCTAGTCGGGATGTGTCAGGTGATGATCGCTATCGTGGCCGGTGGTACTTGTACGCAGCAGGGATCGAGTTGTTGCGGTTATGTTGATTGCCATGGTTCAGAGACATCATTCCTCCATGTAAGATAAATTACAAATCTTGGTTGATGGATGTGTGTGTAGTAGTACAGTAGCCATATCACGACATGCATGGATTGTTTAACACATATGGAATTATGGAATTGGGGGTTTCTGAGATGGGTGGTATAATTTGTTGATTACTTGATGTTACACGTACTGATAAACAATGTCCCAAACATCATTAGAGTATGTAATGACTTCATGTAACAGGTGTCGTTACATTGTGAGCATTTAATTGCAGCACTGGCTATTCTATGCATATCACTAAATGGATGTTTGTGTGGTTTTTTAGCTCGTCCTGTTCGAGAAACAGAGAGCTATAGCGATACCCCCGGTGTGAGCGTGAGCGTGAGCGTGAAAATGTTGAAGTTTTTGGTGCAAGTTATTTAGAAACTTGCCATTCATTTAATATGTGTACTAGGATGCTGATATTTGGCATGGAGGTTCCTTTGGGGTATATATTGATGTAGTGAAGTTGAATTAAAAAAATATTTCAAATTTTAAAAATTTTTGACCTGTTTTGAACTTAACTTTTTGTAGCACATCAACGTTAAAGTTTTTCCTTTCTAATGTTTTTATCTACAACACTATTTTTTACTGATTACAATATACAAATACATATATTGCTTTAAAATTTTTTGGATCAGACTTCACTGCAAATCACAGATCAGACTTATTAGACTAGTCTTTTTATAAACGATAAATGTATAAACAGGCGAGCATTGGGTGGCTTTGACACCAACTCTCTGGTTTTTTTATAGGATGGTTTACAACCTGATGTGCCATCTGGGTGATACCATTGTCTTCTGTAGATGACTAAGCTGTTGTTGACACTGTATTGACTAGTTAAACTTGTGGTTTATACGCTAGATCGTGCTGGTTAAGCTGTTGCATTGTATTGTGACCACAAGCAGAATAGCACGGAGTGTAGTGACCAAGCAGCCGTGATTGTAATAAACACTGTTGATCTAAATAATCATTGTCTGTTTCTCTTTAAGTAGAGAGCCCACACGTAACTTGGTTACATACCCACAGTGATCTGGGAAATGACGCCACTTCTCCCAATCTTAACAGCTGTATTTGTGTGACAGTCAAGTCTTTCAAGTATGAAAGTCAAGTCTGCACCTTTCTTCGTGCCAACCCCGCCAAGACCCAGCTATGCGCGTTCCACTTGACTCGTGAGCCAAAACGTCAACTCGCATTCCTTAGGGTCATTCTTGCCCGCTCATTTGACGTGCAATAATCGTATGAAGAAAGCGAAGCCTAAGGTAAATATCCAAATTAGCACTCTGCACAAACGGGGTAATTCAAATTGGGGGACTCATCCTTCAACATTTCAGACCACTGCTTTTGCCCTCTGTTATTCAGGGCCTAAGTGCACATTTTCTCTACGGCGAGGATTACGCGGCCGTACGCCCTCTGAATTGACAGAAACGTGCGGCGGCCGCAGAGTTTCTGCGGTGGCCTTAGGTGGCCCTACGCCGTACGGCTATATTTTACAGGTCGTAGGGTCGCCGTTGAATTATAGCGCGGAGTTATAACTTTTTTCATTTCTACGTTCGCCGTAGCAATTCGACAAGCCGAAACAAAAGAACTGGTAAAAAAAAAAAAAACCCCACTCGTTACCGTCCGTCTGACCGCACATTCGCCTTAGGGTCCCCCTGCGGTCGCCTTGCGGTCGCCTTGCGGGCACCTTGCGTCTGCCTTGAATTCTATGGCCGCCGCAGGAACGCCCTAAGGTCACCGTGCGACATCAAATCAAAGACCGTACGGCCCCCACGTTTTCGGTCTCCACAATTTTAAATACGCTGTGCGGCTCCCCGAAAAATAAAACATATGTGACTGCTACATTGTGACCGTTGAAATACTGCGCGCCCTATATTGCTAGTGGCCGTAGATTTTGGAGACCCCACGGCCGCCCGTGCAAATGTGACTTAGGCCTCAACAACAGAATATACATGTCCAGTATGGGAGAGATAAGCATATGTGACTAATGTGAGTAAACTTGATCCTGGGCTGAATGTTAGCTGTTGTGTTGCCTGATGTCTAAAACCAACCAATGTAAAAAGCCTGTAATCTTCTGTTTGGCATCAGTCCACCCAACACTAGGAGAGCAGTCACCAGCAGAAGGGAACGTCTTTAGCCGAGCACAGATACAAGGCATCCACTATGCAATCAGTTGCCGGCGCAGAGCAGGCTGAAATTAAGAAAGGGTTTCCTCGCCACCACACAACCACTCGATTTGGACCCAGCTTACACAAGTATCCAAATGTGGCGCAAAAGGCTGATCGGCGATTATGGCACCGCCAGACTGTATCTGCAGCCCACAAAAGGCAAGCCAGCAGGATCAAACGAGTCCTGGCAAAAATGGCAATGTCTTGACCACATGCACGCTAGGCTAGGATGCTGTGAGGTATCCCTAAATAAGTGGGGATACAGCAACAACCCAACGATATGTGACTCCCAGTAGAAGCCCCCAACAATGTCGCACCTGTTCCAAGCATGGAAGCATGTGGTGTGACAACATAATAATAATAATAATAATAATAATAATAATCATAATTAGAAGAAGAAGAATGCTGGTCATAATTTTCTCTACCTTCTCGGCCAGGTAAAGAGCTCACAGGGTCAAGAGGCAATAGGTATGAGGGGGTATGTGGGGTATATACAGGGATTATTCCAGTACACGAGTTAAAGAGGATATCAATGGCTTAAGACGTTCCGCCTTGTCTAGAGTGGAGTCAGCTGTGAAGGTGAGGCGAAGGAGGGAATGGAATGGGGTGATACACCAGAGAAAGATTTAACAAGGCACCAACAGGAATTTGAGGAAGGACACAGGATGGAGAGTTCAGGTTTAATGTTTCCCAGATGATGCTTTATGGCGCTCGCCTGAGGATCGACATACTAGTTGCGAGACTTGCAAAATAACCAATGAATTGGAAAGCTGGTTGTTGGGAATGAATTGGAAAGGTGAATTGGAGTTTTCAATAAGAAGTGTTTTTTTCCTGATATTACTGAACCTTTATAATATTTGCACCTTTCTAAGGGCCCTGTCACACCTTGACGTTTTAGCCAGCGTATGGCAAGGTATCAAAATGTATGTAAAACGCTGGCGTACGCTGAACTATTGATGTTTTTTTTCCAGTTTTGGACGTATTCATAACGAGTTGGACGTATGCATAATGTATTAGTAACGTACACAGAACGTTTCGATAACATATAGATAACTTATATCAACGAATGCTGAGCGTGTTGTCGGCATTCACAACCTATGTCCAACGATAGTCTAACTTATGCATAGCGCGCGGCAGCGTATCGCCGACGATCACGTGGCGTAGGCTATTAATAGGCTGCGGCTCGACGATTCAAATCATAACCACACTAGACATCGAAGTGTCAAGCCGCTGTCACACCTTGATTTAACCTTGATGTTTTAGCCAGCGTATGCCGACGTATGAAAAATTTGCCGAATACGCTGGCACAACGTGAATAGTTATGGGTAAGTTTTGTATACGTTAAGAGCACGCTGAAGCACGCTGGCATATGTTGTATTATGCCGAGTACGTCGACAAATTTTCAGGCATGTGAAAATTTTTCGCGTATCCAGCGTATGACACACCGTTCCGCATACGCTGGCCATAAGTTTGTAGCACGTAACGCATATCGTTGACACACGTCGACCACGTGCTTTCTGTAACGATCATAATCGAAACGTGAGTGTAATGTTACATCATGATCGACGTGACAGGTTAGCTGTAGTGACCAGACTGCCCCTGTTAGTTTTTTTTTATTGTTCGGTTTTCCTTTTTGTGTTCATTCGGTGGTGACGCGTGATGATGTGACACTGCATCGATTTCTTCTAGTGCACGGTCTAGTGATTCAAATCGTCTGAGCGGCAGCCTATTAATTATATTATATTATCACCGTACTAGAAATCGAGATTGTCAACATGACTGTCATACCGAAGAAAAAAAATACAAAAATAAAAAACCAGGGAGTCTGGAACACTGACGCTAACCATTACATCAACGTGTTTCGACTTATGAGTAACTTACAAGTAACGTGTGTCGACGTGTGTCAACGATCGTGTAACATGCCTACACACGTTACTCATAGGTTAGAAATAAGATTTCAGGTACGCTAAAACATTCCTCTGACGTTTTTGACTTATGAGTAACTTCAAAGTAAGTGTGTGCCACGTGTGTCAAACGATCGCGGTAACGTGCCTACAAACTTATGGCCCAGCGTTATGCGGAACGTAGTGAGTCCATACGCTGGCATACGACGTCGAAAAATTTCAAGCATGGAAAATTTGTCTAACAGCTCCGGGTACTACGACGTATGCCAGCGTACTACCGACGTATGCCAGCGTGCTCTAAACGTATAGCAAAACTTACCCATACGTATTCGACGTGTGCCAGCGTTTTTAGACAAATTTGTTCATACGTCGGCATACGCTGGCTAAATCGTCAAGGTGTGACAGGGCCTTTAGGTGATAATCATGTGAAAGGTGAAATATGATTATTTAGAGGTTAACAAACAGAACAAAGCGATACGGTAGATGTCAAAGGGTGTACAATAGACAATGACCAGTAAAAGAAAATAAGCATATTTACCTGAGTGAAGTCATCATAGTTGTCACACGGATAAGCTATAAATCCTTCTGGGATCTGTATGGTCTCTGTATAGAACTTGTAGCTGCGAAGATGGTTGCAGGCGAAGAAGTTCCGGGTTCCTGATGCAATGGTGTAAGGAATTACACAGTGAAGACATTGAATTAAAAGTACTCCTAGCTATTTAGTCATGATATTATGAAGCTATATTGATGTTTATGCCTGATGTTGACTTAATGGTGAGAGTGGCGGGCTTGGGATCCTAGGATCCTGAGTTCAAATCCCACTTACTGTTGAATTAATACCAGGTGGGGTTGACTCTGCCTGTC
>CM068953.1:92424071-92455510 GCA_035128595.1 Eptatretus atami | reverse complement strand
TTGATTGGAAAGTCCTCACGGGCCGCAGTATAGGGCTCCATGGGCCGCATGCAGCCCGCGGGCCGCAAGTTGGGGACCAATGATCTAGTTTTATGCTTTTGAGCACCGTTGCTATGGACGCCACCGTTGCCTAGCAACGGGACTTTGAATTTTTGATAAAATCAGAAAAATATTTATATATTTTTTTTTTCGAAAATCAAAAATCGGCTTCCAGGCTTTTATGTGCACTATAATACACCTCTTTGTCAAAAAATTTCAGCCCGATCCGTCAAAAACTGTATGACTAGTATGCAATTATATAGCGACCACCCATGTCACCTACCGGCTTGTTTGGATATTATCCGACAAAACTGTGGTGTAATGGATAAAGGTCTGCTCCGAGTCTGGGAGGTCGGTGGTTCAAACTCCAGCTGAGTCATATCAATGACTTTAAAAAGGGTAAATGCTGCTTCCTTGCTCGACCACGCTCAGCATTTAAAAGGGCATGGACAGTCCCCATAGGTTGACATCCATGAGGAAGAGGAAATGTACAGCTGAGTGTGGTGAGAAAGGTGGTGCCATTGTTGTGGCTTCACTGAAACCAGAGTGCCCTGGGAAGTGACGGCACTTCCTCCAAGTTCAGTGGCTGTTTGTCTCATCCAACAGTCCTGTGTTGTGTCTCGTGTATTTGTTTGTATGTCCATGTGTGTGAAATGTGTATGTGGCAGCTCCACTACAAGACTCGGATCCTGTAAAAAATAATAATAATTTATAAAAAAAAAAACAGCATAGATTGCCAGCTCAAAATTTTGTGGGAATCTACTCTGTGCACTAAGAGCAGTCACAAAACTAGCATTGCATTTAGTAGTGGGCAGTTCTCTGTTTTTCTTGTTTACAGATTGCGACTGAGTTGGAATTTACATTCTTACATCTATGACTTAACGCTGGGTACTACTAACACGTGCAAAATTTGATGGAGATCGGGCCAGCCCTGTTTTTGACCTATGATTTTCAGATGTACATACATACGTACATACATACATACATACATACAGAGAATTGCCTCATTTAACAAAGTCGGATCAAGAGGCTTACCTGTGATTCTCTTTATACCAGGAATGCGTTTTCCTATTTCTCCAGCAATATGAGCACCCAAGCTGTGTCCTACCAGATATATTTGATCTGCAGTATATCCGTATGTATCCTGCCCACAACACATAAAAATGAAGACTATCACACAACCTTTTATGAACTGTAATCGTATTTTGCATTTAAACTTTTGTCATAAAATCAAAAACATCACTATAACTTAAAAACATAATTAGGCTGCATGCGTCTGAAGCTTTCCAGTCAAAACCCATTGGCCGGACAGCTGGCCTGACTCCACCCACAATTGTAAGCAAGTAAATCATATATCCGCCATTTTGGTGCTGTGCTAAGCCTAAAGACGTCTTCGGAAGTCTGATATTCACAAACACCATGCCCTATAACTTTTGTATTCAGTGTAAAACAACCAAAACGACTGTTAAAAGGATCATCAATATCTAAAGATTGGAGCCGATAAGCGATAACTTGGCGTTATCCCATTGCATGTTCAAGGAAGAAGGCAGGCCATGGTTGTGAGCAGACCTGGTGCTAAGAGAGGAATGGTGTGGCAAGTTCGTTTGTGAAAAGACTGTACGGCGGTTGGTGAGCGCTGGCGATGAATACCGCCACACAAATTACCTCATGTACGTTTCCCACGCAAAGAGCGCCTTGGCGCCATTTTGGGTGCGGTTTCCGATGCAGTAACTATGCAGTTCGATCACCAAGCTCCTAAAAGATCATCACTGGACACACAGCTAAGTGCCAGAATAAAGGGAGGATTTTCTTTGATTTTTATCTTTGCCCTTGCCTGTTTCTGTATCTGTGTGGAGACGTCTCAAATTTAGGTTTAGTTTACTTCACGTTTTTATTATCACGCTTTGATTTATTTCCATTATAAAGATTTGATTTATGTTCATTAAACCCTTATTTATTAAATTTGCTTGTGTTTGTCTATTCGTTACGGGTTTGAGTATAAACTCTTGTGCTTCCATCCTGGTGAACGCCTCTGGTACGTGCTTCACTGCCTCCCATCCCGCGCACGCCATAATAGCCAAGGGAAATCGTTCAGCTATCCGTCCATGTTGGTGTTAACTGCCCCGTCCATGACAACTGGGTCGGGAGATTGGGATAATTAACTTAACCCCCTGGACGCGACAATATATTGGTTTAATTAGCCGTATCTCTCAATGATGAAAAATCACTTAAAAAATGATTAGATCCAGATTCGGATCTTCAGCAAAATTGAACCAATTCTTCCTTGTCACACACCCGATGTGTCCACCAAGTTTCATCCGAGTCCGTCCACAACTTTTTGAGATATTGTGCTATATATTGTTTTTGGCCCAAGTTCTCTCAATGGTGAAGAATAACTTTAAAAATTCTCGGATCTGGATCCGGATTCGGATCTTCACCAAAATCAAGCGTTGCTGTCCTTAGCCGGTCACCTGCACAAACAGATTTTTTTTTTTAGAATGATTGCTTGAAAACTGTGGCCAAAATCGTGTGACAAACAGACAAACGCAACAGACCAACATACTTGTCAAAAAAAAACAATTTTCACCAAGTCACAAACAGACAGACAGGGGTGAAATCATAACCTCCTTCCACCTTGGGTGGTGGAGATAACTATGAGTGCGTTGTTATGGTGTCTCTCTCCGGCTTATCCGGAATGGTCTGAATAAATAGATTTGGGTAAGGCAGTACAAATAAATAAGCTTCTGCCAAAAAACGCATTTATTGATACGGAACCAGATTACATTCCACATGTTCAGAATTTACTTCCTTGTTGATAAGTAGAAACTAATATTTATTAATGCAAAATGGATGATGTGCATGATGCTGTCCATGTGACTGGGGCTCACTTTGGAATCGATCTTCATGGTGTTATTGAACAAAATTATAGAGCTGCACTGGACTGCTCGAAAAAGAAAAAAGTTTTGACTTTACCACCAGAATAGCAAAAAATGATTCTTCCTTTCCATATATGTATAACAGTTTTATAACTCAATATCCGATCAATGATGTGCCAATATTTCGTGATGTTTGGTTATCCAGTTACCAAATTACCAATAAATACATAGTAGTTAATGTGATTGTACAATATTGACCATTTTCTCCAAAAATAAAAAATATACCATCCCGTTGGTGCAGCATTATAGCATAATATCAGACAACAAGAGCACTGTTTAATGAATTTGTACATAATGGTCGTATTAACAGCTATTAAAAACAGAAACAAGTTTCATTTTAAAAAAAAACAAAGATGACATTTCATTGTGTTGAAAGAACTAGGAATAGCTCACCTGCAATACTGAAATTAAGAAGGCAGCCTCTGCAGCAACCACTCTTAGGTTGTTGACAGCCTGGCTATACCATGTACGAGATCCACCCACCCAATCCACACAAATGCAGTTCACATCATCCACAGAAAACATTGCCTGGAAGAGATACAAAGCAGGATCAGATAATAATTATTAACATGTCAGCATCACCACCCTATTGAAAGGATCAATGATGCTCCCAGTAATGAGGATACCCTTTATGTCTTGTTCTACAATTACAACGAAGATAACTTTGATGCAGTAAATTATGGACAAAGACCTCGTAGACTAATTGTAAGTAGCTGTGATTATTGGAATAAAGGATGGAAAGAGGATGAATTGAAGGGAGCGAGGAAGGTAGACAGTGAGTGAAGATAGATGTAGAGATGTATAAGAACAAAGGGTGCAGAATAAGAATAAATCAGCAGTACATGGTAACCACATATCCTTTTGGATTGCCTTAACGAGTAACACAAAAGCATATATATGACACTATACGGAACCTACAGTTGCAGTAGTAGTAGTAGTGGACATGCAAAATTTTCAAATAATTTAGTGAACAGAAGCAATAGATGGACACAATCTGATCGACATTACTTTTCTTAAAGATGAGCACACAATATTCCATCCATATGCTCTCGGAGAATTAAAATTATATTATCTTTACCCTGCTTCATCACCTGTTTCTCATATACATAATTCACTTCATTTTATTCTTGGATTCATTGAGTCTGAAGAACTTTCTCACTCTCCAGATGCCGGCTTACCGGCACTCAACATCCTCCCACCTTCTTCCCCAATTACATTTTTTCAAGCTTAAACAATTCTGACATTAGCTTCTTCTTTTTTTTTTACTCAAGGATTCTTACCCTACATATGTCCTCCAACCATGATTCATCCCCTTTGTCAATGAATCCATGCACAACAAATGCTGTTTGTCTTGTTTCTTCAAAGTTAGAGGAGTTGATGGTGCCAGGATTTCGTGCTTCAATTTGCTGCAAAAGAGTCCAAAAATTTTTTTTTAAACTAGGTATTAATTCAACATATTAATGAAGAATAGCAGTTTTTTGTTCCCATCAGACAATAAAAAACAGTTACAACTAGAACGGCACTTGGTAGAGCGCATACCTCCGCCAGGCTGAACAGTTTCTTTTGTATCCCACTGGTAGGCCGGATCTGCATCGGGACCTGAACCAAAATCTAATCACCTTGTTCTTGTCGCCTAACCAACTCGTCCATCTTGCTTCAATCTGTCCACAAGTTTTTGAAATATCATGCTCTATATCGTCTTTGGCCCCATCTCTCAATGGTGAAGAATCACTTAAAACATTTTTTAAAAGCTTGTATCCAGATCCGGAACCAGATCTTCACCAAAATCGAATTTATTCTTCCGTGTCACACATCCCACCTGTCCACCAAGTTTCGTCTGAATCCGCTCATGACTTTTTGAGATATCGTGTTATACATCGTTTTTAACCCAATCAGCCAATGGTGAAGAGTCACTTGAAAATTTTTCGGATCCGGATTTACATCTGCACCAAAATATAATCATTTCTTCCTTGTGACACACCACAACCTGTCCACCAAACTTTCGTCCGAAACCGCTCACAACTTTTTGAGATATCCTGTTCACAGACAAACAGACAGACAGGGGTGAACACATAACCTCCACCCACCTCTGGTGGCAGAGGTAATTAGAATGGCACTCAGTTGGACACGTACCTCCACCAGGCTGAACAGTTTATGTTTTGTATCCCACTGATGAGTCGGATCTCCATCCGGACCTTAATCAACATCTAATCAGCTTATTCTTGTCACCTACCCAGCTCCTCCACCAAATTTTGTCATAACCTATCCACAACGTTTTGTGATGTCATGCTCAATATCATTGGTGGTCTTATCCATCAATGGTGAGGAATCACTTAAAAATTATAGTATCTGGATCCTGATCAAAAATGTGTGTTGCTGTCCATGGCCGGTCACCTACAAACACAAAAATTTTTCAGAACGATTGCTTCAAAACTGTGGACAAAAATTGTGTGACAAACAGATGCTACAGAACAACATACTTAGCAAAATATTTTTCAAAATACTTTTGCCAAGTAACAGACAGGGGTGGATACACACAAGGATGATGAGTTTGTCCTAGTGAGGTAGTCCTCTGATGATCCTGCTGAGATCATCGTAGAATACTTTTTTGACCTCGTCTGTGTGTGTCATCATTGGTGCATAGGTGCTGATGAGTGTTACATACTGGTTTCCAGCAAGATTCATTCGAAGTACCATTGATACCATGAGTCGAGTTTACATACCAATTCAGATTGGATAACAAAGGCCATGCCTAACTGTTGAGGCTGGTCTTTGGACTTGCCAATCCGGTAGAATGTGCAGCCTGCACCTACTTCCTCAATTTGAGACTCCTCTGCAAGCCTTGTTTCACTTAAGGCCCAGTCACACCTTGACGTTTTAGCCAACGTATGCCGATTTTTGAAAAATTTGTCTAAAAACGCTGCACACGTTGAATACGTTATGGGTAAGTTTTGATAACATTGAGAGCACGCTGGAAAACACTACCATACGTCGTTGCACGCTGGCTTTAAACGTTGTACTTTTCGGTTGTCCTCAAATTTTTGCATGCTTGAAATTTCACGACGTATGCCGGCGTATGACTCACACGTTCCACTACGCTGGCCATAAGTTGTAGGCACGTTATGCGATCGTTGACAGACGTCAACACATGTTACTTGTAAGTTAATCATAAGTGTGAGACACGTCGAGGTAATGTTTAGCGTACCCGAAACTTATTCCTAGCCTATGAGTAACGTGTTGTAGGCACGTTACGCGATCGTTGACACACGTCGACACACGTTACTTTTAAGTTACTCATAGGCTGAAAGACGTCGGTATAATGCTTAGCGTGCCTGAAACTTATTTATAACCTATCAGTGACATGTTGCTAACACGCTATGGCGATCGTTGACACACTTCGACACTCCTTGCTTGAAAGTTACTTATACGTCGAATCATGCCGAGTTATTGTTTAGGGCAAAAGAGGCTTTTATCTAACCTATGAGTGACGTGCTTTGCACCTGTGTGTAACGCACCTCCCCGCATACTGGCGTATGTAGACGTATTTGACGTTTACCGGACGACTACAGAACTTAACGAACGAGTTCCCAACCTACAGATACCAGATAATGATGTAATGGCAGCGATTAGGGGAATTGGTAAATAAAAAGGGGTTTCACAGGAGGAACCCGTCAGTGTTGCAGACTACATAGTGAGTACATGTCCATGACATTACGAGAGATGGAGTATCCGGCAACGATGACACTACAATATCTACCTGTCCTCCAACATCAGCATACCCTCATCGATTTGGCACTGCACCAGTTGCGTGCCAATAGAACCGAGAGAAGAAGACGTGAACGGAGGAGAAGGTACTGGGTGACACCATGGATCGGGATTTGATTTGCACGATAAGATTTGCACCGATAAGATTTGCACCGATAAGACACCAGTTGATTTGCACCGATAAGATTTGCACCGATAAGACACCAGTTGATTTGCACCGATAAGAACACGTTAAGTGTAAACAATTGCGATTGTTTGGCGCAAGCGTCTATTTTCAATGTGGAGTTTGAGCGATTTAGCACGTTCAATAGAAACGCTTCAAATTTCGAGCGCCAGCGTCAAAAAACAAAGGCGAGTGACAGCAATTTAAATCGTTCATTGTAAACAATTAAAATAGTTGAGTGGCACCGTTTAAAAGTCGTTGAGTGTAAAAAAATCAACATTGTTGAGCGCAAGCGTCTACTTTCAATAGTGGAGTTGCAGCATTTAAATCTTTGAGTGGCAGCCTATGAATAGCAAACCCCACGTCACCGGCAAAGATAAACTGCCGCACGATATGGATAAGTTAGGCTATCGTTGGGCATAGGTGTGAACGCCGGCTACACGATAATTATTCGTTGGTATACCGTATCTATAAGGTATCGAAGCGCTCTATGTACATTATTAGTACCTTGAGCATTTGTCCAACTCGTTATGAATACACCTAAAACGTAAAAACAAGCCATAGCTCATTGTTGAAAAAACCCCAAAAAAATTAGCCGCGAAGAACTTCGAACAATGGTGCAAAGATGTCTCCTACCCGTGGACACGCGGACGCAAGGAGGATCCATCATCACCCACACCTCCCCATCACACTCACCTACTACTGCAACATGAACAAACTACTACTAATACTGATACTGATACTGATACTGTTACTGCTGACATGGACATCGACTCAAAAAGGAGTCGAAACACTGATGGGTTCCCCTTGTGAAGACCATTTTTTATATACCAATTCCCCAAAACGCTGGGAACACGTCATTATATGGCATTGTAAGTTAGAAACACGTTATTTAGTTTTTTTTTGTCGACCGGAAGAACGTCAATGGAATACGTCTACATACGTCAATGTGCGTTGGGACTACGTAATAATTGGTTCAAAGCACGTCAAACATAAGTTAGAAATAAGTTTCACGTAAAAAAGACATTACCGCGACGTGTTTCGACTTATGAGTAGCTTACAAGTAGCCTTTGTCGACGTGTGTAAGCGTCTGCATATCGTGTGTACAACTTATTCCATCGCATGCGGAACGTGTGTCATACGCCAAGTACGTCGTAAAATTTTGAACATGTTTAAAATTACTTGACGTACTCCACTTACTACGACGTATGATAGCGTACTTTAGCGTTCTATTCACGTATACCAAACTTACCCATACCGTATTCGACGTGCGCCAGCGTTTTAGACGCATTTTTCAGAGGTCGGCATACGCTGGCAAGATGCCAAGGTGTGACTGCGATGTTGACACTTCCATTTCTGCGGCGGTTATGATTTGAATCGTTGTGTCAGCCTTTTAATAGGCTACGTCAGTCATCGTCGGCGATACGTGCAGCGCGCTATGCATAAGTTAGACTATCGTTGGGCATAGGTTGTGTAGGCCGACAACAGGTTCAGCATTCGTTGGTATAAGTTAGCTATAACACAACGAAACGTTCTGTGTCCGTTACTAATACGTTATACATAAGACCAAGTCGTTATGAATACGTCCGAATCTTTTAAAAAAAACATCAAAGTTCAACGTAAGCCAGCGTTTTACATACATTTTAATACGTTGCCATCGCTGGCTAAAACGTCAAGGTGTGACTGGGCCTTTTAGGGTGGCTACATCAATATTATACCTGGCCAGCGTTTTGGCTATGAGGGCTATTCCATGCTTTGGTCTTGAATTATTATCTAAAAGTGTTCTAACATTCCATGAGCCGAGTGTCATACAGTGGTTAGTTAGCCTTTGAGTTTGAGTTTTCTTCAATTTTGACCGCAGTGATTGGATGACCAGCCAGGAACAGTGAGCTGGAAGGTATATTACAGGGAGGGCAGGCTGTGTTTAATGTTCCTTTTCTTCCCCTTCCCCAAATTGGGGAAGAGCAGCACTGTACCTCAAAATGTCTAATCTGTCACCTTAAGAGGATATGAACTCCATATCTGCCCCAATCTGTGGAGAGTGACCATCACCCTGAGGCTACGCTATGTGCAAGGTTGTGACTGAAGACTGCAGGTGGCATCCTCTACCTGCCCACTTCACCACTTCTCCATCACCACAGACCTTTGTGGTCTGATTTGTTGGTTGATTTGATTTACTGAACAGCCTGCACATTGAGTGTAATTAAGTGGATGAGGTTTGTGCAGAGCCTCTCCCACTCTCCTCTCCGAGGAAGCTAATGCTACACTAGTGCAACGTGTGCCACAAGTTCAATCAGCTGAAAGGATGCAGGTTTTGATTTTGGAGTTGTCCTCCTAGATCAGGGGTTCCCAACCCCAGGGTTGCAACCCAAACTTGAAAAGGAAACCCTCAAAATGCCAGTTTTTGAGGGTTTTCTTTTCACGTCGAAAGCGTTTTCTCCGACAATTTTTGTTATTGTAGGTACCGGTACCAAGTAGGTACTGGCACCATTTAAGTTGTGAGGCGACTGATTTCAAATTTTGGGTCATTGACAAAAAAAGTTTGGGAACCACTGCCCTAGATGAACTGCTGAACAAGCTGGAAAGCCTCACCTGCCCTTTCTACATTGTTATGGATCAATATAACACATACTTGAGCTGTAGGTAAAAGGTACTTAAAATGTGGTTAAAAAGCAGGTTAAAGTTAATTGTTCAGTTCAGTCCAACTGTGTTGAAAGGCAATCTCTCGTAATGCGGGGCTGGGCACTGAGGAAAGGAATTTGAATGTGCTTTGAAGAAAGTTGTGGTCAGGTCGCACCGAACATTACCAAGGCTTTGACTGAATGGCTTGATAACTGTATTCCCACATTAAATAATTATGTAAGGGGTAAAATAATTATTATAGTTGCTTATAAAATTATGTTGGGGTGCATCAGAACTGAACCATGGCAACAGACCTCTGCAGTGGATGTTGGAATGAAAACATCTGGATGCGTTCAACACCAGACCTTCAAGCTCGGATTGTAAATAATGGGCAGCTCGCGTCGCAGCTTCAGCAGTGGGACATGGGATCAGAGAGCAGCAGTAGCTGAGTGCAGTACTTCCTGGCAAACTGCATTTTAAAATCCAGCTCCACCAGCAAAGAGGGAAGTGTTGAATGCAAATCAAGATTGGTTCTGTGACTCCAAAGCCTTGACAAGACACAGCTTCACCCCACAAAGCTAGCTCCTCTTATCGACTGGTCAGAACTCGACGAATCTACTGCCTTACTGGTGTCTCAGAGACAGCCATTTGTAACCTGCTGAAGTTAGTTTTATGAACTGGTTACCTGAGATAAGTTACCACCCTGAAAGTCGTGAGTTAATTCATAGCTGCATTGATATCGGTGGCATGTGTGCTCTTTAATTTGGGAATTTTTAATTAACTGATTGTTTCTTTTAATCAGTAGTAGTGGGCTCATTGGTCCATTGGACAAATTTTCATTGGTCTTCATGACCTTGTTGTATACCTACCTGCTTGCTGTACTGCTTGAGCATAAGCTTGACTTTCACCAAGTCCAGATGTGCTTGGGCCAGGGCGGGAATTATGCATTTGTTATTATTATTATTATTATTATTATTGCCAAATGATGTGACTGCTATTATTGTTGTTAATATTATAAGTATTAATAAATGCTTTGGTACAATGTTATCATTCTTTTTGTTATTTATTTTGCTATTAGAATGCCGTGCCATGGAAGGACATATAAAGCTGCTCAAAATGGGAATTCTTCCGGATTCTTTATAGTTAACTTGCTTAATAAACTCATGAGATCATGATGATCATTTCAGTATGTCACACTCCACATCAGAAAGCTCCAGTAAAACTCCACAAAAAACATGCCTCACACACACACACACACACACACACACACACACACACACTATAAGATGGACTACAAGAAAGCTTTCAACAGTGTCCAACATTCGTGGATGATAAAATGCATGCAAATATACCAAATAAATCCCCAAATAATCAAACTGATTGAGAAAGCAATGGAGCTCTGGAATATCACATTGATATTAGAGCACTCAGAAGGAAATATCGAAATACCAGATGTGAAGATGCGGCGTGGGATCTTCCAGGGAGACAGTCTTTCCCCCCTCTTGTTTTGTCTGGCTCTGGACACACTGAGTAACCTCGTCAACAAGCAAGGACACGGATACACTCTAACAACCAATAGAAGAACACCCAAAGAAACAGGAAAAGTAACACACATACTATACATGGATGATTTCAAGCTCTTTGCACTGAGTGACCAAAAAATTGACAGAACAGCTAAAACTAGTAAAACGGTGCTGTGAGGACATTCCAATAGAATTTGGACTCGATAAGTGCACCAAGTGCACATTTGTACAAGGTAAACCAACAAAAACAGACAACATAAAACTTTACCTTAAAACAACAATAAAGCAGTAAGAAAACGAAGCATCATACAAATATCTTGGAGTAGAAGAGGGTCACCAAATATGTCACAAACAAATGCACAAAACAAACACCAAAGAATACCTATGCAGAATGAAGCTGATCCTGAAAACGTACCTCTCCCCAAGAAACAGAACCAAAGCCATAAACCAACTCGCAGTACCAGTGTTCCAATACAGCTGTGGAATGATAAACTGGTCCCAACCAGAAATCAATTTTAAAAAAAATCTTTTATTCATTTCTGATTGCCCGTTCTTCTGTACCCATTTAAAATTGTGGAATTCCTGTACCCAGATTGCAATATTTGCCCATTCTTCTGTACAAAACTGTTCAAGCTTAGTCAAGTTCCATGGGGAGTGTTGATGGACAGCAATCATCAAGTCATGCCACAGATTTTCGATTGGATTTCGGTCGGGGCTCTGACTGGGCCACTCAAGGACATTTATCTTATTGTCCCTTAGCCAGTCCAGTGTAGCATTAGCTGTGTGCTTCGAGTCATTATCATGCTGAAAGGTGAGCTTCCATCCCAATTTCAGCTTTTTTGCAGAGGGCAGCAGGTTTTCCTCGAGGATTTTTCTCTCTTTTGCTTCATTCATTTTCCCTTCTATCCTGACAAATGCCCCAGTCCTTGCTGATGAGAAACATCCCCATAACATGATGCTGCCACCATCATGCTTCACAGTAGGGATGGTGTTCTTTGGGTGATGTGCTGTGTTTGGTTTCTGCCAAACATAACGTTTTGCATTTAGGCCAAAAAGTTCCATCTTGGTTTCATCAGACCACAAAACTTTTTGATACATGGCTTCAGAATCGCCAGTGTTTTTTTGCATACCTCAAACGGGACTCAAGGTGGGCTTTTTTCTGTAATGGCTTCCTTCCTGCCACCCTACCGTACTGACCAGACGTGTGGAGTGCTTGAGATATTGTTATCAAATGCACATAGTGACCAGTCTGCCAAAAAGGCTTGTAGCTCTTTCAAAGTTGCCATTGGCCTCTTGGTAGCCTCTATAATCAGTCTCCTTATTTGGTCATTCAGTTTGGAAGAACAGCCTGATCTAGACAGGGTCTTGGTGGTACCATACGCCTTCTACTTCTTAATGTTTGTCTTGACTGTGCTCCAAGGGATATTCAAGGCCTTTGAAATATTTTATACCCATCCCCTGATCTGTGTTTTTCCACCACTTTTTCCCAGAAGACTTTTGAAAGCTCCTTGGTGCTCATGGTTGAATCTTTGCTGTGAAATGCACTACCCAGCAGAGGAAACCTACAGGAACAGCAGATTTTATTCTGCAATAATCAGAATCACTACAATTTAACACAGGTGGCGAGCAATTAACCTGGTGTGTGATTTTGAAGGTGATGGTTACACCTGAGCTAATTTGCAATTGCTATTATATGGGGGGGGGGGGTGATATTCCAACCAAGATACTTATCCAACCAAGATATTCTCGTTTTGTATTTTTAATTAATTTTCTGAAATTTGTAGAATTTTTTTTTCACTTGGAAGTTGTGGGTTATGATATGTAAATAAAGGTGGAAAAGTCTGGTTTAATTAAACTTAATTCCAGGCTATAAGGCAACAAAAGGTGAAAATTTTGAAAGGGGGTGTAGACTTTCTTTAGGCACTGTATATAAGCTAAGCCATTCATTACAAGAGCGAGTATTCCTTTGCAATAAATGTCCCCTCCCGATGTGATATTTTAAATTCTCCAATGTACATACATGAAGCAAAAACATGCGTACAGCTTCAGAATAACCACAGGTGTGAAGGACAGACGGACGGACAGCAAACCTATAGTCCACCATCTCCTGACACAATACATACCCACACAATACACACCTCTGATGCAAATAGCGAAAACTGGATGGTGCAAACGGCTGGATAAAGTGAGCAACAAACAACACTCAATCACAAACACCACATCCACACATGCACAACACTCAACGAGAACCCAGACACTCGCACATCCAACACCTCATCATGCCCAACCCGGACACGAAACCAGCCGTGTTCGTGCCATGGAAACACAAAAACAACAAATATATACATGTATATACGTATATATATATGTATATATGTATATATATGTATATATGTATATATATATAGTGATATCGGGGATCTTATGAAAATGGGAATCAAATATAGGGAACCAGTGACTCAGCCATGGAGATAGAGATGTATTATATCTTCTCTTGTTACCTCTGCCACCGAAGGTGAAGGAGGTTATGTTTTAACCCCTTTCTGTCTGTTTGTTTGTCTGTCTGTTTGTTTTTGTGCAGGATATCTCAAAAAGTTGCGGACAGACCCGGATTAAATTTTGTGGACAGGTTGGATGTGTGACAAGGATGAACTGGTTAGATTTTGGTGAACGTCCAGATCTGCATTCGACTACTAGAATTTTTAAGTGATTCTTCACCATTGAGAGATCAGGCTAAACCGATATATAGCAGGATATCTCAAAAAATTGTGGACGGATTCACAAAAATTTGGGGGAGAGTTTGAAGGTGTGGTAAAGACGAATTGATTCGATTTTGGTGAAGATCCGAATCCAGATCTGGATACGAGAATTATTTGATTTTTAAAGTGATTCTTCACCATTGAGAGATCGGGCCAAAAACGATATATCGCATCATATTTAAAAAATGTACTGGGCCTCGTATGTTCTCATGGAGCAGGCATTGCGTGACGGAGGTATGCGCTCTACTGAGTGCCCTTCTAGTTGATTCTGTTTCTTATTTTGTTAGTAAAATGTGTAAAAAGTTTAAGTTATCTGAAAATGGTTTTAGTACATGGTGTGATCTGGTTGTGGAAATTTTGGACAACAGAATTAAGTTTTTTAGTCGTCGAGGTTTATTTTCTCCGGATTTGTCAAAACCATTATTGAGTAAGCTTAATGTTCATAAAGATGTTCAGGATCTGCATGAAAAGTATGTTTTAGCTCCAGCAGATAAAGTAGCTTATAATTTTTTGGTGGTTTGTAAGTAGTTATACATTGAGGTTTTATTAAGGGAGTTAGGTATTGATGGAGTTACTTTTACAAGTATAGGAAATAGCACATATGCTCCATGTCAAAAGCCTCTCCAAGACATTATCGCTGAGCATCAGGAAGTTTTGGGTAATAATTTTAACATTAAATGTAAGGAGGTAAATTTATGGATTTCCCATTTTTTCTGGATCCCTAAGCTTCATAAAACCCCATATAAGTTTAGCTTTATAGCGGGAGCTCAGTAATGTACCTTGAAACAATTGTCAATGATGATTAATTCAGGTTTACGAGTGGTTAGGGAGCAATTTAGAAAATATTGTTCAGCAATTCGTAAGAATTCTGGTATTAACACTTTCTGGAGTATTAGTTCTACTTTAGAGTTCTAAGATAGGATTAGATTCTCAATATTAAATCTGTTGATGTTTTGGGTTTTTCTACCTTGTATTCAAATTTAGATTGATTCAGCACTGGTTAAGGATGCACTCTTTAGTGTTATTTGTAAAGTTTTAGCTCTTATAATAAATTTTTATATATCAGGTTTGTTCAGTCATTCTTTTCTAAGAAATAATATATGGGTTTTAATTGTTTTGACCAACAAAAATTGAAAGATGCTGTTAATTTGATTTTGTTAAATACTTTTGTGTTTTTTGGTCAGAAAATATTTCAACAAATAAAAGGCATTCTAATGGGAGGGACCTGCAGCCCCCTATAGCGGACATTTTCCTTGTTTATTGTGAGTTTTCATTTGTGCAGAAGTTGATGAAGGAGAAGAAGTTAGGCTTAGCTAAAATGTTATCTTCAACATGTCATTATATTGATGATATTTATGTGATTAATTATAAAAGGTCGAAAAGGTCGATTTCTTTGAAAGGTCGATTCATAGGATTTATCCAGAAGTCCTAAAAACAGATAAGAGTAGTAATGATGACAGTGTAGTGGCATATCTGGATGTGTTATTGGAGTTGGAAATAATTGTTTCAGTACAAATGTATATCATAAAGTTGACTATTTTAGTTTTCCTATTGTTTTGTATATTTTTCCGATTTGTGATGTACTGGTTAAGATAGGCTACAATGTGTTTTCTTCTCAGCTTATTACATTTGCTAGAATTTGTTCTGTTAAGGATTATTTTGTGGTTCATGCTAAGAAGATGTAATCCATGATGTTGTTGTTGTTCGTCTTTCGGCTGCTCCCGTTAGGGGTCGCCATAGCGGATCATCCGTTATGATCCGCATACTGATTTGGCACAGGTTTTACGCCGGATGCCCTTCCTGACGCAACCCTGGTCGCCTCTTACGACACAGGGATAAGGATTGGGTTTCGCCATGATTCCGGGCTGCACTACACCCTCTCATAGCACGGCCCAGTGCAGAGCTCCCGTCCTCAAGCGATCCTCCAACCCAAGCCTCCGAGTAGCCGGATTACAGGCGCACGCCACTACGCCCGGTATGTAATCCATGATGTTAGAGAGGGGTTATTGTACTAATAGTTTGATGAGGTCATGTGAGAATGTTTTAGATGTCATTGTAATCTCTTGTTTAAGTTTGGTTGGTTTTCGTGGAAACAGGTTTCCGTAGCATTGGAAGTTGTGTGAAAGAATAATAATATGTGTGTGCACTTTCTATTCGTGTGCATGGTTTACTCTTGTCCTCCATCTCTCTTTCTTTATTTTTCTTTGTCTATGGAGGGGTGAATCTTGCAAATAGCTTTTGTAAGGTTCACCTGGCTGTGCCTGGATGGATTTGTGGGTGGAGGAGTAGCAGCCGAAACCCGAATCCTATCCAGGTTCTTCCTGATGACTCCATATTTGTCTGTTTGGGTTCCTCCTAATACTCCAGTGGTGTATTTGGTCAGTTATTTGATTAAAATTGTTGAAATTGTGGGTGGAGTCAGGTGAACTGTTCAACCAATGGAAGGATTGGAATGTTACACACAGACGGACGGAGAGACGGACTTAGGCCTCCTTCAAAATAAACATTGTTATTGTCACATTGGGATATTGGTCTGTGGTCTGTGGCTGCCTTGGCAATATTCAAACGCAATGATCATTGATATCCCAGAGATGTTCAATTGGATTTACATCTGGCGAGATGGCAGGCCAGGGTATCATTACATTAACATTGACAGTGACAAGAATGTTCCTTGTTCGAATGGCCATGTGAACAGGAACATTATTGTTGCTGGACTGCCAGTGTGAGCAACATGTCACTGTAAGATCTCATTAATGTATTGATCTGCCATCAGATTACCAAGAACACAGATCAAGTTGGGACGAAAAGTTTCAGCAATACTTCAGAAAAGTTTATATGCATTGACACCAGGTTACAACTAGAACTACGTTGTCGATGGCACACCATCGCATATTCCCGCACGCACTGCTTTGTCCCATTAACGCCAGATGAAATTTTATCTTGCAAAATGGATTGACTATTTCTTTCTTATTTGATGTGCTTTATGACCAAAGACTTACTATGTTTACTAAATCAGAAGTCATTGCAAGCATGTCAACATTTCATGAAACATTAATTTAACACTGTCCAGCAATATAGAACTGTGCATCAATTTAATCATAGGAATGAACTGTGTTATAATATAATTATAATTATTCATAATCAATTAGATAAATACAGTAAAACCTGTGACTGTTTGTCACTCATGGGGATGAAGATGAAGATAAGTAAGTTCTTTATAAAAGAATTTACCATGTACAATGGTAAATACACTTAAAAAAAAATCAGCCCCCATGACCCCAACCCTCTGGCCCGGCCCCTAGGGGTCATATAAAAAATCCGACAGTGTTGTGCACTTCCCCATACATATATCTACTATGTCCCAAAGTTTAAAGTTCCTATTTCAAACGGTGTAGGAGGAGTTACAGGGTAACGTACGTACGGACGGACGGAGACAATCACAATATTCCCGCTTTTCTTCGAAAGCGCGGGAATGATGATTGCCATCTCAAAGTGTAGTTCTTTAGTTAGTAGTTCTGACACTATAAAAAACTTCACATACCGAGATTGTTCATTTGTCACATGTCACATGTCTGTCTTCAGTCATAAAGGGAAATCATGATGTTGAATGTGAAATGTAACACATGTATTTTAAATATAATATTTTCAGAGGAACTGCATTGAAAGAGGTGTGAAATTGAAAGAAAAAAAAAAGTGAAAACATAAAAATTGCAGATAAAAACAAGAAAAAGAGCAGTCAGAGATTGGAGACCCTCGCCAGGACTTGTTTTGTGTAGTTTTGTGTGGTGTTTGTGTTCTGGTGTATTATGTAATTAATAATGGACATAACGAGAACTGCCATTTTATAACTGCTGGCAGTGATGATCGGCTCCCAAGACGTCCCGTTTTGATGCAACCCCACTTTGATTGGACACTTGACCCTGACCCAAGGTGTTTATTATTATTCAACTGGTAAATTCAACCTGTTGCTTTGCTGACGGGGGTATTAAGGAGGGAGGGGGGGGAGTAAGAAGGGGAAGGAGAGAGGAGGACGGTCGAGTGAGGGGAGGAGAGAGGAGAGGAGAGAAAGGGAGGGAGTCCGAGGAGGGTGTGGGAGCGGAAGGAGGGGTGAGGAGTGAAGAAGGAGGGGGAGTGAGGCGGGGTGGGGGAGTGAGGAAGGAAGACATCCCGCTTTGAACGGGCACTTGACCCTGACCCATGGCATTTTATTATTCAATTGAATTCTGAATGGGATTAATATAAAAATAAATTTAAATCAAATGGAAGACCAAATAGGTCCAGTCCTGCATTGGAGTCATCAGAAGGAACCCAAGCAAGCAAAAAGCAAAGATGAATCACAGGAGGAACCTGGATAATATTCAGGTTTCAGCTGCGACTCATCTGCCCTCAAACCATCCAGGTCAGCCAAGTGGAGCCTTATTCAAAAAAAAAAAGAAAAAGAAAAAGAACCCAGATCAAAAAATAAAAAAAATTCTGTCTGCCACACCATGCGTCCGATCAGATTGAAATTTAAAACGTATATTCCACATCACTACGAGATCATAATTGTGAAGTTTCATTTTGATTGATGAAGTGGTTCAAGAGAAATAATTTTTTAAGATTTTTGTTCAATCCAATATGGCTGCCAGACCATGTGACCTATCAATTAATTGTGAATACCCTGGTATCCCCAAGGCTTGGGGAACATTTTTGTGAAGTTTCCCCTCGATCTATCCAGCCGTTTTTGCAGAAGAAGATTTTTATAGGTTTTAGAGTAAATCCAATATAGCTGCCAAACCATGTGACCTAAGATGTCATATGTGTGAACTTTTTGTTAACCTCTGCCATTGAAGATGGATGGAGGTTACTGTTTTCACCCCTGTCTGTTTGTTTGTTTGTGAACAGTATTACGGAAAAAAACTCCTGGATGGATTTCGACGAAACTTGGTGGGGGGATTAGGTATGGTCCAAGGATCATGCCATTAGATTTTGGACTTCGTCCAAAAAAAAAAACTCAGAAAATTTTGCAACTTTTTTTCAAAAAAATTTCGATTTTATTTGAAAAATATTTGAATTTTTTTTTTTGCATTTCTACATGTTTTAAGTGATTTCCAACCCCCAAAAAAATTTGTCAGAGAAAAAAAAACAAATTTTGCAACTTTTTTTTCAAAAAAATTTCGATTTTTTTTTTTTTTTGGGCATTTCTACATGCGCGTCGATCTAGTTTAGTTTATTCAATCGTGGTTCAGTAGAGTCTGATCCGTTTTGACCTACAATGAATAGGATATCAGGTTCACTTAAGTGACCCAGCAGTATTGGCGGCGGAGGTTTTGCACTCCACCGAGTGCTCCCCCTCTAGTTCCTCATGGATAGACAGTCATACTTGTGAAGTTTCGCCTCGATCTGTTCAGCCGTTTCAGAGAAGAAGATTTTTGAAGGTTTTAAAAAATAATAATAATAAATATGGCTGCTAAACCACGTGACCGAAGACATCATCAATGTTTTTTTCTATGGACCAATTTATCCCGACATGTCGCTCAAAAATTTTCATACTGATCGGATGTAGCGTTCTATGTATGCAATAATGACATAGCGAAGGCACCAATGACATAAAAATCACACTTATTCCCCACGAGGAATACTTGCCATGTGCCAAGTTTCAATTTTTCCCTTGGTGCAGTTTCGGAGACACAGAGTTCCAAAGTTTTTCTTGTTTTTCCAACATGGCTGCCACATCACATGACCTTGTGATGGCATCATAATTATCATTAAAACATTCTACATGAGTCGTCACTCCAATGGTGAAAATTTCGTCTCAATCCGAGAAAAACACTCATGTTCTGTGTGGACAAACAAACAAAGAAAAAAAAACGGACCCAAATGCAATACCCTCTCCTCTGGCTCTGGCAAGGGTAAAAGTTCTGGTAGTGTGGGTGTGGATGGGATAGTTTAGTGGTTACGAGGCTTATAAGGAGTAGAGTTGTTTCCGCACCTGCCAGGCATTTTGGTTTTGACGAGTAAACAGCAAAAACCGAGTGTTGATTTTCTCCGGTGGCCAGGGGAGCTTGGCAATCGGTCTTTGTTCAGTCCCAGAATATGGGTAATCATCAGAGAAGCATCCAAGGTGTTCATAGCAAACTTCATTAGCTGCAAAAGCAAATGATTATTTCTTGAGAATGCCATTACCCTCAGTATCCGAGCACAAACCAACGAACAAATTGCTTTCCACGCGTGCAAATCCTTACTTACCTTGCAGCGTGGTGAACATTGCCGCAACCAATGGCAAACAAAAAAGTAAAAACATGATCACGAGCAAAGAATGAGTTCGCCCAGGTATATGGAAGACCGAGGAGTTTTCAAAAAACAACTGTCGAGGACCCCTTGAACGAATTATTCTTATATAGTCGATCAAAATGTCTCTATAATTGCTCTGGTAAAAGATAAACCCAATGGGATCAAACAGGTGTTCGCCAACTGTGATTCCATTGCTTTACCAGGCCATGATAACTCAGGCTCAAGGCTCTTTGAAAATGTTGATTGGCATAAAAATAAGAAGAGAATTATCCAAAGCCATTGACAAACTTTTATCCTCAAATAAAGTATGCAGTGTTAATAGTCAGTGCCTTTTGACTCGGTACGTGATACAGTATATAAACATATATAAATGACTTTATGTAACTTGTTCATGTACTTGCTGAAATGAGATTGTCAAATATTTTTGTCTTTTTAGGAGTCTCGTTTGAACCGAACCATGAAGACCTGCGGGTAATTGAAATCAACAAGTGGTAAAATCCATTCATTGTATTCTGGAAGGTGGGCAAATGCAGTTCCTCAGGAGGACTTGGAGGAATGAACGAGTTAGATAGAGACTCATGGACGGTGCTCTCTCCACCTGGGATATTCCACTTATGTCAGAGTAATAATGTGGGGGGTGGTGGGGGAGAGGGGATGTAACAATCTGGAACGTTTTCTGTACAGAGATAAAAGGAACCACATACACCCATGAGGCCAAGTTGCACACTACGGATTGGCTGGCAAAAGAGGAAATCTCAGGTCAGCTGTTTTGTTCTAAAGACATGCAGAAACATGAAGCGTTGCCTTGAAAGGTGTGTTACCATATACCACGTGTGTTCAAATGTGAAGATCTGCAAATTCATAATTCCTGAATGTGGGAATGTTCAATGATCGTTCAATGAGCAACATTCAACATGTCGATGAATTGCTGATCAGCAATATTGGATTAACAGTGGAAGAAATTGCCATGACCGCTGGGATATAAAATGGTTCTGTGGGAGAGATTTTGTACACCTATCTCAAAAAGTCAAGTGTCTGTGAATGATCATGGACGACCAAAATCCATACATATCTCCATGTCTGAGAACACAGTGAACAAGAACACAATGAGTGGGGGTGGGGAGAGGGGAGGTTGAGACCAGTGGGGGGAGCAGTTTGTGAAACACTGTTGTGACTATGGATGAAACATGGTTGCCTTTCTTAAATCTAGAAATGAAAAAGCAGGTGACACAGTGAAAGCATTCAGACTCAGACGTCAGCCGAGAAGATGATGGTGATCATCTTATGAGATGCTTGGGGAATCATCCTCATACATTGCAGGAAACAACATCTGTCCAACATCTGTCCTCATACAGAAAAAAACATCTGTCCAAACTCAAGAATGAACTTTCAAACTTGTCTCCCTCCTCTAAAACCTGGTGGTACCTTGTTAAGTCTGTCTCCAATATATGTTCCCCTTCCACCTCTTCCCTCTCTTCAAATGGCACCGCAGCCGACTCTGCTCGTGAGAAAGCCGACTGCCTCAATTCTGTGTTTGCTTCCAAATCTTGTGTCCTCAACCACTCCTGCACTCTCGGTACCCATCCTTCCCTGTCGTACCCAACTGCTGCAAGATTCTGTGTCTTTTGCACCTGAGAAGGTGGAGAAGGTTCTTTCAACCCTCGACTCTGACTCTGCCACTGGACCGGATGGCATCAGCTCATGCGTCATTAAAACCTGCTCTGCTGCTCTTGCAAATCCACTCTCTGCCATTTTCACCCTATCATTTGCACTAGGTCATCTTCCATCTGCTTGGAAATCAGCGAACATCACTGCACCACATAAAAAAAGTGCAAAAACGGATCCCTTTAACTACAAACCAATCAGCTTACTTCCAATCATCAGCAAGGTCGTGGAATCCATCATCACAATTGATATGAAATCTTTCCTTTTCTCAAACAACCTCATCTCAGATCACCAATTTGATTTCAGACTGGGTCATTCCACCTTGGACATGCTGCTTCTACTCACCCAGCAATGGATGGAAGCCCTCAGTTTCAGACACGAGATCAGGGCCATCTCTCTGGACATATATCGTGCTTTTGATGCAGTCTGGCATCCCACCTTACTCTCCAAACTCTCTGCCTATAGAATCCAAGGCTAACTGCACACATGGCTTACTGACTTCCTCTAGTCTTGTAGCCAACGTGTGGCACTCAATGGAATCATTTCATCTCCTCTCCTTATCAAAGCTGGAGTGCCCCAAGGCAGTGTTCTGGGTGCAGTCCTATTCCTGATCTTCATCAATGATCTCACTCTCTCTCTCTCTATTGAGTGCAGCCTGTGGCTGCTGGTTGCATCATTGGTTGGGACACGGCTATGCCGCTGATGCGGTGTCCCCCTTACCAGTACACTGGTGCTCATTTTGCCGACCTCGGAAGGATGACAGGCTGAGTCAACCTCCTGGTGTATTTTAATTCAGCGGCCAACAGGGCTTGAACTCAGGACCCTAGGATCCCAAGCCGCCACCCTAACCACTAAGCCAACACCAGGCTTAATGATCTCACTGACTCACAAGAAAATCCTGTTTATCTATTTGCTGATGACTCCAACCTCGCTCTGACATCGCTCATTCTTCAGACAAGCAGACTACAGCCTCTTCCCTTTCTTCAGACCTTGACATAATCACAATCTGGTCAAGCACTTGGAATATGTCTTTCAATCCTAACATTTCTCACTCACTATCTCTCTCTGAAAAGACCATCTGGCAAACCCTCCCGTCTACTTTCTAAATAATTCTCTTGAGGAAATTCAGTCATTCAATCTCCTGGTTCTCACTATCAGCTATGATCTTTCTTGGGGGAAATCCCACTTCAAAGTTGGCCTCCAAACCCAACCGCCAAATGGGCATCCTCCATCATACAAAGTCCTTCCTTGGCATATCTGAACTCCAATCTACCAACAAGGCTTTCATCGGCAGCTTGATGGAGTACTGCTCCCCTCTGGCCTGGTTCCCCTGCCTCGCATATTGCTCAGCTCGACGCCGTGGAAACCAAGGCCTTTAAGATTATTGGAATCTCTCATGATAAAGCTGAGTCTATGGGCTTATCACTTCTGTTGTGTCCTGATTATGATGAAAATGCTAATTTCACTTTGGACGTTTGAGGGCGTTTCACAATGTGATATGGTATTGGGTGAGGGAGAAGAGGGGTAGAGCGATATGGCAGAGATGGAATAAGGCGTGTTGTTGTACTCATGTGGTCCGAACCTGATTCTTCTCAAAATGCAACAATTTTGGCGACCAGGATGGCCGTTTCTGTTCCCTTTTGTGCACCGTTTCTGCCCTGCATGGGCAAATCTCCTATTCTGTTCCCTACTTGGCAGAAAATGTTTGAGTACCACATGCTTGTAATGGATGCCACTGGTAAGGTCTGGTCTGTGAGCCGAAAGCATGTCGTCCTGTTTCATTGCTTGGAGACGGAGGGACAACGACGTTTTTACAACTTACCGGACACAGGTAGTACTTATGGCGCTGCCGTCGCTGCTTTAGAAAAGCACTTCATACCGCACATCAATGTGGTTGTTGAATGCCACAAGTTCTGTCAGAGGGCTCAGAGGCCTGCTGAGACTATCATTGTGGTCTTATGCAAACTATCTGCCTCTTGTGATTTCAGAGGAATGGAGGAGGAGATTCTCCGTGATCAACTGGCGGAATGTGTTTCAAACAACAGAATTGTGGTCTTGACAAAAGCAGTTAACATGGCCTGCCAAAGCGAATCTTCACTGCTGAATGCAACCTTGCTGTCCGATACAGCTTCAGTGCAAGCGATCAACGCCGCTCATCAGAAGGAATTCCATTCTGCGACTTCACCTTTAACCCGTTCTGCAGATTCTTCATCCACGAAAACTCACCGTTCCTGCTACAGATGTGGGACTGCAAACCACCTAGCGAATGCGCCTTCTTGCCCTGCTTCAAAGGCGAAATGTAATGCATGTGGGAAAGTGGGACGCGTCTCAAAAGTCTACCGCTCTGCTCAGAAAGAGGTACATGAGGTTTTAGTTCCTGAACTGACCGTACTTTACCTGAATGATGCTGTCCCTACAAAGGACAAAATTCTCTGTAATATACAAATTAGCGCACCTACTGGGCATACCTGCAACGTAGAACTCGCCGTGGATACTGGCTTCTCAGTTTCGATTCTGCCAAAACAGCTGCACCAGAGACATTTTGCCGATTGCCCTTTGACTAACAGTCGTGTCAAACTAGTCACTTACTCAAAAGATGACTTACAGTACCTGTACTGGGATGTCTACGTGTCACCGTTTTTCATGATGGTGTTACGGCTCCGGCCATATTTTACAGACTTAATTGTGGTTCACCACTGCTAACAATGGACTTGATCAAAGCGTTGCGATGTCACATTGTAGGTGATTCTGTGCTAACCTCAGAACGAAGCGTTCCTGTACTCGAAATGCATACACCTGGGGGATGTGCAAAAGGCTTCGTCCATAAGGTTAAAGTCCGAAGTGATGCTGCTCCTGTACAACAACAATTATGATGGCTTCCACTCTTTGTGAGACAAGCTGTCTCAGATGAATTGAAACAACTGCTAGAGATGGGTATAATTGAGAAAGTTGATTCCTCTCCCTGGGTTTCTCCAACAGTTATCGTTCAGAAGAAATCTGGGGGATTCGGATGTGTGTTGATCTACAGGAGCCCAACAAAGTAATAATCATGGACTGTCACCCATTGTCTCACATGGAGGAACTTTTTGCTGGACTGAGAGGTTCTACGGTCTTTCCGACAATTGACCTTGCTTGTGTTTACCATCAGGTTACCCTGCACGAGGACAGCCGCGATTTGACAGCTTTTATTAAACACTAGCATAACCCGCGCTCTGCGCAACATGTTGGGGTGGGTGTGTTTGAGAAAGGAACTGATGCAGAGTATCAGTAGTAATTTTACTTTAATGCAGTAAGTGGAATACGATTTCACTGTTTCAGAACCATTTTATTTACTTTTTTTGTACCATGCACCTCATATGGTCTTTGAGATAATGTAAGCCGAATATCACGTTACTCGAGCGCAGAACAAAGTCGAAGATAGCGCGACACGAAACCACAAACTCGGAAATAATATATAAGATGAGGGACTTTTTCAATACTGGAGAGTTCCATATGGCTTGGCATCAGCCCCTGCTGCATTTCAAAAGCTTATGGTGACAATTATTCAGGGATTACCAGTTATACAAAACTACCTGGAAGACATAATTATTTACGGCTGTTCCAAAGTTGAGCACGATACAAACCTCAGTACTGTTCTGTACCACTTTCATGAGACTGGACTAAAACTCAACACTCAAAAGTGTTCATTCAATCAAACCAGCCTATGTTTTCTGGGACATTTCATTTTAAAAGACGGTCTCCTTCCTGATTCTGACCACATTGCAGCCATAGTTGAGGCACCCGCTCCTCTCGACATTATTTCTTTGCGCTCCTTTTTTAGACTTACCTCTTGGTACAGTAAATTCTCACCAAACTATGCCACTGTTATTGAACCAATTCGCACACTGCTTCGATCTGGGAGTGACGTAAAGTTTACCTGGACTGCTGAAGCTGAGCGGAGTTTCACTGCTTTGAAGACACTGATTGTGGAGAGCCCTGCTCTTGCTCTTTTCAATCCAAACCTGCCCACATTTGTTTCAACGGATGCCATCTGACTACAGGCTAGGTAGGGGGAGGGGGGGGGTGTTAACTCAGCTGCACTCTGACAATACTGAGTGCACAGTGGCTTTTGCGTCCCGCACATTGTCTCCCGCTGAAAGGAAATACTCGACAGTTGAGAAGGAAGCTCTAGCCTGTGTCTGGGCTGTGGAAAAGTGGAGGACGTACCTCTGGGGACGTCACTTCACCCTTTGAACTGACCACCAAGCACTGACCACACTGTTGGCTACAAAAGGCATTGGTTGTGCTGGACTGTGAATCGCCAGATGGTCTGTTCGACTTCCTTTGCTTCTCTTATGATGTGACGTATCGCCCTGGGAAACAAAATTGCACTGCAGACTGTCTGTCGAGACTGCCTCTGCCTACCAGTTGTGACGCAGAGGATGAACCTGAGCTGATTGCCTCTATTTGGCTGCCCTGACTGCTTTATCTGTAACCGAGTTCTCTGCTGCCTGTGAAACCTGCCCGGAATTGTGTCTGCAGCATGCCCAGATCGGGAAAGGCTGGCCAAACTCAAGGAAAGTAGTTGCACCTGAGCTTGCTTCATACCTCGAATGTGTTTGGCTCACCAGAAAACCATGATGGTGGCCATATCAATTTGTCTGTGTGCCATGGTGGGTGGAGTCAAGTGACCAATGTGGGTGCGGTGCGGAAGCTGTCCGACCAATGGTTGCACATTTCAAAAATCGACCCCAACAAGAACCACAACAACAACAACAGCAGCAGCAGCAGCAGCAGCACTGAACTCTTGCAGACGTGAGACATGTCACAGGTTAAAAACTAGAAGGGCACTTGGAAGAGCGCATACCTCCGCCACGCAATGCCTGATCCAGTAGAACAGGGGTGGGCAACCATTTTTTTTCCTGGCCATGGATGTGCCCAGTTGATCACACAAATGGCCACACTATTAAGAAAACAGAAAAAAAATTGCAAAATAAATTTATTTCAGGATTCTAATGACAGTCAAGGTCAATTATAAACCATCCTTTACTCTCAATACCTGAAAACTTTTCAGCCTGCCCTTTTTCCACCAGAAACTCATGAATTTGCAGGTATAAGACTCAGCCATCCATCCATCCATCCATCAGGACCATACTCTGTGTGGAGCAGCAGTGCTGCCAAAGCAGTCTGCTGGGCTATTGGGCACAATCTTGGACAGGTCACCACTCCGACACAGGATACTCAAATGGCTCAATCATCCCAGCAAGCTGGTACTCATTTTGCTGACCTCAGAATGATGACAGGCTGAGTCAACCCCAGCTGGTATTAATTTAACAGCCAAGCAGGATTTGAACTTAGGATTAGGACCCTAGGATCCAAAGCCCACCACCCTAACCATTAAGCTAACATCAGGCATGACTTAGCCATCGGACATTCGTATAGTAAACGACATCATCGAAATCGCAGTCATCCAATTCCTTGAGTGATTGTACGAACTGTCAATGAACAAGAGCTCTGTTGCTGCTCAGGTAATTGACGATTTTAATGACAGCACCGTATTCATCAAGTCGAGATTTATAGCCATTTGTGCGCAGAGACTTTCTTGATGAAGTATGCAGTGGAAGGATGGCAGGGTACCGCTGGAAACGATGCTGCCAAGATCTTTCAAGTAGTTACACAGAAGCGCATCGAACCCTGATTTTTTTTGCCAGTCATTGCCGGTGCCCCATCTGTTGTGATTGAAACCAACTTGGTCAAATCCAGGACAAATTTTTTCGCTACCTCCAGGAAAGTGTTGAGCAAATCAATCCCATATGTTTGGCCTCTCGGAGCACAAATCGCCAGCATTTCTTTGCGTATTGTGAGGTCACTTGACACACATCAAATCCACAAAACAAGCTGCGCAGTGTCGCTGACATCTGTTGACTCGTCCAACGCTAACGAATAACAGACACCCTTTTTCAATTGATCACACAACTGATTTTCCAAATTAGCAGCCAAATCCTGAATTCTTCGAACAATCATTCTCCGACTTGGTGGAAGGTTTTGCACCTTCTGCATTATGTTGGCTTTCACTTTTGTTTCATAGTCCTGCAGAAAAATTTCCATCACTGAGATGATGATTTCTTGCCCCAATTCTGCATCCGCAAACGATTTCTTCTGGGTTTTTTTTCGCCATGATCAATGTAGCTTTATAGTCAGCAAACGTCACCACTCTTCCATGCATTATATTATGAGCTAACGGTAGATTTTTCTCTTTGGTGAGTTACATGGCCAAACCATTTCAGATAAAACCTTGTAATCCAGCGAAAAACAAAAACACACTGTTGATGATTCAACGAGTTGGCCACACATTTTTGGGAAATGGCCATATATGGCCATTGGCCAATTAGTTGCCCACACATGCAGTAGAACATATCGGGGGCAAGAGTTTTTTTTGAAATATCATGCTACACATCGTTTTTGGCCCAATCTCACAATGGTGAAGAATCACTTTAAAGATTAAAAAATTATCGTTTCTGGATCCGGATTCAGACCTTCACCAAAATCGAATGAATTCGTCCTTGTCACAAACAAACATGTCCAGCAAGTTTCGTCCGAATCCGTCCACAACGTTTAGAGATATCCTGAACACAAACAAACAGACAGACAAACAAACAGACAGACGGGGGTGAAAACATGACGTCCTTCCACCTTCAATGATGGAGGTAAAAATTAGCTTTGGGATCGTTATTGAATCGAAGTATTATTTATTTAGTCAAAAAGTCAAGTGTGTGTTGGTCACGTACTTGTGCCTTCCCCATTGTAACAATGTCTCTGTATCTTCATTGCAGTTTGTTTTTGTTTAACACCCACACACACACACACACCACACACACACACACAACACACACACACACACACCCACAACACACACACACACAAAAACAACACACACACACACACACACACACGCACACATGCACAAAAAAAACCCCACACACCGACACCACAAACACACCACACACACACACACCCACACACACCCACAACACCCCACACACAACACACACAACCCACGTGAATACTTTAAGGCCTGTTAGGTCTTCCTGCAGAATGAAGAATCTACAGATTTAATTGTCTCATCACCCAAAAAAACTCTCCCACACCTCATTTCTACCTATTTCTATTTCTGCACATACCGACTGCCTGTACCCCTGCACATCCACCACTGCATGCACCTCCACACACTGGCTACACCTGCTGCACTCCACCACTGGATGCTCACACTGCACCTCCACAACTGCCTGCCCCCGCTGCACTCCACCACTGCTGCACCTCCACCACTGTCTGCACCCCGCTGCACATGCTGCACATCACCACTGCCTACCCCCGCTGCATATCCACCATGGTTGCACCTGTTGCACTCCACCACTGGATGCTCCCACTGCACATCCACAACTGCTACCCCCCCGATGCACCTCCATCACAGCCTGCACCTCACCCCTGGCTGCTCCCACTGCACCTCCACAACTGCCTGCCACCGCTGCACATCCACCACTGCCTGTACCCGCTGCACATCCACAACTGCCTGTACCCACTGCACACTCCACCACTGCCTTACTCGCTGCACATCCATTACTGCAGCACCTGCTGCACATCCACAACTGCCTGACCACTACACATCCATCACTGCTGCCCCCACACTGCCTGTACCTGCTGCACATCCACCACTGCCTGCACCCCCACTGCACCACAACTGCCTACCCCTGCTGCATCTCCACTACTGGCTGCCCCCGCTGCACCTCCACCACTGGCTGCCCCCGCTGCACACCACTGCTACCACCACTGGCTTCTCCCACTGCCACCTCCACCACTGGCTCTCCCAGCACCTCCACCACGGCTCTCCACTGCACCTCCACCACTGGCTCTCCCACTGCACCTCCACTCACTGGCTTCCTCACTGCACCTCCACCACTGGCTTCTCCCACTGCACCTCCACCACTGCTCTCCCACCACCCCACACTGGCTTCTCCACTGCACCTCCACCACTGGCTTCTCCCACTGCACCTCACACGGCTTCCTCACCTCCACATGGCTTCTCCACTGCACCTCCACCACTGCTTCTCCCACTGCACTCCACCACTGGCTTCTCTCACTGCACCTCCACCACTGGCTTCTCCCACTGCACCTCCACCACTGACTCTCCATCGCACCTCCACCACTGGCTCTCTCCACTGCACCCCACCACTGCTCTCCTCCACTGCACTCCACCACTGCTTCTCCCACTGCACCTCCACCACTGCTTCTCTCACCCACTGCACTCACACCACTAGCTTCTCCCACTGCACTTCCACCACTAGCTTCCCACTGCACTCCACCACTTAGCTTCTCCCACTGCACTTCCATCCACCTAGCTCTCCCACTACACCTCCACCACTGGCTCTCCACTACCCTCCACCACTAGCCCCCTCCCACTACACTCCACCACTGGCTTCTCCCCTGCACCTCCACCACTAGCTTCTCCACTACACCTCCCCACTGGCTTCTCCCACTGCTCTCCCACGCACTTCCACCATGCTCTTCCCCACTGGCACTTCCACCACTACTTCTCCACTGCACTTCCACCACTAGCTTCTCCACTACACTCCACTAAGCTTTCCCACTACACCTCCACCACTGCTTCTCCCACTGCACTTCCACCACTAGCTTCTCCCACTGCACCTCCACCACTAGCTTCTCCCACACTCACCACTGGCTTCTCCCCATACCCCCCACCACTAGCTTCTCCACTACACCTCCACCACTGCTCTCTCTCCCACTGCACCTCCACCACTAGCTTCTCTCCCACTACACCTCCACCACTGGCTTCTCCCACTGGCTTCTCCCACTGGCTTCTCCCACTGGCTTCTCCCACTGCACTTCCACACTAGCTTCTCCCACTGAACCTCCACAACCGCCTGCCCCCACTGCACCTCCACCACTGGCTGCCCCCGCTGCACCTCCACCACTGGCTCCCCCTGCAACCTCCACCACTGGCTTCTCCACTGCACCTCACCACTGGCTCTCCCATGCACCTCCACCACTGCTTCTCCCACTGCACCTCCACACTGGCTCTCCCACTGCACTCCCACCGGCTTTCTCACTGCACCTCCACCACTGCTTCTCCCAACTGCACCTCCACCACTGGCTCTTCTCCAACCTCACCATCCACCACTGGCTTCTCCCACTGCACCTCCACCACTGGCTCTCCCACTGCACCTCCACCACTGGCTTCTCCCTGCACCTCCACCACTGGCTCTTCCCTGCACCTCCACCACTGCTTCTCCCACTGCACCTCCACCACTGCTTTCTCCACTGCACCTCCACCACTGCTTCTCCCACTGCACTCCAACCACTGACTTCCCCACCTGCACTCCACCACTGCTCTCTCTCACTGCACCTCCACCACTGGCTTCTCCCACTGCACCTCCCACCACAGGCTTCTCCACTGCACCTCCACCACTGGCTTCTCCCACTGCAACCTCCACCACTAGCTTCTCCCAACTAGCACTTCCACCACTAGCTCTCCCACGCACTCCACCACTAGCTTCTCCCACTGCACTTCCACCACTAGCTTCTCCCACTACACCTCCACCACTGGCTTCTCCCACTACCCCTCCACCACTAGCTTCTCCCACTACACCTCCACCACTGGCTTCTCCCACTGCACCTCCACCACTAGCTTCTCCCACTA
>CM068953.1:92409089-92419835 GCA_035128595.1 Eptatretus atami | reverse complement strand
GACGACTGGATTGGGGCATTGTGTTTATCTATAAATGCGTAGAAGAAATCGAGAAATTATTAGAATACAGTAAGTCATCACTATCCGGAAGTGGTGCGTGCCCGTGCAGAATGTTCACATGCATTCCACGAATTATCGCTTGCATTGAAGTAACAACTGCTGTGATACTTACACACCAGAGTTAATTAAAATCCAAATTAAAATCAAGTTTACCTCCCTGTCTTTGCTTGCCATGACATTCACTGCCATTGACCATTGCCACTCCTACGCCATGGTAACTAAGGCACCGATCCCCATCATAACCGGCACGGCACGTGACGTCATCGTTGGCCGGCCGCGCACCGGCCTACGCAGCAACGTGTCCTTTCATTGGTTGGTAAATAAATGGCCATAACTTGGGAAAGCACTTGTCCGATTAATATCAAACCTTGAAAAGGCACATACTCAGGTCCCAGCAATATACCTGGCAAGTTTCAATTAGATGGACCAGTGGTTGTCGAGAAACAGCGGTCACACACACACACACACACACACACACAGCACTTGCTGGACTTATAGATAGATAAACTAGTGCGTTCCCGTACGTGCGTGGCCGTACGTGCAAAAAAAAGTAAAAAAAAAACATTTCAAACCGCGTGCCAAAAACAACAACCACACAGGCCGTTCCTTCGCTCTCGCGTGGCCGTACGTGCGTGGCCGTACGTACAAAAAAAACTTTCAAAGAACCACACAGGCCGTTCCTTCGCTCTCGTAAATGACGACTGGATTGGGGCGTTGTGTTTATCTATAAATGCGCATAAGAAATCGAGAAATTATTAGAATACAGTACGTCATCACTATCTGGAAGTCCGTACGTTGTAACCCGTAATGGGGAACGCGCTGGGTGCAAAACGCCAAGCAACGTGTCCTGTCATTGGTAACTGAGGATCTCTTCCCCAACGGCCACGCCTATGCAGCAACGTGTCCTGTCACTGTTAACTAAATGGCGCCCTTTCCCCCATCGGCCACGCCTACGCAGCAACGCATCCTTGGTTTGGTAAACAAATGGCCATAACTTGGGAACCACTTGTCCGATTAATATCAAACCTTGAAAAGGCACATACTCAGGTCCCCAGCAATATACCTGGCAAGTTTCAATTAGATAGGACCAGTGGTTGTCGAGAAACAGCAGTCACAGACACACACACACACACACACACACATTGCTGGAATTATAGATAGATGTCCATCATGATGAAGAAAAAGATGGTTTTGACCGGAAACTTCTCACTCACAGACGGTGTTCTCGGTGGGGAGTTTAAAAAAGTTCTCGGAACCCGATACAAGAATCCAACAAACGGAAAACTTTCATGTTTGAATATATTCCGGAATATAATTGATAGCAAAATATACTTGTGCAGTCGGTGCCCGCTTAATATTGTACTTGTGTTCTTGAAAAAGTGCGAAGTTTTAAATAATTTTAAACAAATAATTGAATATCATTATCTTATCTCTGGTTGCTTCAGATCTTCATTGGTTAGCTCTTCTCCGTGAGTTTGTAGAAGTTGTGTGACGTCGGCTTCTTCCACCTCGTCAAAACCTGCTTCTCTATTGGCCAAGCCGAGGATAACTTTCTTCATAGCAGAGATGATGTCTTTAAGTCCTTTCAAGTCATTGACACATTCAGGCCACAAATTCCTACACACACACACACACACACCACCACCACCACACCATTTGTGCACACCTGAGTAACTTCGCGTGCGCACCTGAGATGTATATCAACGATGTTTCCATCAGTTTATTATACACTCAGTGTACAAATCATTAAGAACACCTTTCTAATATTGAGTTACACCACTTTTGCCCTAAAAACACTCAATTCATTGGGGACATGGACTCCACAAGGTGTCGAAAGTGTTCCACAGGAATGTTGGCCCATGTTGACTCCAATGCTTCCCACAGTTGTGTCAAATTGGCTGGCTGGTAGTGGATCTCTACTCCGAATAGCTCGTTCCATCTCATCCCACAGATGCTCAATTAGATTGAGATCTGGTGACTAGGCAGGCCACTGCAGTAAGCTGAATTCACCGTCATGTTCATTGAACCATTCCTGGACAATCCTCACCTTGTGGCATGGGTCATTATCCTGCTGAAGAAATCCATTTGTAGATGGATACACTGCTGCCATAAAGGGATGCACCTGATTGGCAATGATGTTCAAATAACCTGTGACATTCAAACGTTGCTCCACTTTTATCAAGGGGCACAATGTATGCCATGAAAACACACCCACACCATCACACCATCACACCACCACCACCAGCCTGCAGTGTTGACACACGGCATGATGGATGCATGTACTCATGTGGTTTTCTCCATACCCTAGTCCTCCCATCAGCGTGAAACAGCAGGTTTGATTGGTTATAGTCAGCAAACGTCACCACTCTTCCATGCATTATATTATGAGCTAATGGGAGATTTTCTCTTTGGTGCGTTACATGGCCAAACCATTTCAGACAAAACCTTGTAATCCAGCGGGGCATGGCCTGCCGGTATGAAGCCGGTAAGGCGCGGTTTCTGTCTGCCCGGAAATGTTCGGCTCTGTTGTTGGTGTTTGTTGCTGCAAGAATGTGGTTCTTTTATTGCCAGCTTTGCAAATGCAAAAACATAGGAAAAGGTCACGGGCAATCACATACTGGGAGAAACTAGCCTTAAACCCTACCTGGTTAACACAGCACCGCCCCCTGTGTGGTGACACTTAACAATCTTAAGCTCACAGTTTTCCCTTCTTAACTTGCATCGAAATCGCTCCTACTCGTCCACGGACCATGCAACACTATACAACCCTACCTTTATTATGAAATCCCTCCATCTACCCCACATACATAACAATAATAATAGATATTCCCTGATAAGGAATGTCAATGCAGGAAGAGTCCATTAAGCACATCAGAGCTTGTACTGTTATTACCAAGATATGGTTGCTTGTCCATTCTCTATTCTTTTAAATGCGAAGCATCAAGCAAGGAAGCAGCATGGACCATTAATATTATGGCTCAGACAGCATTCAAAAGGAGGTGATCCAACACAAAGAAGAATGCATTTTACGTTGGATTCCATTTTGGGAGAAAAACCAGCAACAACGGAATGGGACGTTGGCTGCTTGAGCTCAGCCAACCGCCGAGGAAACTGCGGCCCAGTTGTGTGACTGCTTCTGGCAATGTGCTGAGTGAGGGGTGAGGCTTTCATTTCATATATTTACTTGTTGTGTAAATTACTTTGAGTAAATCATATAGTTGTCTTGCATCTGAGTCCACTTTTCTTGCTCTTTCCACATGCATGTATTTTATTCGTGTTCCTCCATGCAATCTAGCATGGACTGATTGTCCCATACTTCCTTTTTGTTGTCATGTCCCCACTTACAGAAAATGCTTTCTCCCATTCTCTTCCTTTTGTCATTTTTAAAATTCTATAGGAATTAAAGGACAGAGTTAATTTTTGTCATCAAAATCATCGATTAAAAATGCCCATTCCCTCTCTGCGGGCCCTCAAGAAGCCGTCCTAAATGATGACCATTTTCCACTGTACGTACCACAAAGAGTAGCACTTTTCAAGATGGCCTCCATAACCCCAAATTATCACTTTGAACATGTTTTTTTCAGCAAAAAATGGAATCGGACACTTAAGTGGTGGGGTGGGGGTGGGGGGGGGAGCACGTTCTATCCTAGTTTTTAAAATAAGGCAATGTCTCAATGTCTGTTCCTTATGGAATCAAAAACAATTTTGTTGACATCCATGAAACTACGCATTCATGCTTGGGATGTCTAGGCATTAAATAAATGACCCCTATCCTCCCCTCCACTCGTGTTCATAGAGGACTTGCTATCTCCGCCTGTACACGTGGTTTAATCACTAATCCCTGTCTGTGGGAGCAGCTATTGCGGTTGGGGAAACAATGCCAATTCTGAAAGCAAATCCTTTCAATACCAGAGGGAGTGGCTATGATTAGTTCATCAAAACAGAATTTTATACTGCACCATCACTTTTTTTTTCATTTATGGGTGACATTTGTTTTCTCCAATGGACCATTTCATTCAGATATTTTCAAATTTCAAACCTTTGTCATCTGTCAAGTTGAAGGCCAAAGAGTCCACACACTCATTAAACACTATAGACGAAGCCATATATATATGTATGTATGTATGTATATATGTATGTATATATAATACACACACACATATATGCAAAAGGTAATACAGGATACCACTTACACTGGGCTGGCAATGGCATTGGCATAATCGGCTGTGAAGCAAGGCATGCCATGCAACAGCCATGCAACACAGCATGCCAAAGCAACATAAGGCGTTTGGTGATTCATAGCTATAGCCTAGGCGCGAGACCCGATGTCATGGTGATGTTGTGCACGCATTTTATTGATTAGGATGTTCCTTTTTTTGGAGTCATTTGCAGGTTTAAAATCGACACTTTCAATGAGCGTTTAATATCGCACGAGTAGTAACCACCTCCCCCTCCACTACCCCCTGCCACTGTTTCTATGACCATTAAATTACCTATAATTCTGCTCCTAATGTAATTGCATGAATGAATCTTTTCTTCTTTTTTGTTTTTTAAGGCTTTTTTGTTTTTGTTTTTTTGCAATACATTGCTGTATTTATTTACTTGTGTTTCTTTTCAGGTGGAAGAACCAGTGAGGATGCATTTTCGGTGTTTCTACAGAAGTCAAATGCAAGACATTGTGAACAGCATGAACCTCACACATTAAAGGGGATCGAGGGAATGTTTGCTATATGATAGGCTCCAACTCATGCTCTAACTGGAGCATGACATTGAAGCAAAATGCAATTGTGAAAGTAAAGCACAAGGCAAAATGTCATTTTCTTGTATTTTCATTGTTAATAAAAGCGTTTATTTTTCAACTTTCCATGTACAAAGCATCATTTTGCAACCTCACAAAGGAGATTTTACAAGTCATTCAATAATTTGTTGGTTTGTAATTGCAGCAGAGCAACGGTTATAAAGTGCCATAAATGCCTAAATATAAAGGAATAAAATGTTAAATTCTGCACTTTGATACATGAAGATAATTTGGAATTTTCCCTATGGTACTAGCATATCATAGATGGTTTTAGTATTACCTTCACCATCAAAGGTGGATGGAGGTTATGTATTCAACCCTGGTTGTTTGTCTGTGAACAGGGTATCTCAAAAGGTTGTGCTCAGATTTGGACAAAACTTGGTGGACAGGTTGGGTGGGTGACGAGAATGAATTGATTCGATTTTGGTGAAGATCCGGATACAATAAATTTTTTTAATTGATTCTACGCCATTGAGAGATATGGCCAAAAACTATATCTAACACGGTATCTCAAAAAAGTTATTGATGGATTCGGATGAAACTTGGTGGATGAGTTGGTTAGGTGACAATAACAAGCCAATTATATTTTATTTAAGGTACGGATGCAGAATCGGCGCATCAGTGGGATACAAAGTGTCTACTGTTCAGCGTGGCAATGGTAGTGCTCTACCAAGTGCTGTTCTTGTTTGTTTGTGTGTTTTACAAAATACTTTGCAGTCAAGTTTGAATCAAAGGAAACAAATTTTATGATTTCACTTGGCGAAACAAAAAATTGTACAGTTGTAGAAACTTCGCAATGATACTGTCAAGCTGCTAACGTATTCCTGATCTGCCAATGTTGAAAAAGCAACAAATTTGAGCTTCAAGATCATCATTCCCCTCTGCCAAGTCATGGAAATATTGTGTTTGTGGTTCTTGTTGACTTACATTCAGCCATTCTGCATGGCAGTCAGCGCTACATTTCACAAGGGTTGATCTCGTGATATGGCGCAGGTACCAGGATTTCATGTGGAATGACAATGTAGTTGGGGAAGAGGGGGAAGGTGGTGATTTTTGGAGTTGCTCCAAAGATCGCTGATATGGGAGTTTTGCTGCCACACAGCACAGATGCGGCAGGTTTAGCCCTGCAAAGCCATGGGAGGAATAAGCTAAATTTGTGCGATTTAATGCAATAGGTAGGGAAAGAGAGAACGATAAGTGTTGGCGTGTCATACTTTATGGAATTTTCATTATGTTTCTTATATTTAGCCACTATTGGTCAAGTAAATGCAAAGAAGAAAGGCTGTCATGCATCTACCCCTCTACAACATCCTGATTCTTGTGTGGTACACCTTCCATCTAATGATGATTACTCTTGTACCTCTATTTGTTCTCACGTTGATCAATTTGTCACCATTCATCCACTGTTCTTCATCTGCAGTGATTTAATCTGCCACCATGCTATCTGGCTGAGTGTCAATTTGGCATTACAGCTACATCCTCTTTTGTAGGTCTTACCCAATCTGCAAATCTCTGAAACTGGTCCATTGTCCCTCATGGACCTGACAATGACTAGCTTTCCATCCAATTTCTCCTTGTCATCCACTGCTCCTCTTCAATATTCTGATCTGCTGATCAGGTTCATGTCACAGCACCTGTCTTTTTGGTGATTGTAAGAAAACTACCTCAACTATACAGAATATGGTTGTTCACACAGGCAAACTGGCAAGGACTTCAACTTGCCCTCTCACAAAATAATTCAGCGATCTCCACAGCACCTGTTATTGATTCTGCCTGGGAATACTTTCACAGAAGTTTACTTTCTCTCATCCACCGGCATATCGCACATTGTCTGTGGATCTTCTCTCCATCCTCTCAGCCCTGATACATTGAACCCTGTGGGAAAGTGTTTGTGGTCCAGCAGCTTCATCAATTTTGAAAGCGAACTTGACTCAGGGTAACATTGCGTCATTCCTTAAGGCTCGTAACAAGTGTGTGTCCAAGCCAGAAAACGTGGTAAATCTCAAGGCTGACCTCTCCAACCAGTCTCCTTCGGAAAAGTAATGATAGCACCTTGTCAAGTCTATTTCTGGTGTGTGCTTCCCTCATCTCAAATGGCATCTCTACAGACTATGTTTTGGGAAGGATAATTGTCTTGCTCTATGTTTGCTACCAAATTGTGTGTACCCAACCCATCCTGTTCTGTCCCCATCTTGCACCCACTGTCTACTAGACTTTGTGTTGTCACGTGAGAGAAAGAATGGAGCACAGACATGCAAGGGAGAGAAAGTTCTGTCCATCCTCGGCCCAACTTTGGCAATGGGCTCAGATGATGTCGGTGTTCATGTCTAATTCTGCTCTGCTACTCTTGCTTTTCTTCTGTCTGTATTATTCATTCTGTCATTCTCCTATCTGCCTGGTGGTTGGCCTGGTGGTCATCCACAAGAATGGTGCAAAAGCAGATCCTATCAAATACAGAGCAGAAAGCTGAACTCCACGTATCAGCAAAACCATTAAATCCATCATAGCTGCTGATATCAAGGCTCTCCTGTTTTCAAACAGTGTGATTCCTGGCTATTAATTTGGATATTATCCGTCACTCAACTCAGGACTTTCTGTTCCTCTGTCGGCAGTGGTTGGAGGCCCTAATTCTTATATCCAGAGCATATCTCTGGACATTTCCTGGGCATTCAACATTGTCTTGCATCCTGCTTTACTTCCCAAGCTCTCCACCTGTGGCATACAAGGCCGCCTTCATTCTTGGATTTTTGACTTCCTCATAAACCCAACCCTCTTACTTGCAGGTTACATTGTTTCCTTTGCTCTTGTCCTTCCTCGTTTTTTTGTGGTTTTTTTTCAATCATTCCCTTGTTTATTTGTGTAACCTGTCCCACTGCCCCATTCAGCTCATCCCCTCCACTGTCTTGCTCTTCTGTGTATCTCAAAGTTGTAAAGAGGAAAAAATTCAATAACGTAGTATTAACCATGATTCTCTCATTTTGCTTTGCAGTCAGGGAGCAGGAATAAGACCAAAGATCTATGGAATATTTGTGATTAAAGAAGGCCAATAAATATATTGAGGTCTACAGTAATAGACGAGAGCGCCGGTTAATAGACGAGTATGCCCCGGTTAGAATAGGTGTACCATATCCCTGTGTGTCGTAAGAGGTGACCAGGGTTGCGTCAGGAAGGGCATCCGGCGTAAAAACCTATGCCAAATCATTATGCGGACAACAAAACGAATTTCCATACCGGATCGGTCGAGGCCCGGGTTACCAACGACCGCCACCGGTACTGGTGGTCAGCAGGGTACCAGTGGAAATTGTGCTACTGCTGGGCGAAGGAGGAGAAGGAGACTGGGAAGGCGAGTCCGGAGGCAGTGGTAATGTGGGAAGGGTAGAAGTGTGGAGGTGAGAGTTGGAACTCTGAATGTTGGGACGATGACTGGCAAAGGGCGAGAGTTGGCTGATATGATGGAGAGCCGCCAGGCAGGAGGAGAAGAGGAAGGCCAAAGAAGAGGTTCATGGATGCGGTGAGGGCGGACATGCGGGTGGTTGGAGTGTCAATGGAAGATGTGGAGGATAGAGCGAAATGGAGACGGTTGATCCGCTGTGGCGACCCCTAACGGGAGCAGCCGAAAGAAGAAGAAGAGTAATAGACGAGAGCGCATACCTTCGCCAGTCTGAACGGTGTACGTTTTGTATCCCACTGATGGGCCAGATCTGGATCCAGACCTGAACCAAAATCTAATCGGCTCGTTCTTGTCGCCTACCCAACTCATCCACCTTGCATTGTCCAAATCCGTCCATAACTGTATGATATATCGCTTTTGGCTCTATCTCTCAATGGTGAAGAATCACTTTTTAAAATTCTCAGATCCGGATCTTCACCAAGATCTAATCAATTGGTCCTTTGCACACACCTAACCTGTCCACCAAATTTTGTCCCAATCAGTCCATAACCCTTTGAGATATCCTGCTCACAAACAGACAGATGGATGAAAACATAACCTCCGTCCACCTTGGGTAATGACACTTTCATGTTAGCTCATTGCGTACTGACAATGCATTGATGTTATCAGCAACTGGGATGTAGAACCACGAGATTATTCACTTATCAATTTTTGGGGCTTTTTAAAAATGAATTACTTTTGCAATTATATTTGAAAATGTCTTTTGTCATAAAAAATACAAACTATAATAAACGAACAAATTGTCTTTCTTGTAAGTTAAGGTTTTACAGTGCATTGTTCTAGTCATTATGTGCATGATACGTCATCTGAGCCCGAAATTCATTTAGATATCCATATGAATTTATTCACAAGGTTCTTCCTCGTCATTCTTTTTTGGAATTCAAGAATTCCCAGATAGAATTTTGTTTACGAGTGTGTTTGTTTACCAGGTGGAACCTGTTGAGTGTGAAGCTGCAAAACACCGAAAAATCGCTTCGTGAAAGGCCAGCTTAAGGCCGAATCTGGTCACTAACGCACCCAAGCAGAGAATGCTTTAGCATGCCGAACAGATCTAAACCCTGTCAGTAATCAATCAGGGTAAATAACCCGGTTTAGACCCCCAGGGAAAAGCCAATCATACCAAAATGGTTTTATGCAGCATAGCAGGATGTAGAGGCAAAGCGGACAACATAAATGAAACAGTCCTCTGGATGAAAGACATAATAGGTAAACGCTTAAACAGTAAGGTGAAATGAATCGAAAAGACTGAGGTGCCACAAAGACAACTTTCATTCACTCAAGAACCGAACCAAGTTTGGTTGGATATAGCGTGCAAGGCAGTGGCATGGGGAGCTGTGGCACGCAGCTTGGGTCCTTTCTCTCTTTCTTTCTTTCTTTCTTTCATTTATTTTTCTTCCCCAGCACACATGGCAGTAACGTCTGGGACAGAGGGTGCACACACACAACTACCAACCTAAATGAGTACTGCCATAGAGAGATGAATCGAACAATGATTGACTGACTGATCCGGAACAAAGGGATCGTTCCTTTTTATAGCTTCCCATGTCCCCCTGCCCCTCTTTCGGAGTTGTGCTGAGCCCACACTGGAGTACTGCCAAATCATGGTTCCCCCTGCCAGTGGAGTCAAACAATCATGCTCCTCATGGGTGTAACCCCCCCCCCCCCCCCCCCCTCGTGGGGGAGGGGGGAATTGCATGTGCAGAACCAATGGGGGCTTGGCACACTGAAGCTATCCCTCCGCCAATCACACACAAACATCAGAAGCTGATGGGGAGGCAATTCCCAACCTTGTTTTAGTGGCCTGTTCAAAACAGGTTCCGTGCCGCCACCATGGCACCCTGAAGCTGGGGCCAGTTTCAATCCCATCTCTCAGAGAGGGAACAACTGACGAGACGTCTTTACCATCTGTAACCATTAAAGTTGAACAGCTTCACCCCCCACCCCCCAATGTTGACATGAATGACTACTTCTCTCTAAATATTGATCTTAATACAGAAAATGAATGTGAATGGTGTTAAAACTTTAATTCTACTCTTGACTACTCTCCAACCCTAATGAACTTAACATTATGGCTGGCAGGATATCTTCGAGATCTGCACACTTGCCTCAGTTCTTAACCCTAGTTTTGAATCTCGGCCCTGCTATAAGCTTTATCCTAGTGTTCCGCAGGCAAGTCGATTCAGCAATGTGTGTGCCGTCCTTCGGATGGGCGTTAAGTGTCCCATCTGCTGGCATAAGCGGACATTAATGAGCCCACTATGTCTTTTGTGAAGAGTAGGCCATTTATTTGCCAGCATCTTGGCTTAAGGGCTTCATTTCAAATTCCTGTCACCAATTAAACGTCAGGCTTAGCAGCCACTTCGTGGGGATGAATATGCACAAGGAGGACAGGAGGAGTAACGATAGGAGATAGGAAACCGGACAGACAGTTACCATC
>CM068953.1:92372183-92405931 GCA_035128595.1 Eptatretus atami | reverse complement strand
GCAGAGTATCAGTAGTAATTTTACTTTAATGCAGTAAGTGGAATACGTTTCACTGTTTCAGAACCATTTTATTTACTTTTTTTTTGTACCATGCACCTCATATGCTCTTTGAGATAATGTAAGCCGAATAATTCTCTCTCTTTTATCAGTTCCTTTCTCAAACACACCCACCCCAACATGTCGCGCAGAGCGTGGGTTATGCTAGTTTTTCATTGGTTTCTGAGATGTACTTTTGTAGAAAGACCAATTATCTTATTAAATTTATCATTTGATGCCTGCATCCTTTATACAGTTTAGAGTATGCATGGCTGTGCACTCTGGCAGCTCTTGTTGCGTAAATACATTCAACTCTGTGAAGACCATTGGAAGTTCAGTAGCTTTTGTGACTGCCGTGCGTAACCTCAGCATACTTGGTTTAAATGGTTTTGTCGTCTTTCCTCATTTGCACTCCTTTTCCACTATTCTGACAGGTGAAGAATGTCGATGATGATGGGAATGAACTTGAGTCTGGTGTAATGGAGATTACAGAACTGGAGATCATCTTGCGTACACGCAAGCGCGACACAGTGCGATGGCCATATTCAAGCCTACGTCGATATGGATATGACTCCAATCTCTTCTCCTTTGAGAGTGGGCGGCGTTGTCAAACTGGGCAAGGTAACATGTTGCTTAAGGGCCAGAGAAATGTATGGTTTATTTGGCACCACTCAAGAGAGCACATTTGACTGATGACTGATTTTTAAATTATCTATATCTTTCAATATGATTTTGATTTAATAACCTTTTCAGTCTGATTTTGTACTACTGAAATTTCACATTTTCCAGAAGGAAAACAAACTTGTCCGACATAATGATGCAGAAGTAGCGCACTTACTTTTGAGCTGTCTAGCCTGGGTTGGATTCTTGATCCATCTATAAACTCAGATTGGTGCTTCATTGGCAGGGCATTGCATCAGATTGGTGTTTAGAGCGTGTCCGTGTTTTGATGGAACACTGTCATGCCGGGCACTTTCGCCCCATGAAAAAAAAAACCAAACGGAGGTCGCATGACCCCTTAGTTTGTGCCTTACCAACAATTCTTTCTTATGTGGGTAGGATCTTTTCCTGCCAAGAAGACAGACTCAAGAGGTGGCCAAACAATTTAATCCCAATAATAATAAATTACTATACACAGTCACAAGGTATAGCACCGACAGAACCTCAACATGGGAAGGATATAGAACACGTACATTTGATTACCCACAGAACGTAACCATCCCCTCATCAGCCATGGATCTGGAAACAACCAGGAGGAAAGGTCTGTGGAAGCAGAAAAACAAAATAAGAAATCAAAGGTGCTGGGGAAGAAAATAATAAAGAAAAAACAATTCCAGCAAAAAAATAGTGCCCGCCTCGTTTCTGCCTAGAACCGGAGTAGAACTTGTGTATCGTCCCATCAAGTCTGGGAGCTTTCTATGCAGTCGGTTGATGTTTCCCTACCTGGCCCGACTGCCAATCAGGACTCCAACTGGCTTGCACATTGGCTACCATTATTACTGTACCACCAGCTGGACTGTGTACTGCCATAGGACTGGACTGCACCAACTCCAAAACTCTTCACTTTTCCAACTTCAGCACCGCTCCCCCTCAAATACCCGACTTTTCAAGGGGCGTGCAGAATCACGCCATGGCTTGGATTCATCTATCTCTCTCTGCCCCCCCCCCCCCCAACCCCCAGGGCAGCGATGTAGGAGTGCTGTTGCAATAATAAAATGATTATGAACAGGAGGTTAGAAAAACGGAAAACGAGATGCATGGGACACGGCTTTCTATTTTATATCCGTTATAATTCGTTCAAAAAAGCATTCTCAAAGGAGGTACACAGATGTGACAGTATGTACATTACTACAGATACCCAAGTGGGGTGGGCTTATCACTCCTTTCTGTGCACACTTCAGTCTTTCATCTCTCGCAATGGCATTAAGCTGTAAACCCATTTAGTAGTATTAGCTGTCAGATGTCAAAGTTCCCATGGTGGCTTTCGCAAAGAGTAGGCACGATATTACCGGCAACCTGCCAAGTTCCAAATTGCAACTCAAATCGGCTCCAGTCAAATATCTGTTAACCTTCACTGATGAGGCCTTTTCGATCTCCATGATTACACTAATATCATCTGCAGAAACAATCTGGACAGCTGATCTAAAAATACAAGTTTGAAACGTGTAATTAAGTTTACACCGATACGGATCAACAGCGGCTCAATGGAGAGGCTGTATAACAACCCCTAAAGTGGGAAGAATAGTTTGACAAAAGAAAACACCACAAAAAGGACATGTTTCTGTAATAGCAGGACACATCTTTTGTAGTATAACATTACAGGGTATACTGTAATGAGCTTAACCACCACTGCAAATCTCAAAGCACTTCGCAATAATTGCCTTGTACATGACTTGCCATTCAATAAATAACGAAAGGTTGATCTGAAGATCCCTCTCCACCGAGTCTGTGGTTCCCCAGGCCTCTGTTTGTCTGTCTCTCCTCCTCCTTCTCCTTCTCCTTCTCCTTCTCCTTCTTCTCCATCATGGGAAAGCAAAGAATATTCCAGCCTCCACAGGAAGAAGGGAGGGTTCCATTGATAGCAACAGAATAACTGTGTGAGTGAGGTAGTCAGAAGTCTAGGAATTAAAGCACCATTTACACTTCAAGCAAAAGTGGATGCCACACTGTTTAATGGACAAGATATGTCCAGGGATATGATCCTGACCTCTTGTTTGAGATTTAGGGCCTCCAACTATTGCTGATAAAGGAGTAGCAATATGTCCAGAGTTCATTGAAATATTGTTGTGGGCCGGGGTTCGGCGGCGATAAACGACCACTAGGGGGAGTAGTGGAGTCGTCTCCCACCGAACACCCGGAATTTAGGTCGTGACTCTCGGACAACTCCGAAAGTTCACGGGTCACTTAGAGGACCGCGGTCGCCAATATTTCAACGGCGTGAGGTAGGGTCCACTTGTCTAATTCCAATTTACCTAAGTACTCACGCCATCCAACTACCGGGGAAACCACACCCTCGGCCGACTTTGTCCGAATCGAGTCGCTATCACCGACTCGGATCCGGCGAACCGAGCGGAAGTTACCAAAGCGTGCCGGACCAAATGAACAATTTACGGCACGAACGGCTTTACTATTTCTCAATACGCACCTGCTAGGCCAATGAAGGAAAGCACAGAAAACGAGCTGGTACATTTAACAGGGGTTTATTTATAACAATAATCGGGAGGGGAAGCACACAAAGAGCAGAGTTATCACGAATAAAAGGCAGGCAATGTACAATGAGCAAAAGCACTTAACAATCCTACTTAAAGACAGGGCCACGGACACACACACACACACACACACACACACACACACACACACACACATACAAAAGAAACTGGACCCTGTGGGTCTATTCGGTAGGGCCGGGCCGGGGTACCTGTCCCACCTCGTGCAGTCACACCGACTTGAACCACCATGGTGAGACTCGAACCCACGACCCGAAGTCCACGGCCCACGACCCTGGCTTCTCGGTCACCAGACTTGCCCTCCAAAGGACCACAGACCGCTCCAACCACGACCACGACCGTCTGCAGAGCCCTCGTCGACAACACTCGCCACGACGACAGACCGCTCGGCAATCGCCACGATCTCCTCTCTGCCGAACCCTGTTCGTGACAACCACTCTACTCTTCTGAGGTGGGAGGGGTCTCTTCTCCTCGCCACTCGCCTCCTGATTGACGAGGGGTTGTCGGACGACTCGTGGTCACCTCCCGATTGGCTGGGGCGTGCGTGTCATGCTCGCCCTCCGCTCATGGCTGGAGGAAATGGTACATGCCCTTCCTTGGGGCGGAGCCTCCATCCGAAGCCAAAAACACGTAGGCAATGGCGACCGGGTCGGTGAGGACGGTGGCGTTGTTGCCGATGTTAGTAGTAGTTGTTGTTGTATGTTGTTGTAAAACCTAACTAAAAAAATAACTCGTAGCGCGCACACGAAATTCCCATTAGACAGAAGGAGGGATTCTAACTGTACAACATACTTATCGAAATAACTGAACTACGGGGACTCTGGCTGTTTGTGTGCACAAGGTTCCAAATCCGTAACAAATATTCCCATTCTGTTCCTCTGGGCCAATATTACTTATTTTTGTGTTATTCTGCTTTCTCCTTGTTTGTTAATCCCTCGAAACAAAAATATCCTTTGGTTGTCTATAAACCTGCTGCCTTTTGTCATTTAGCTTCTCCATGAGCCTTAACCCTTGTATAGAAAAAAAAGGTATCCTGATGGGTCACTGAGATGACGGGATTTGAGCTGTTTTCTCTGAAAGTAAGTTATACTGAGTCAATGTCACATAAAGGTCGGTATTTTGGTGATCAAGCACACCTTCAGTCTTTCAGCATCCTTTGCCAACAATGATGTCTTTCTGGCAAGAACCAAAGTGAAATTTTATCATGGTTTTTGGACAAATTGGCCATCTTTCAACTGTTCACAGCCGCCATTTTCGGAGGTTGGTGTGGTTTAGCACAAATATTGGATCTCTTAATTTGACTCGCTGCAGGCACAAATTTGGCCTAATCCTCAGTGGATATTTGAAGTCTACTATGGGAATGCAAGATGTATTATGTCCCTGTACAAAGAGGTGTTTCACAAGCCTGTCTTTAAATGCTCTGGGGAGGCAAAACACTCAAATTTATACTATAAGAGGTGTGTGTGCGTGCGTGTGCGCGCACATGCGCGTGGCCATTTTTCTCAGAGATGACGAACGGATCTTTGGCAACCTTTCAGAGGTTCATCAGTGGCTGGGAGTGTTTTCGGCCAACAAACTTTTTGAGAATTAAAAAAAAAAAGATGGATTATTTTGGATTTTATATTTTCATCACTGTCGTGGCTCAGCCTTTGTAACTATGTGAAAGATTATAGTAAATGATCCTCAACCCCAGTAATTAGTGGGTGAAGGGTGGACAGTGTATTGCCATAGGACTGGACTTTACTGCCATAGGTTTTAGGCCCCCACAAAAAAAAGTCGACAAAAAAATTTGTTTCTTCAAAATGCCAACAGGATTGCAACATCACTGAACAACGCTGGGTACCCCTGTTAGTGATTGATAAACTCAAATTCTACAGTGGAACACCCCAAGAGCCAGATAGTTCAGAATCAAATCCACTGCCAAATTAGCTATCCTGCTGTCCCTCCAATCAAAGCACTTACTCGGGTCAACCCTGCTTAGATTCTTAGATCTGATGACTTGGCTTGCATTTAATTAAAACCGAGTGTCGGGAATAACTTGACTGTGATCTATGGCTCTTGGGTGTTACACTTGAAAGTATATAGGTCATGGATTGTAGCTAGGTACCTTAATATTCGAGTGGTACCAACACTCAGAATGATGCATACTTCTTGGGGTTTTTTTTTTTCTTGTTCATCAGGAATATTTGCCTTCAAGTGTACACGGGCTGAGGAGATGTTCAATGTGCTCCAAGACAACATGCACTGCAGCCGCATCAACGTACATGAAGAACCTTCTCGTGACCGCCTGCATACTCGAGTTGAGACTGCCGTGCCATGTACGCCCTCCACACCAGCAAGTACGCCGTGTTTTATTTTGGTGAAAAACATTTTATGACATGTAAATGTACCATGTAGTAGGAAGGAATGAATGAATGAGGGAATGTGGATTATTACCTCTGAAGCCGAAGGTGGACAGAGCTTATGTTTTCACTCCTGTCTGTCTGTCTGTTTGACTGTGAGCAAATATCTCAAAAAGTTGGGGAAGGAATCGGACTAAATTTGGTGGACAGGTTTGGTGTATGACAAGAACGAATTGATTAGATTTTGGTGAAGATCCGGGTCTGGGTACGACAATTAATTATTTTTTGTGATTCTTCACCATTGAGAAATAGGACCAAAAACGATATATAGCAAGATATCTCAAAAAGTTGTAGACAGAATCGGACTAAATTTGGTGGACAGGTTTGACATGGGGTAAAGCTCCAGGGATCTGTGACGTCCATGCTGAACTTCTCAAGGCTGGTGGAAATGCTCCACTCGTGCCGTTGCATGCAGTTCTGTGCTCTGCCTGGAACACAGGCATCATCCCAACTGACTGGAAGAGGGGCCTTGTTGTCCCTATCTGGAAAGGGAAGGGTGATTGCAAGACTGCAACAACTACCGAGGGGTGACACTGCTCTCAGTGCCGGGCAAGGTCTTTGCCTGGATAATTCTTGACAGGGTTCGCCACCACCTGCTTGCGCACCAGCGTCCAGAGCAGTCAGGCTTTACACCAAAGAGGTCAACGATTGACCGTATCCTTGCTCTTCGGGTCGTCACAGAACACAGACGAGAGTATCGGCAGGGGCTGCTTGCAGCCTATGCTGATCTCTGTAAAGCGTTCGATTCAGTGAATCGGATGCCCTCTGGAGGATTCTTGGTCTTCGTGGGGTGCCACCAAAACTGATCGATCTGATGTCTGAACTCTACTCTGGTACTGAAGTGCTGTGAGATGTGGTGGTACCATCTCTGACTTATTTCCAGTTGTTACTGGAGTTCGTCAGGGGTGTGTACTGGCCCCACACTTTTCAGCACTTGTATGGACTGGATTCTAGGGAGGATGTTGGAGAGATCAAGCTGTGGTGAATCGTTTGGGAATGTCAAGATCTCTGACCTTGATTTCGCAGATGATGCAGTCATTTTTGCGGATACTTTAGATATACTTTTGGGGGCCCTCAGGTGCTGAATGAGGAGTCGGAGCGCTGGGATTACGGGTTTCCTGGGTCAAAACTAGATCCAGGCTTTCAATGACATCTTGGATGCCGCTGTCCTGTCTGTCCTGTTGTGGTGAGGATGTTGAGGTCGTGGCGAGATTCACTTACCTTGGCAGTGATATTCATGTCTCTGCTGGCTGTGAGTCAGAGGTCAATAGACGTCTGGGCGGGTCTGGGAGTCATGGATTCACTGGATAATGGGGTGTGGTGCTGCTGGTACCTGAGCGGAGGACGAAAGTCCGAGTCTTCAGTCCTTGGTGCTTCCAGTCTTGCTCTATGGATGCGAGACTTGGACTCTGACCAAGGATCTGAGACGGAGACTTAATTCCTTTGGTGCCAGGTCTCTTCGGAGAATCCTTGGCTGTCGCTGGTCGGACTTTGTGTCCAACGAGCGGTTGCTGAGAGATACTCAAATGAGATTTGTTACCTGCATAGTCCGTGAGCGTCAGCTGCGGCTGTATGGACATGTGGCTCGTTTTCCTGACGCTGATCCTGCTCACCAGATTTTCTCAGCGAGGGAGTCTCATGAGTGGAGGAGGCCAATGGCCGACCACGTGCCTCGTGGTTGCAGCAGGTTGATCGGCATGTCAAGGAGATGGGGATGGGCCAGGCATCTGCCTGGGGGATGGCCAGACGGAGGCCCCTAGAGTACCGGCGGAAAGTGGACGCAGCGACGCGCTGCTCTGGCGCATGCTCCTATACCTGACCTGATCTGACAGGTTTGGTGTGTGGCAAGGACGAATTTATTCGATTTTGGTGAATATCTGGATCCGAGAAGTTAAAAAAATTTTTTTAAAGTGATTCTTCACCATGGAGAGATGGGGCCAAACACAATGTATCGCATGATGTTTCAAAAAGTTGTGGACGAGTTGTGACAAAATTAGGTGTATTTGTTGGTTAGGTGACAAGAACAAGCCGATAATATTTTGGTTCAGCTTCGGATCCAGATCCGGCCTGGGATGCAAAACGTAAACTGTTCAGCGTGGCGGAGGTATGTGCTCCACCGAGTGCCATTCTAGTTTAGGTTCTCAAATTTTCCTTGACTCTCGCAGTGTATACATACAGTGTGTACTTCATGAATAAGTGACTTCTAATGGAAATTGTAATAATTTATAAATGCAGTTTAGGAAAGAAAATGTCTCTTACTCTCTTATTTCCATACTCTGCGAACAGCGTATCTGTGATGACGAAGCAGGGTCATGGCAAAGATTATGCTGGGGACATTGCTGTTAGACAAATAATAATCTCATTTGGAGCCATTTATTCATCTCACACCTTTGGGGTGGGGGAGATTCCAAGTTGAGAAACTAAAATTGAAACGAGGAAAAGAAAGGAGGATGATTATTACAGAGAGACAGTTGGATAGAGTAGTGTGGAATGAATGGGGTAAGAAGGAAAAGAATGGAGGAATTGGGGGTAAGTAGAGGGAAGTGAAGCGGTCTGGAGGGATCATAAACTCTCCCATATTTGCATGAGAGATAAAGTGATAACCCCTTCGCAACAATTGTGATGCAAAAGTAGATTATTCACACACACACACACACACACACACACACACACACACACACACACACACACACACACACACACACCAGTGCATCCTGAGAATAGAAGGAGATGGCAGCCTCATGGAACTCAATCAAGTTCCTTGAGCGCTGACTGTGGGATGAGCAGAGAGAGTACGTGAAATGCTTGTGTGAACAGAAGATGTCACACACTAAATCGAAACCGCAACAAATACAGCCCCAACAATTGCAAAAAAGATAAAAGAAAAACATGAGGCGGAATATCAACAAATGTACACTGACAACTGACAGAACGATAAAAAAAGTAGGGAGATTAAAATAAAACGAGTTGGACAGACTGGGCATCGACAAATAAGGCTCATTGGAGTGGCTTAGAAAAGGTCAGCTCAATTGGGATGGAGAACAAATCATAATAAATGCCCAAGACCAAGGACACTCTTCCAATGGCTTTAAGAAGATGGCGGGACTGAGCCAATCGGATAAGTGTAGATTTTGCAAGATAGAAACAGAAAGCATGAGTCGCCTCCTCTGGGGATGAAAAAACTCATCAGAACAGCTGTACACCCAAAGGCACAACAAGGTATGTGGAGTAAATTTCAATATCCTAGTTCCAGAAAATGCATGGAAACGTGAACCAAAAGCGATCATTGAAAAAGAGGAAGTACCGATCACGTACGACCTGATGATCCCATCAAACGTGAACATATAAAACAAAGCATTACGACCGGATATAGCACTGTACTGAAATACAACAAGAAAAAGAAGGTATTGCTCATTGAGGTTTCAGTACCCAGTGATTTTGGTCTAAATAATGCAGAAATCAAGAAAATGACTAAATAGTAAGGCTTCAAGAATGAAGTGAAAAGATTGTGGAAGTTGAAGAGCGCCAAAATTGTACCAGTGATAATTAGAGCAATTGGATTGATAAAGAAGAACCTCACAAAGATCCTTCAAACTATCCCTGGGAACATTGCCACAAACAAACAACAGTTAGTTGGAGGCTGTCCTGGACTCAGTGATGATCCTGAAAAGAGCCCTCAGAACAAAACGCTGAGAACAACACAATTTCACAACTTAGGCCATGAATCACAATCCTTCATCGAAACGAAGGTGGATACTTCGAGTCCTGGCAGGACTCCGTTCTACATTCTGAAACCCCAATGTGGGGACAACCAATGACATACACTCTAACCTGAACTAACTCATTTACTCTGCCCAGTTTGTTGGGGAGAATAGGACAAAGTCGCTCCCTGAAGGAAAAATCTCCAATGAAATTAAAAAAAAAAAACTTGCTGTTAGAAATTGATAATATTTGAGAGGAAGGGGAGGGAAAGGCCAGGGTTTGAGCACAAGAAGGAAGGAGTGGGCTGGGTCAAAAATTGCAGTTTTTATCAATGTAATCAAAAGGTGGCCCCGAGCGAGATACAGCAAACTGAATTGTGAATGATATCACATCTCCCCTGGCCTAGCCAGTCCAGTTTGTTTTTTTGAGTTTGCTGTGACAAAATCGAGGGTGATTGTTCTGTGGGTGTCCAGCACAGAAAGCCCAAATAGTGCATTGACACTACCACTCTTTATCAAAGCTGCAAGAGTACTGAAGCTCCGTTGGTTGAAAGAATGACATCAGTAACTTGCATTCATATAGTCTTCTCAATGGAACACAATTAATGAGATGTGAAGCCTTTCATTCTTACGGAAACTGCGTTGGGTTTTGAATGAGAGTGGGTGAAAGAAAATTTGGAGGAAGAGGTTTGAGCAGATGGACAAAAAGAGGTTGGGGTGATGTGGTGGAGATGGATTATATAAAATAGGAAGGAGAGAGGGAGGTCTGCCTCGGGTCTAGGGTGTCGTGTCAAAAGGTCTCCTATTTTTGCAGATGTAATTTCAGACAGCTCCTGATCACAATGAGTCATGAGATTTGTTTATTCATTTATTGTCACACAAATGTTCCTTTATTTTCTTAGTTATTATCTATATTGTGAATGGATTCAGTGATTTTTACATTGCTGATTATTGTACAAAGTGTTGAAGGAAATCAAGACTACAGGTATACCTCGATTTACGTCGCCCCAATTTACATTGCTTCGAAGTTGCGTCGTCCATCAATACGTACCCAGGCTCTGAATTGCGTCTCTTTACATTGAAGTTACGTCGTTTAAGCCACGTGCTTTGGCTTTTTCCATCGCCAATTTTCCTGAACCGCCCAGTCTTGCGTCGAGATGTTGAGATCGTTAGCGTTGTGAAACTCGCAGGTACGCACACAGCCACACCTGGTTTGCCGTTTCAACACATGTCTGCATTGAAGTGCAACGGAGGTTTTGTACAGTGCTACATCACACTTCACGTGACGAGACGGCAAACCGTGCTGCCGTGTGCGGATCGGCAGCTTTCGTACAGTGTTGCCATATCTGAAAAGTGGAAATATTGTGTTGGAAGCTCAAAATTATCGTACATTGTCAAATCTTTGCATTATGATAATAACATTTTACTCACCAATTTTATTTAACCTCCATCGCACTTCATTGACGGCGTGTCAACGCCAACCGTGCGTGGCTGTGCCGTGCCTGTGTGCGTGCCGGCAACGGCAAGATTCATGGATGGAAGAACATTTCTGCATTCGGTGCCCTGTGCCCTTGTCGGGTTGTACCTGTACCTGTCGCCCTGCAGGTAATATTCCAGCACGGAATGTAAATTTAAACAGATTGGACGGCACCGCAGTCGATCACTATGCCGCCATGGTCATTGTTCATACTGTATTAACATTCTTTATTATTGTCCACGTAAAACATGGAAATTTTTCTTCCACTGGTATTTCAATTCAAATTCAATTGACGGCGACTCAGGAAAATAGGCGACGGAAAAAGCCAAAGCACGTGACTTGAATGACGTAACTTTAGTGTGAAGTTCACTGTACTTTATTTTGCATTTGCGCTGTTCAGACGAACTATACTTCCAAAATCTTCATCATGAATTCTAATCATGCTGGTGGTGATAAGAGTGACCCTGTGGCTGAGAAAGTGCGTAAAACTGTAAATCTGGAGGTGAATTTGGATGTGATATGCAGAATGGTGAGTGGTGATCGTGCGGTCGATGTTGGTTGGCACTTAGGTTTGCCTCCAACAACAGTACGTGCAATTTATAAAAATGCAGAGCAAATTCGTGAAAGTGCTAAACGTGCTACGCCATTAACATCCAAGTTAATTATGAAGCAAAGGAGCTCTTGCATGGAGAAAATGGAACGTGTGCTGGCCATGTGGATTGAGGACCTCAATAGAACGAGGACGCCTGTGAGTCAAGCCATCATACAGCAGACAGCTAAAAGTCTGTACGATGACTTAAAAAATGGAGAGCGAGAGTTCAGTTTCCGCTGCCATGGCTAAAGAGACCTTTACTGCAATCCGTGGCTGGTTTGATAGGTTTATGTGTGTGTACGGGCAGGATGGCCTGAAGGTACACACCGTTAAGCCGGGTGTCCCGTCTGTTAGCATTAGTTGATGGATGTTAAAGATCCTCACGGGGTCTTTCATGAAGATTAGGAGGGTCATCCTCAGCACCCTTAACAGAATACACATCCCTGCCTGGACTACAAGTTTCAAGCCATCCATCCTCCATCTGATCATAACTCGCTCTCACTCTCACTCTCTCGTCCCTTTCTCTACCACCACCAGAGCATATTTTACTGTATTGTACTTTACTAAAATTATTTAATTTCAATGATTTACTGTCAAAATATGTGTGAGAGTGAGTGTTTAAATTATCTCTGTTGAAGCCAAAAAGGTAATATCGTAGGAGAAAATTACGACGTCCCCTTTCCCACCTCCCTCACAGCCTTATTACCTCCGCCACCGAAGGTGAAGGAGGTTACGTTTTCACTAATTTCTGTTTGTTTGTGTACAGGATATCCCAAAAAGTTGTGGAGGGATCCGGATGAAATTTTGTGGACAGGTTGTGTGTGTGTGACAAGGACGAACTGATTCGATTTTGGTGGAGATCCGAATCCGGAATCTGGATACAATAATTATTTAATTTTTTAAGTGATTCTTCACCATTGAGAGATAGGGCCGAAAATGATATCGAACTGTATAGCATGATATTTCAAAAATGTATTGGGCCCGATATGTTATCGTGGATCAGGCATTATGTGGTGGAGGTACGTGCTCCACTGAATGCCCTTCTAATTTCATTACTGTATTTCTTGTGAAAAAAAAAGATTTGATTTGTCGTTGTTTTCAAGAACACATCCTACACGTAAATTGAGATATACCTGTATGTATGTTTTTTTTAATCTTTTTTTTAATTCTTCAGCTTCTGGCTTGGGGCACCCATTTTCCATTGTCTCCGTCTTTCCTCGTCGTCTTTCTTATGAGGAAAATTCTTCGCATCCATCGAGTCGACATGCTTCGGTAGGCAGTGCTCGTCTGCCATCAGTTGGTGAAGAATCGACTCACCCTCTCATTGTTCCGGAAAAACAGGTACGTAAAATCTTGGAGCACAATGTATCAGCTTGTTGGCAAAGTGCGATTTTATAACCAAGTTGCATATCAATAATTATTAATATATTTGTGCTTGTGGATAGGGTGATGGAGACTGGAGATTGTTTTTTATTTGTACAACATCAAGTCATGGAATAGCAAGATTACAGATGGTGAAATAGCAAAGTTATAACTTGTGTCGTTGTGTCACATTTGGACATAAGCAAGGAAATGAACAGCAAAGGAAAAGAGAAAGATGGGGGGGGAGGGGGAGGGAGAGGGAGGAGGAGGGTTCTTGTGCTTCTGCCTTGACATGGGATATACCAATAATGTTTGGAGTTTTCGATTTAACAGAATCCTGGAGATATGCTGGGGTGCCATCCCAAGTGAAAGGGCAGAAACACCCGTGGTCACACATTCACCTTCGATATAAGAAGAAGATGACTTGTAATACCGGATACCACTGGGTAGCGCTATACGATACACATTTACACAGAGGGAATTGGGGTCTTCTTTCCATGCTGAACCCCCTCCCCCAGATATGCTATCCAGACAGGAACCATACTTGGGGTACCCTTCTTTAACATGTAAAATTTGATTGGATTTGGCTCAGTAGTTTTTAAGATTTGAAGCATACAGTGGGGAGAACAAGTATTTGATACACTGCCGATTTTGCAGGTTTTTCCATTCAAAGCACGTAGAGGTCTGTAATTTTTATATAGGTACACTTCAACTGTGAAAGATGGAATCTAACAAAAAATCCTGAAAATCACATTGTATGATTTTTAAATAATTAATTTACATTTTATTGCATGAAATAAGTATTTGATACATCAAGAAAACAGAACTTAATATTTGGTACAGAAACCTTTGTTTGCAATTACAGAGATCAGATTTTCCTAGTTCTTAACCAGGTTTGCACAGACTGCAGCAGGGATTTTGGCCACTCCTCCATAACAGATCTTCTCCAGATCCTTCAGGTTTCAGGGCTGTCGCTGGGCAACACAGACTTTCAGCTCCCTCCAAAGATTTTCTATTGGGTTCAGGTCTGGAGACTGGCTAGGCCACTCCAGGACCTTGAGATGCCTTACGGAGCCACTCCTTAGTTGCCCTGGCTGTGTTTCGGGTCGTTGTCATGCTGGAAGACCCAGCCACGCCAATCAATGCTCTTGTTGAGGGAAGGAGGTTGTTGGCCAAGATCTCGCGATACATGGCCCCATCCATCCTCCCTCAATACGGTGCAGTTGTCTGTCCCCTTTGCAGAAAAGCATCCCAAATAATGATGTTTCCACCTCCATGCTTCGCGGTTGGGATGGTGTTCTTGGGTTGTACTCATCCTTCTTCTTCCTCCAACACGGCGAGTGGAGTTTAAACCAAAAGCTCTATTTTGGTCTCATCAGACCACATGACCTTCTCCCATTCCTCTGGATCATCCAGATGGTCATTGGCAAACTTCAGACGGGCCTGGACATGCGCTGGCTTGAGCAGAGGGACCTTGCGTGCGCTGCAGGATTTTAATCCAGGACGGCGTAGTGTGTTACTTATGGTTATCTTTGATACTGTGGTCCCAGCTCTCTTCAGGTCATTGACCAGGTCCTGCCATGTAGTTCTGGGCTGATCCCTCACCTTTCTCATGATCATTGAGGCTCCACGAGGTGAGATCTTGCATGGAGCCCCAGACCGAGGGAGATTGACTGTTATCTTGAATTCTTCCATTTTCTAATAATTGCGCCAACAGTTGTTGCCTTCTCACCAAGCTGCTTGCCTATTGTCCTGTAGCATCCCAGCCTTGTGCAAGTCTAAAATTGTTCCCGATGTCCTTAGACAGTCTCTGGTCTTGCCCATTGTGGAGAGGTTGGAGTCTGATTGATTGAGTGTGGACAGCTGTCTTTTTATGCAGATAACGAGTTCAAACAGGTGCAGTTAATACAGGTAATGAGTGGAGAATGGGAGGGCTTCTTAAAGACAAAACTACACGTCTGTGAGAGCCGGAATCTTACTGGTTGGTAGGTGATCAAATACTTATTTCATGCATAAAATGCAAATTAATTATTGAAAATCATACAATGTGATTTTAAGATTTTTTTTTAGATTCCATCTTTCACAGTTGAAGTGTACTATGATAAAAATTACAGACCTACGGTGCTTTGTAAGTGGGAAAACCTGCAAAATCGGCAGTGTATCAAATACTTGTTCTCCCCACTTTATATAAACAAACAAACCAACAAATATACAATTTCACTTTTGTAGTATAGATTCTGCCAGTTCCAAAATTAGTCATTAAACACATTTAATTTTTGTTTGATTACAGCAGTTGTTTAGATGTGAAAATATTCAAGATAATTCACAATTTCAGAGCCAATTTTTAACTTGCATCACCAATTTAAATATAGGTTACAGCTACAAAAAAAGACAGGCCTCACCAAATTGTGCAGACAGTCTCCTGCGAATACCAGCTGGTGTTGATGTTTTCCTTTACAAGGATCGTAATGATACTCCTGTTCCACAGAGAGTCTGATGATTATTTTTTTTCCTGCTATCTTGGTTTTACCCAGAATGCTTTTGCCCAGAAGTGATGTCATTTCCTATATAACTTGTTCAGGGTGGACAATAATTGCTCAAAATTCCAGCACTGAACTATTACCCCGTGCATGCGAAGCGAAAATTGGGGTTAAGCAATTGGTTCATTTCTGTCTGCCTGTTCTTCTGTCCACAAACGTCAGTATGTGATCGAGGAACAACTTGATTTCAATTGAGTGTTATATTTTGAACACTAATCAGAACATGAATTGGAAAATGAACCTGTTGTTTAACAGTACTTTACCTCTGAATCCATCCCGATTGCACGTGCGCAGAGAGGGGTAAGATGATTATTTTACTTTGTCTGCCTGCTTGGCAGTCAACCAAAATTGAAAATCATTCCAAACAGTAAATTTCCTGTTATAAAGAACACAAACAACAGGCACAAATCACTAATTTAACATGTTAAATAAGGTGGTGTATGAGCCACTGCTTCAATGGCGGCAAACTTCCGGAATCTTTATTTTATTGCGATTGAATTACATACTTGAACATTGTAGAACACAAATCGCCTTTTTGACAGGTTCAAAACCCTTCAGTTTAGCAGTACTTGGACAAAATATTGTGGAATTTTACCTCATCATGACCAATCAAATTTGTCACTCGTAGAGCCCGCCCATGTCCTTGTTTCTCAACGTAGCATGGGGTGATGTGTTCTATGAACTCTCTAGTTTTTGCATGCTCTACAACAGCGTTTCTCAACCTTTTTACCCTTGTGGAACCCTTGAAATAGTTTTCATGTCTCAGGGAACCCTGCATAAAAATTATTATATACCATTATTAATATCTAGCTCTTTTATATTTTTATCGTAGTTCACGTGGTAAATATAATATATTTTTTTCGGATACCTGGTTTAAGGAAAAAATGACCCCTTTTTGTCAAATTTATTGGCAATTAAAAAAAACCATACTGCTCGTTTATGAGACCTCACACCGAGGTTTTAATTCACAAAAAAAAAATCTTTTTTAAATCAAAAAAAAAACACACCTCATGTAACTTGATCAACAAACTTAAACAAATAAAGCTGAAGCAATAAAGGTAAACAGAAGAACTAACCTTGAGAGAGAGAGAGAGAGACTTCGCGCTAGGAAGCACAGAGAAGATAGATGGACACCGTGCATGCGTCCCGTACTTGAGTCAGTCACTCAATGATACACGAATCCGCCGCGTACAGGACGTCCACTAACCAGTGAGGGCGGTTTCACACTGGCGCCATATAGACATCGTTAAATACATTCCCTATGGTTGTTATAATTGTAAATAATATAAGAGGTTGTAGCCTCTATTATAATAACCAAGGAGTTTCCAACAATATGCCGTAGTGTATAGTAAAATTACGATATATAATACGAATATTAATCAAACAAAAACTACTCAAAAATCATTAGCTATTTATTACTGTTTCTCGCGGAACCCCTAGCGACCTCTTGCGGAACCCCGGTTGAGAAACACTGCTCTACAACATAAAAAGCTCATGTCAAACTTGAACTGCCCTCATACTTTTTAGGTCCTGAAGGAGATACCACTGTCCTCTATTTTAGCTGAGTAACTTAAGAGATATATTTCTCTCTCCTGGTGAGGGAGGGAAAAAAAAAACTTTCCTTCAAGAAAAATAAAAAGTCTTAATAAACTGGTTGGAGTAAACCCTCCAATATCATGGGGGTTAGGTTCGTGGAAAATGCCACAATAGTTAAAAATGGCAATCATGGGAACCAAGGACCATTTGGAAAGGGGGTGGGGGGGCTCGGTTCCTGGGCTTTCAGGAAATATAGAGGAAGGTGGGCGGCAGCTAAAAATAAACACATCACAATTGAAATAAACATGTAAATAAAATAAACACAGGGTAAAATAAACAAAAACACAAGTCTTTTACCTTTTAAATTTATTTCAAAACTTAACACACAATATTACTATTGTAGGTGGTTTTAACAAAACAGTGAGGTGGGTGAAGGTAAATGTATTACGTACTTTGTACTATCCTCTGCCATAAATAGAAAACACAAGACTTAGCTCAGGATGATTATGCTGTTAGACGGGAGAGGGTGTTGGTTGGAAAGATGTGAATGTAAAACTTGTGATGGCTGTTTGATCATCATGAGCACGATAAAGTCACCTGCTGCATTGCCACATATAATGGGAAAACGATTCTTGGCCACCTTGACCCAGAGCAGATCTTTTCCGCTTGGAGAGGAAGGTATCAGATGGCATCCTCTTCCAAAATAGTTCCGTCTCTTCGGCGTCTGCCATTGTTAAACTGGAGCCTTCGGCCCTGGGTGCCTCGTGGAAACATTGGTAAATCTGCAATTATTTCTCCCTTATCAGCGGTCCACTCAAATAGGTAAATCCACAATGGTTTCTCCCATATTTCCGCATTTGATTCACATTCACCGCACAGTCGATTCATTGATATCATAATGGTGGCCCACAGGTGCCACACTTTGACCTCTTGCCAACCTATCTAACTCTAATTTGTTTTTTGGGGGTTTTTTTTGGGGGGGGGGGGTTGCACAATGTCATAACCTTTCTCTGCCTATTGGTACAACTAATGTTGTCCATCGTTTTACGTTTGAGTGCCATTATTAACTGTTGTATGTCGACTAAATCTTGTAGATCTCGTGTGACAGGATCTCCATATGTCATTTTGTGTTCGCTGACAATTCATAATTAAATTTAGCTTCATTACCATATGCTGGTGAAGTCTGATTACTACAATTAACAGTGCGCGAGAAACAATAAAAGGCTCGTCATGGAAGCTAATCGTACGTGGAGACACAAACGATGACTCGTCTTCGCTCATAAACCGTGATTGGCCGAAATGAAATACCGTGCTAACTAAATCGGAACACGATAGGTTGCCTACGATTTGTCGAAACCTGCGATATTAGAACCCTCCATATTTAAGGGTTTTGACTACACTATAAAAACTCCAGATTTCAATTTTTTTGTCAGAAACTTTCATGCTATTATTGATTGAAGGCTGATGTTCTTGCTGGGGTTTTAGGGCTTTTAAAAAAAATTCCAAATGGAACATCCTGTTGTCCTTCCGATTATTACTAGTGAAGAACCCATCCCTAAGGACGGGGTAATCTCCCAGGATTGGCATATTTTAGTGTGACTTGTAATGCTCCCTCCTACCATGATTGGCGCTATACCTTATATATTTACATGGAAATAATTGGGGTCATACCCCCACCCTGAACCCCTGCGGACTATGATTTTTTTTTTAACCACTTAAAACCTTCCCATTCACTTACCCCCCCCCCAAGTACAACCAGCAGTTTTCAACTCTTCCTGTCCAGCAGTTTGGGAGTGCATATAATTCAAACACACACACACACACACCATCAAGAGCAGATCCCGAGTGTGTTATTATCAAGGAAAGTCATTACTTGGTCTTTCTGCAAATGATGGAACCATAAATTGTTGTTTTGCATAAGTTGGGTGTTAAACGTAATGGAATGCCATTTTAGAGTGTACTGTTAAATTTGTGCTGTTGTTTGCTTTAAAACAGAAGTTGGAAACATGTATTTGAATGTTTGTTTTATGCACTGTGATGCAGGTACATACCTATGTGAACACGTCAAATGTGCAAGAAGAGCTGACTTCACGGCCTGTGATTCTTGCATGTCCTTTAACTGAAGATGAAGAGCACTTGGTTGATCATGTTCAAATACGGTGTAGTGAAGAAAATGAGCAACCTTGCATTAATGAGTTTAGTGCTGAGGTACAGCTAGAACCACAAAGTGTGAAGTTTGTACTTGGCCCAACGCCGGCTCAGAAGCGTGAACAAGAGAAGCGACGGCGATATGAACAGGAGAATAGGATATCGTCAACATCATTAATGGGGAAGAACAGCAGAGGAGCACAGTTGGTATATGAAAATCTCAATGGCTTGGTGCCTCCGTTGCAGGCGTGCCCACCATGCTATTCAGCACCAGATGAATCCAATGGCATGGTTCCTGGATCAAGCAGGGCTCTACAAAACTATGAGAATTGGCCAGCTTTACCACCAGTGTGGGAAGAGCCAGCCCCTCCAAAACCCGTGCTCTACAATGGATTGCACACGAGCTTAGAGCTGGACATGTCTGGCAATCCTAATGATAACAGTTCTAAGACCTTGCATGATAATGGACTTCTTGAGAACAACGCAGACTTTTTGGAAAAGTGTGATGATACACCAACAGTGTTCAGTTTTGAGTTGAAGCGATGCAGATTGCCAGTAGCCGCAAATGGGAATGGGGGAGGAAGCAGGACAGTACCCTCTGCACTCAACTACATCCAAATAGAATTAGAGGAAGGAGGCAGCAGTGAGAGTGAGGGCATGCCACCACGCACGCCCCGTACACCTGTTACACCGTTACCTCCTCAAACGCCAACACGCCACAATGAGTTGTATGCCACAATTGACCTTGAAAAAACAGCAGCCATGTCTAGCCTTCAGCGTGCACTTCCTCGAGACGATGGTACAGTGCGGAAGACACGCCATAACAGCACTGACCCTCCAATGTGACTTTTTAGTGTGATGGCTTGTTCACTGAATTATTTTGCAGGAAAACAATGCTGAATGCTGCTGGATTATGCATTAACATTGCCATGATGTTCTATGAACCAGGCTTTTTAGCTGCAGCATATGGGCTCTTAAACTCAAGCTTATGCACATTAGCTACTGCTATATGCTATACTTTTATGCTGTGAATTAAGTAGTTATATTATTACTGCTGTGCTATTCCAAATTCATTACAAATGAAAATTTTTATTTTCTTCAAAATGCAATGACTTGCGTGTGATGGGGAAGGAATTTGTGCGATGGCTGATTTTTTTTATGGACCTATAACCGTTAAATATGCAGCTGTCTGTCAATATATCCTCTATATCTGCTTTTCCCATTCCCATCTCACCTTCTATTCTCTTCCCTGCATCCCTCTTTCCCACTACAGCTACCTATGTATTCCTTTCCATTTTCCTTCTGCCCTTCCTTGCCAGCACCAAAACTAAAATCTTGTGCATCATTAAAAACAATTATTTTTATGTTTTTTTTCAAAAAACAGCACTCTTTATTATTATTTTTTTTTAATGGGCATTTGTCATTCCGCTTTTCCACCCTAGACACAGTGTTTGTGATCACTTGCTGGAACTTGGGCTGCAGAAGTGTAAACCAGGTTGTAATCGGTGTTTACATCTGGCTGAAACCTCTTCCACATCCACTTCTGCCCTCTATGTTACCCCTCCTGGCTGCCCTCTCTTCGGCTCCTACGTCTATCACACTCCTAATCTGTCCTCCCCCATTCATTCCTCCTGCTGTTATACCCCTTCCACTCCTCCCACCGTATGTCTGTCGTACCCCCTCCTTCCCTCACCCTCAGGCTGTAATGTGTTGGTCTGTTAATCCTCCCTCCCTCACTCTGGATGTCAAACAAATTGAAGGTTTCGAACAAACTTCTCAGATATCTCTATCCAGGTTTCTGCTGCATCTGCTTGCATTATCTGTCTGACAGAAACCTTTCTCACACAAGATGTCCCCGAGTCATGTCTCCTTCTTTGGCTACTCTCGTCCTGTGATTTGACAGACCAACTCTTGTGCTGGTGGTGGTGTTCCTGTGTATATTCATGTTTCCCTTCCATGCAGCCCCTGACCTCATGGAGCATTTCTGCCTTTCTGTGCATTTCTCTCCAACAACGTATTGTTTGTGTGTGGTCTACCATCGCTGCAGCTTCAATGACTCAAACTTGTCATGCTATTTCTTTATACATGGATTTTCTGCTGTCATCATATCCCAGTTCTCTCTTTCTTATATTATTTCAATGCCACCATGCCAATTCCCTGAAAATCAGTCATCAAACTGCAATCCAAGATGTTGCAGCAAGGCATTTTTCCAAACAGCTGCTCTTCATTGGCCTTTTTCTTTTCCGACTTGTACATCTCCAAATTAATGTTATTTCATTTTATTTTATTTTACTCAATTATATCAAACCTGTCCTCTTGGCTCTTCTGATCATGCCCTTGTGAAAGTGTTTGTGTCTGGCAATTTTCAGAGATCCGCCAAGGTGCGACGTGCATGACAGTTTGGCAAGGGATATTCCTCTGGTCTCAAAACTACTCTCCCTCACAAACTGGTCCATTATCTCATCGGCTCTTGACATCAACAGTTCCTGGAATACCTTCCTCAACATCTGCTTTCTCGCCTTTGCAATTCATCCCTTCACATTTCCAACTGTCCTATTCAACATCCCAACCCTGGTACACTGAGATGTGGTGAGGCAACCATGAGAAATGTAACTTAGGTTCTGTACCTGGAGGACAAACCAAACTGATGGGAACCTAAAGTCCATTTACATAGCCTGCAACCAGTGTTTATCAATCATTCAATGAGCTGAAGCCCAGCATCAAGATCAGTTGTGGTCAAAACCTCATCTCTCGCCATCCTCCAGAGACTGAAGACAGCTAATCAAGACTGTCTTCAGTACACATTCCCATTCTGTAGATTCACTCCTTTTCAACTCCTAAAGGATGAAGCCATATTGGACTCTTCTTGGTGAAAAGCAGACTATTTTATTGCGTCTTTACTGAAAATGTCAAGCTTCCTAACCCATCCCTTCCCCTACCCACCCTTTCCCCCCAAGTAGACTCCTCAATATAGCACGTGGACTTCTGCTCTGGACATTAAGGTTGAGAGGTTCCCTGTTACTCTTTACACCTCCTCTACGACTGGACCTGATGGTGCTGGTTCTGTAATGTTCAAAAATTGTGCTTCAATCACATGTCCAGCCAAATCAGCTCCTTTGTCCTAACTCTTCTCCAGGTCTTTCTCAGTCAGATAGTCTCCTGCCTTCATCTTGGAAAGATGTATTGGTCACCCCTATTCACAAGAAGGGTTCCAATTCTGATCCATTCAACTACAGAACCCATCATGAGCAAAGTGATGGAATCCATCAATGATATGATGCCAACCTTCGGCATTATCTCTTCTTCAACTCTCTAATGTGTGATTATAATCACACATTGTGTGATTATAATCACACTGATAATTATCAGTTGGCTTCCACCCTGGCTATTCTCTCATGAACAATTAATGAACACACTAAATTTCAAATGAGAGATCGAAGCCATCTTTCTGGATATCCATCGAGCATTTAATACTACATGGCCCTCAGTCTTGCTTTCCAAACAATCTGATAATGGAATTCAAGGACTCCTTGAATGGCTCTCTGATTTTTCTCTGCAAGTGGAAGAAACAGGTTTTTTATCGGTGGCATTGGTTGTGATCTCCATCTTCATCAGTTATAAAACAAGGCAGTGTTTTCGTACCAACTTTGTTATTGGTAATCGATGATCTCTTCTGTGGAAAATCCTCTACCATTTTGCTGGAAGATTCCACCTTGTGCAGAACAGAGCACCACACTTCTGAGAGGCAGACTGTTGCAGCAACCATCTCAACAGATCTGGAAAAAGAATGTCAGTCAGTCAGTCACCCACTTGGAACATGTCTTTCAATGCAGAAAATCCCATGTTCTCTCTTTATCCTACCACAAGGATCGGATTTTGAACTTCCCAGTTTACTACTTTGGCCAATCCTTGGAAGAGGTGCAGTCCCTGCAGCTCATAGGCCTCACAATCTATCAAAAACCTGCCTTGGATGAACGACATTGCCAAACTGGCCGATAAGGCAGACTGATGTCTCAGCATTCTTTGCAGAGATGTCCATTCTGAGATGTCCAAAGCGCATTGCAATGCATACGAGGCCTTCGTCTGTATTATCATGGAGTACAGGTCCACATCCTCGGCTGCTTCTCATGCAAGTCCAAGGCTCTCTGTGTTATTGGCATCTCTCAGCAGGAGACCAAGTCCCTAAGTTCTCAGGAGACCAGGTTCTCATCCAATGCAGGTGTCTTGGTGGACTCTGAGTTTTCTAGCTTCTGGCCTTGCTCCTCCAATCCTCGTCCTTCCGTCGTCCTCCAGCCCACCATGCATTCTTTCAGCATTCCCATCCTCTCTACCCTCTCCCATTCTCAGCTGCTTTTATACCCACCTCTGCTCTCTTCAACTCCACTGATATCCTCCTGCCCCTTTCCTTTCTGCCACTTATGTGCGTTCTTTGTCTCCCTATTCCCCTTTGATCCTTTGTCTGTCTGCGAACTTGCTGCCTTCTGTAATTTAGCTCGTCCCTGAGCCGAGATTTATGTTTCCAGAAAGTTATATTTTAAAGCAAGGGTGTGAGATAACTATTGTCATTATTATTCTCCAATCCAGGCCACATGGAGAATGGAATGTGCTTGAGGGTCTTTGAAAGAAGTGTTACAAGGAAATGAAAGTGTTTTTAGCCTGTCACTTTTTATTGTTCCCAATTTTTTATATTATACAATATAATTTGGACATTCATGTTTCCCTTCTGTGTGAACCCCATGCTTCTGCCTCTATTTCCCTTCTCTTCTTTGTTGTAAAGTAGTGGATATTACGATGACCTGCGTAATTATGTTCATGCATCGTCAAAACAAATTATGTACGTTTTGTCCGAAATTGCATCCATGTGCCGGCTTTGACTGCACGGCATGGTTTTGCCGCAGCAGAATTACGCTTTGAAGCCAAGGCAGCTGTCAGTCCAAGTGGCTTTTCCCTCTCAATATGCCGTAGAAACGTGTTCCTTATCCATCTACTCATGACTAAAACTGACAAAGCTCTCTTCTTGGTTTACACCTTCATCTTTACTATGCTGTTATCACCAGCATTAATGCAAAGTATGAATTATTCAGTGGTGTGTGTCTTGTATTGTGCATATTTGTAAGAATCAAATGTTATATCAGTGTTTATTTCAAACTTGTTATTTTATTAGTTTTTATATGCACTATGCTGCCTGAAGCTTACTCAGTGCCTCTTATGTCTTTAACAAGTGGAAAGACTGAGCCCTATTGTCTGCTTTTAGTTTGGGCCATTACCACCCTGTAGCCATAGTGAACAAAAGAAGGCTGAACTATATACAACTACTGATGCATCCATCATTTTGGATCGCGTAAGTGTTTCTTCTCTCATCTGCAGCACATGGCTGCTGGTCACATCATTTCTAGGGAGTGCAACTGTGCCGCTGATGCAGTGCCCCTTATACGTGAGGGCAGGAATTTTTTGAGTCTGGCCAGGATGCCGGCGATAGCTCCCATACTCTTTTGTTGAAAGACACCGTAGGATCTTTAACATCTACCAGCTACCGCTAGCAGAGGCTCCCCAGCTTAAGGTCCATCCGAAATAAAATAAATAAAAAAACAGCGTACTTTGTGATGCAACCACCCTGATTGTGAAGCACCATTTTGACAGTTTATAATCGAACATAGAATAGACAGCTCAAAGGTAAGTGTGCTAACTGCACCATCCTGTAAGGACTGTCGTGTTTCTAATTATGTATACTTGGCACCAATTACTTTTTTTTTTTTTCTTATTTAATCTGAGCATTTTGCTCTTTTAGCTGCAAAACTGCTTCCATTCCATGAAACACTCCATTTTAGTGCTTGGTACAGCGACCATATGATCTATGATGGATTTGTGAGTCCTTTGCTTTTTAAATTATTTTTCCATTACTTTTTTCCTACATTCTTTCAAAACACCAGTTTATTTGAATTTATATTTATCATCAGTGATGGTTCACATTAACACAGTTCTCTCCATTACACAGTAACTTAGGTCTGATGCCCAGTATAACATGTTTTAGACAAGCAGCTAGTCACGAGTCGTGTTTTGGATAAACAGGTCTAATTATCTTGTTTACATAGCATTAAAAAAAAAATTGTGTTCGTTCTTATGTTTGGATGTTAAGACGAACAAAAAGAAAATAAAAAAAATGGAAAATACAATGCGGCCATGTTAGAATATATTAGTGGGAGATATGGTGGTTTCCTTGATTTCTCTGCTTGAATATTTCATTGGATCCTTTTAAAACGCTGTCATTTCAGTATGCACATGCGAGCATGTATTACGGTACACGACACACGCAAATAGTGATGTTAGGGCTCACCAAAGAGCTAAAAATATTGATGTAATTTATATCTTGCTGCTTCTTGGTCTCTGTTTACATTTCTGCAGTGTATGTTCATGTTCATGTGTGTTTGTGCTGAATACCTTAAGAATTTGCACCAAAAATGTTGGGCATGCTTATCATCATCTCTTCTATAATCCATGAAAGAATGGTCGAACAGCATACACTTCCACCACCTTTGTCCAGGCATTTCACTTTAGTTGACGACACCTAGCTGCTGCTGCTGCTTATGCATCATATGGACTTCAAATTTATTTCTTAGTCGTCTTCCAGATAGCACACTTGACCGGCTCTTGCGATCCTCTTCTGTCCTTGCCTCAGATATGCCCATTGCCAACTCCTTTTTATTCGGAAATATGCATTTGGCTTCCACATTGTCTTTATTGCGTAAGTGTTTATAACAAAGGGATCCCATTACATTTCAAGTACTGTCTTGATCCTTGGATCCAAATAATGAGTTCAGGATTGCCAAACAAGCGATATTTTAAGATGTTTAATAGTAGCGTTAATTTAACCCTGCATTAGGGGCTATGTATTACTTTTAAAAATGGTGAAAATTTTGATATGTCCTTTTATGCCCCCCACACTTTCTCTTCTCCTTTCCCACCTCTTTACTTGCATCTACTCTTGACCTTACCAAATTCTTCCCTCTCCTCATCAATTCCTCTTTTCTCCCCTTTCTCTTTCTTCTTAGAATCCATTTTTTCTCGACATACTCCGCTCCATATTTGCACATGTAACATAGAGATTGCTTCCTCATTTCTGCGCAAAACTTTCTCATGCTCATGCAAATGCTGTTGTCTGTTGTACATTTTCATTTTAAAGGCAATTTGCTGCTGCCAGAATCATTTCTTGTGTTTATTTCCCCCTCTCCCCTCCCCCTTGTTACTATAAACAAAGATCTAGCACCAAAAATGTTTTCATATGGGCTTGATGAAGCATGTAGTTGACAATAAATAATGTTTTTGAGATACGAATGCATCGGACAAAAATTTTCACACAATCCATTCGTTCATATTTTCCTTGTCTGCCCATTCCCCACTGACCCATTGTTTGTACAATAGAAACGCTTTATTTAGTTTTCACATGAGCATAGATCTCTGTATAAATAAATAAATAAATAAACATTTTTCAAACATAACTTTTGCACTTGAATGAAGCTCTCCATTATTACTGCACCTTAATAATGTGCCTTCACAACTGACTCTTAAGCATTCGTACTTTTCCCTGCAGACTCTAAATGTAATATCATGTATAGATAAAATATTATGGTAATGAACGTAAATGTGTCGGGCAGTTTAAATTCTTCTTCTTTTGAGATTATAAACAGAAAGGGCTATGCTCTCCATTGTTTTCTACCAAGAGGCCACGTGTTTATTATATTATCTGGCTTTGTTTTGTTTTCCCTGCAAGTTCATTAAACCATTTTATTTAATAACCCCAGCAGAGTACCTGCCCTATGGGCGATCTTGTTTCAAGCATGCAACTCATTCTTCTGATGCATACCTTTATTTGGGCGGTGTATAGGAAACTGACAGCTCTGTGTAGGGGGAAAAAAAACCCTATGAAGTTATGTGCATGAAGCAAAAGCATACCGACTGTTTATATTTTATAACACCTCACCATTTACAGTAGAGTATTCCTGTCCCCACGTTTTCCAGTGCAGTGGAGACTTGTGATATCCTCCCCACTTGGAGGTGGTGCTACACGATACACTCCCCCTCCCCCCAAGATCACCGGCAAAGATAAAATACCCCAATACACGAATTGGGGTCGCGCTGATCCTACGTAGCAAGTCTGGATGGAATCGACCCATAACTGCAGGAGTAGTGGTGCGACACAAACACACAAACATTGGTCCATGAATTGTAGTTAGGATAAGGGAAGAAAGGGGGAAGTGATTGTGAATTTAATGTTCCATCTTTATTTACTTTTAACATTGTTCTTAACAAACGGGAACAGAAACAGCACAGGCATGATAGGCCGAATGGCTTTCTCATGCGCCAAAGTTCCCTGTACATCTTTATATAACGTTATTAAGAACAGGAAAAAATGGGGAGGGGAGGACAGAGTTGGGTGAGGGTGCATGGAGTTGGAAGAGGGAGATCGAGACCGTTGGGAGGTGGGGGGGGGTGAGGATGGGGTTGGAATGGGGATTGAGTATTTGGGGTTTGTGGCAGTTGAGGACTTCAAGAAGAAAGGGGGAGGGGATGACAGAGGTGGCTTGGGGGAGGGAGGGCATAGAGGGAACAGAGTTGGGATCGAGGAGTTTGAGGAGGTGGGGTTGGAGTTGAGGACATTGGGTTGGAAGGTGGTTTGAGGATTCGAAGAAAGGGGGAGGAGAGTACAGAGTTTGGGTGTGGTGGTAGGGTGGGCAGAGAGAGGTCAGAGTTGGGAGGGGGCTAAGGACATGGGATTGTGTGTGTGTGTGTGGGGGGGGGCGGGGGAGGGCGGTGTTAGGGACCTGAAGTTATATTTTATTCCATGCAGTATTTCCATTGTGCCTTTTGGGTCTGTCAGGTTTTTTTGGATGCCCTGCGTCTTTTGGATCCTCTGGATCTTTTGGGTGTTCAGGGTCCCCGGAGTCTTTTGGGTCCTCTGGGTCCTTTGGGTATTTTTGGTCTTCAGGGTTCTCGGGGTATTTTGTGTCTTGTGGGTCTTTTCGGTCTTGTGGGTCTTCTCTTCCTTCGGGGAGTCTTTTGGGTCTATGGAGTCTTTTTGGGTTTTCTGAGTCTTTTCGGTCTCCGGGGTATTTTCGGTCTTTTGAGTCTTTGGGGGTCTTTTAGGTCTTCGGGGTATTTGGGGTCTTTGGGGTCCATTGGGTTTTCGGGGTCTTTTCAGTCTTTTGGGTCCTCGGAGTCATTTGGGTCTTATGGGTCCTTTGTGCACTTTAGGTTGTGTTTCAAGTTACAATTGTGGATGACGTCAGGTCAGCTGTCTAACCAATGGGTGAAGAACAGATACACATACGTACATACGTACATACGTACATACGTACATGCATACATACATACATACATACATACATACATATATACGTACATACATATATCAGAGGCAAGATCAAATCGCTCCTTGTTGTATGTAAAAGATCGTTTATTCGCATGTGTGGAGAGACTGTCTGAGGCAATCACCAGGCAATCTCTGCTTGGTCTATTCAGAGTCCAACCTTTTATGAAACTCAGCATGGGTGCGGTTTTCAACCCAAACTGCTGACACAGCAAAGGTTTTCATCAAACAAGTGTGAATATCCCGTCATAGCGAAAGCATGTCGTGTCGTAATCACCCCAGGCCAAAGGTCAAGCAAGCCAAGGATAAAAACGAGCAACATCTGTGAATCATGATTCGCAGTCTGTCGACGTTTTCAAGCCCAGGTTTATAAAGGCGCCAGCTCTCCACGTCCACACAGAGTACATTTATTTAATTTTTATTTTTATTTTCACAGTTTCCTGTCTTTGTTCATGCAGAACAACTAAATGTACTACATGAACAATCTTACAGTTTATTAATTTGACTTTGGCCAGCCCTGGAGCCCCTCCCGCCCCCACTCACTCCCTCAATCCCCCCTCTTGCTCTCCATGGCGGGTCCACATCCTTGCTAGTGCATGAGTCCCCTCCATTCTTGGGGTGCCATCAACTCCCCTCTTCATCATCATGGAGTGGGATCAAGAAGGAAAAATTCCTGGGCACGCCAAATTTTGCCAACTGGGCAACCAACCACCTCATGTAAGCCTCGCGCAAGCTCATCTTCCTGGGGAGGGTGTTGGTTGAGGTCATCATTATCCTCATCTTCTTCCATTGTCATTTCCATGCCATAATAATCTAGCAAGTATTGTTGTAACTAACAATTTCTGAATTTTCATCAATTTATCATTTTCTTCCTCCGCACGAGTGTTTTCCTGAATCATTATTTCCAACAAGAACCACCAGCACAGTGTCTGGACAGGTGTGTGTGCAAGCTGCTTCCTCGGTCGTCGTCTGGAGCCAGGGTCGGTGTCATGGGTGGGGGGGCATTCGTGGGCCATGCCCCAACAAATGAGTTATTGTGCCCCCCCCCCCACCCACCTGCAGGCCAAGCCTTTGGCGCCAAACTTTGCATTTTATTAATTAATTTATATTTATCATATTAAAATAAAATGAAATAAATGAAATGAAATAAGAAAAGAAAAGAAACACACCCTGTTGGTCATATTTGCAAAAGGTCACATTTGGGGAAGTAGTGTGCTCATTGGTCTGGTGCTTGACCTATGACCTACTGGTTTGATTTGTTGTCATTATGTCAAGATAAGCGTGCGCATAACGTACATTTAGCATTAGCAAGTCAGCCGACAACTAAATGTACTGCTGCTTGGTACCAATATGTTTCAGTGAGAGCAAGCAACTATCTATTTTTTCATGTGTGTAATGCCTTCTACAAATTCTGCAAGAAGCCCACAATTGCTGTGCACTATAAGGGTGTGCATCTTAAACGCCTTCTGGAAAAGAGATGGACGGGACATCTTGCCACTGTGTCAGTCATTCTAAAATCCTTCAATGACACTACATCTCTTTTGACTGAGATTGACTCTGTGCTGGCCTATGGCGCAGAGATACGAATGGAGGCTGTGGGCCTGCTGCGCGAGATGACTGAGCCCAGTTTCTCATTCATTGCCAAGTTAGTGCACATAGTTCTTGCCCTGTTGGACCCACCAAACAAGCTTCTACAGAGAGAGGACACTGACTTGATGACAGGTTTAAATATCGTGGCTAGTGCAACAGCTTGTGTACGGAAACTATGTTGTGACGAGGAGTTTAATAAGGTGTGGGACATGGCCACGGCTGTCAGCTCATCACTGATTCCCGCGATCCCCAAACGGAGACGCAAAGCGAACACGAATATGGATGAGTATGTCGTTATGGGAACTACAGGACACAGGGATGATGATGAAAAAATAGAACTTCAGAGACTGTACCACAACACTATTGATTCAGTGCTTGGAGAGATGGATCACAGATTCAGCGAGCACAACCCACAGTTGGCTCGTGCACTTGTTGCACTGAATCCAGAAAGTGAGACATTTCTTGATGTAAAGGCTGTGAAGCATATTATGGACCTGTCACGATCGCCTATAATTGAGACAGAGTACAAAGTTGCAAAACAGTTTTTCAGCCCACAAAAACAATCACAGCCAATCGAGGGGGATTGGACTATACAGCACATCCTCTCAAAGTACCACACACATCTGATCGGAATGCCCAATGTACTGACTGCTTTCAAACATGCCTCAACATTTGGCGCCTCCACAGCAATGTGCGAGAATTCATTCTCCACTCTGAGAAACGTATTTTCGGACCACCGACGTGCAATGCTCCGCAAAAGAAAGGCCCAGTTGGTTCAGCTAGCGTTTGAGAGTGAATTAACCAAAAATGCACAACTGAGTGGAAGGACACCATTCTTAGGAGGTTCAGCACCAACACTCGCCGCCTGCAGCTCTTCTAAAGGTAAGCCATGCGTTTAATTCACTTTATGATGCCAGCCTTGGCTTTCATGATTATTAAGCAAAATGTTGAATGATTTTTGGGTCTGTCTGCATTTATTCGGTAAGAGTGGAGTCTATAGTCGATTTCAAATGATGTTCTAATGATGTGCACAGTGCAGTGTGTGTGAGAGAGAGAGACAGACAGACACAGACACGTGGTTTGCACGTAGGCTATATTTTGTGCAGTGTGGGTGCACAGTGGTGTGTGTGTGTGAAAGAGAGAGACTTTGCAGCATGTTTTTAAATTGGAACTGGGTTGTTGACGGCAAACTCATGGATTCACACACACACAGTGACAGATCTGTAGCAATCTCTGTCCGATATGCAAGGTACCTCTCGAGTCTGACTCTATTGGCTGGGTGATGTCATGAGCTTTACCCAACTGACCAATTCCTTCAATCCCCATCCGTATGTATCGTCACTTTCTCTCATCTTCCATTTGTCATCACCCCAAATCAATCGGTAGGCCTATTTGCTTTCCACTTCGCTCTTCGACTTCTTACTGTGATATTTGTTGGTACTTTCGAGTATTTTGAATGGTAGAATTCTATTCGGATTTTCCTTCATGTACAGGGTGTCCACAAATTACCATTCCACATTCAAACCGTAATAATAAGAAAAAATGAATGAAATGGGATACCATGATGCGGTTTGATGCTTGTGAATGAACGAACATTTCTCAAAGTTTTATTGTCAAGATTTGTCAAGATCAACGTATCACATTCATCACCATCTATCATCACTTGATCTCTATAAACTAAGCAGCACTGCTCTTTATTGTTGGGACGCTATTTGCAGTAAATGTGACGTCACGCGTCACAGGCGACAACTGCAAACGAAAAAAGTAAATAAAACTTTGAGAAATTGTTGTGTTCTTTCTTAGGTGTTATATTTTTTTCCCAAATTTGTTGTTGTTGTCATTGTTTTTGTTGCTTTGTTGTTGTATTGCCAGATGTTGAGATATTGTGAGGAAGATGATGATGCAAGGGAGAGGGGCATGTGGAACGTGAGGCAGACACCATCTTAACGGAGTCAGAGATGTGTGAACGTTACGTGCTGCGGAATAAACGGACTTGTGCATTGCAATCAATTGCATTGTTTAGTGTCTTTTGAGCGACATAACAGAAATGTTCTTTGTTTGAGAAATGTTTTGGTATGTGTGTATGTATGTATATACACTACCGGTCAAAAGTTTTAGAACACCCTCATTTTTCAGTTTTTACTGAAATTTAAGCAGTTCAAGTCCAATGAATAACCTGAAATGGTACAAAGCTAAAGGCCCAGTCACACCTTGACGTTTTAGCCAGCATGGCAGACGTATTCACAATGTATGTAAAACGCTGGCTTACATTGAACTTTTGATGTTTTTTTTAAAGATTCGGACGTATTCATAACGAGTTGGTCGTATGCAAAACATATTAGTAACGGACACAGAACGTTTCGTTGTCTTATAGATAACTTGTACCAACGAATGCTTAGCCTGTTGTCGGCGTCCACAACCTATGCCCAACGATAATCTAACTTATGCATAGCGCGCTGCACGTATCGCCGACGATCACGTGGTGTAGCCTATTAAAAGGCTGCCGCACAACGATTCAAATCATAACCGCCGGAGAAATGGAAGTGTCACATCGCAGTCACACCTTGGCGATCTTGCCAGCGTATGCGCACCTCTGAAAAATGCGTCTAAAACGCTGGCGCACGTCGAATACGGTATGGGTAAGTTTGGTATACGTGAATAGAACGCTAAAGTACGCTATCATACGTCATAGCAAGTGGAGTACGTCTTGAAATTTTAAACGTGTTAAAAATTTTACGACGTACTTGCCGTATGCCTCACACGTTCCGCATGCGATGGGATAAGTTGTACGCACGAATATCGAACGTTGGCACACGTCGACAAAAGTTACTTGTAAGCTACTCATAAGTCGAAACACATCAAGCTAATGTCTAGCGTACCCGAAAGTTATTTCTAACTTATGAGTAACGTGGTTTGAACTAATTCCTTACGTATTTCCAACGCACATTGACGTATGTAGACGAATTTGATTGACGTCTTCCGGACGACCAAAGAACTAACATGACGTGTTCTAAACTTACAACTACCATATAATGGCGTATTGGCAGCGTTTAGGGGATTGGTATATAAAATGGGCTTCACACAGGAGAACCATCAGTGTTCCAGACTTCATGTTTTTTTTTTTCTTCGGCATGACGGTGATGTTGACACTTCATTTCTAGTGCTTATTTTAAATCGTTGAGCGGCAGCCTATTAATTATTTATATTATAACCGCACTAGAATCGAGTGTCAACATCACGTCATTCCGAAGAAAAAAAAAAAACAGGAGTCTGGAACACTGACGCTTAAACATTACTGACGTGTTTACTTTATGAGTAACTTACAAGTAACGTGTGTCGACGTGTGTCAACGATCGCGTAGCGTGCCTACAACAGTTACTGCATATTAATAGATATAGTTTCGGTACGCTAAACATTACCTCGACGTTTTCGACTTATGAGTAACTAAAGAGGTTAATCGGCGTGTGCACGTGTGTCTAACGATGCGCAAACGGTCCCTACAACACGCTCAGCTCATGGTAGGTTGAAAATAAGTTTCGGGTACGCTAAACAATTACCTCGAACGTGTGTTCGCTTTTGAGAGTAACTGACAGGAGACGTGTTGTCGACGTGGTCGTCAACGATCGCAGTATATCTTACCAAAGCTTGATGGCAGCGTGCGGAACTTGTGAGTCATACGCTGGCATAAGTCGAAAATTTCAAGCATGCGAAAATTTGAGGACAACCGCAAAGTACAACGATGAAAGCCAGCGTACTATGACGTATGGCAGTGT
>CM068953.1:92353976-92370549 GCA_035128595.1 Eptatretus atami | reverse complement strand
TTTTGCAGCACCATGCAATACCCTCTGGTCTACACCTAGTTGGTCAGGGGTTCGTCCTACAGCAAGATAATGACCCAAAACATACCTCCAGGCTATGTCGGAACTACCTTAGAAGAAAAGAACAAGACGGTAGGCTTCAAATCATGGAATGGCCAGCACAGTCTCCAGACCACTGCGTGGCTTCTTTCAACATGGAAATCAATATTGTTCGGAAAGTTCTTCCCAACACTGTTGCAGAAGTTCCCACAATGTGTTGCACTTGTAGGTTGCTTTGCTTTCACCCTTCTGTCCAGTTCATCCCAAACCGCTCGATGGGGTTTAAGTCTGGAGACTGTGCTGGCCATTCCATGATTTGAAGCCTACCGTCTTGTTCTTTTCTTCTAAGGTAGTTCCGACATAGCCTGGAGGTATGTTTTGGGTCATTATCTTGCTGTAGGACGAACCCCTGACCAACTAGGTGTAGACCAGAGGTATTGCATGGTGCTGCAAAATGCTGTGGTAGCCCATTTGGTTCAGGGTGCCAGTCACTCTGTGCAAGTCGCGCGACTCTGATCCAGCAAAAGAGCCCCAGATCATCACACTTCCTCCTCAATGTTTGACAGTTGGTTGTCAACCACTGAGGAACCATCGTTTCGCCTACTCGACGGCGTACAAAAAACCCTGCGTGATGAACGAAGATTCTAAATTTTGATTCATCGGTCCATAAGACCTTCTTCCAGGTTTCAGTAGTCACTGGCGGTGTTTCATGGCCCAGGCAAGCCTCTTTTATTATTTTGCCATCTTAGCAATGGCTTTCTTACTGCCACTCGACCTGTCAAACCTGTAGCTCGAAGTCTTCTCTTCACAGTTGAAACTGAGCCTTCCTTACTTCGACCAGTGTTAAGCTGTGCTTGAAGCTGCTGTCCTGTGAGCCGCCAATCATGCAACTGTCGACTCTCAGAAACTTGTCTTCTGATTATGTTGTGGCTTGGGTCTGCCAGACCTCTTCCTGTCAGAGTTTCCTCCAGTTTCCAAGTGCCTTTTGATGGTGTTGGAAAACTGTACTCACTGACACCTTGGCTGCTTTGCAATTTCTCTAAAGGAAAGACCTCACTTTTAAGGGTTATAATGGTCTGTCTATCTTCCTTTGTTTAATTGTCTTTTTCTCGCCATTATGATAGCAATATACTACTTCCTGCAGAGCAATATTGTCAAAATAATGCTTCAGGGGTGGAGCAACACAGTCTGTTCCAACACTGCTTTTATACAGACAGAGGGTTTGTAACTAATCAACAAATGTTGGGACACCTGTAGGAATTGTTTGCATCAACTTCCAAAGCTTAATTTACTTCCATTGCTGCAGAACAGCTGCAGTTTGCTAACCCATTACTTGTTCCCTGAAAGGGCCTTTTAACACCTGAAATTTACATTATTTTTCAGTTTTTGGTAGCCTAAACTTTTTTCTTTTTTTTACTTTGGCAGTTTACCGCTAAGGCCAGTCACACCTTGACGTTTTAGCCAGCTTATGCCGAAGTTTGAAAAATTTGTCTAAACGCTGGCATACGTCGAATACGTTATGGGTAAGTTTTGGAAACATTGAGAGCACGCTGAAAAAACTGCCATACGTCATAGTACGCTGGCTTCATCGTTGTACTTTGCGGTTGTCCTCAAATTTTCGCATGCTTGAATTTTCGACTTATGCCAGCGTATGACTCACAAGTTCCGCTACGCTGCCATAAGTTTAGGTACGTTACGCGATGCTTTGACACACGTCGACACACGTTACTTGTAGTTCTCATAAGTCGAAACACGTCGAGTAATGTTTAGCGTACCCGAAACTTATTTCTAACCTATGAGTAACGTGTTGTAGGCACGTTACGCGATCGTTGACACACGTCGACACACGTTCTGTAAGTTACTCATAAGTAGAAACACGTCGAGGTAATGTTTAACGTCAGTGTTCAGACTCCCTGTTTTTTTGGGGGGGGTTTCTTCGGTATGACGGTGATGTTGACACTTCGATTTCTAGTGCGGTTATAATATAATATAATTAATAGGCTGCCGCTCAACGATTAAATCATAACCGCACTAGAATCGAAGTGTCAACATCACCGTCTCATGCCGAAGAAAAAAAAAAAACATGCAGTCTGGAACACTGATGGGTTCCTCCTGTGTGAAGCCCATTTTATATACAATTCCCTAAACGCTGCCAATACGCCATTATATGGTTAGTTGTAAGTTAGAAACACTTCATTTAGTTCTTTGGTCGTCGCGGAAGACGTCAATCAAAATTCGTCTACATACGTCAATGTGCGTTGGAAATACGTAAGGAATTAGTTCAAACCACGTACTCATAAGTTAAATATAACTTTCGGGTACGCTAGACATTAGCTTGATGTGTTTCGACTTATGAGTAGCTTACAAGTAACTTTTGTCGACGTGTGGACGTCGCATATCGTGCGTACAACTTATCCCATGCATGCGGAACGTGTGAGGCATACGGCAAGTACGTCGTAAAATTTTTAACACGTTTAAAATTTCAAGACGTACTCCATTGCTATGACGTATGATAGCGTACTTTAGCGTTCTATTCACGTATACCAAACTTACCCATACGATTCGCGAGCTGCGCCAGCGTTTTAGACGCATTTTTCAGAGGTCGGCATACGCTGGCAAGATCGCCAAGGTGTGACTGCGATGTTGACACTTCCATTTCTCCGGCGGTTAATGATTTGAATCGTTGTGCGGCAGCCTTTTAATAGGCTACACCACGTGATCGTCGGCGATACGTGCAGCGCGCTATGCATAAGTTAGATTATCGTTGGCCATAGTTGTGAACGCCGACAACAGGCTAAGCATTCGTTGGTACAAGTTATCTATTAAGACAACGAAACGTTCTGTGTCCGTTACTAATATGTTTTGCATACGACCAACTCGTTATGAATACGTCCGAATCTTTAAAAAAAATCAAAAGTTCAATGTAAGCCAGCGTTTTTACATACATTTTGATACGTTGCCATTGCTGGCTAAAACGTCAAGGTGTGACTGGGCCTTTAGCTTGTACCATTTCAGGTTATTCATTGGACTTGAACTGCTTAATTTTCAGTAAAAACTGAAAAATGAGGGTGTTCTAAACTTTTGACGCGTAGTGTATAATACATACATACACACATACCAAACATTTCTCAAACAAAGAACATTTCTGTTATGTCGCTCAAAAGACACTAAACAATGCAATTGATTGCAATGCACAGTCCGTTTATTCCGCAGCACGTAACGTTCACACATCTCTGACTCCGTAAATGGTGTCTGCCTCACGTTCCACATGCCCTCTCCCTTGCATCATCATCTTCCTCACAATATCTCAAACATCTGGCAATACAACCAACAAAGCAACAAAAACAATGACAACAACAAATTTGGGAAAAAAATATAACACCTAAGAAAGAACACAACAATTTCTCAAAGTTTTATTTACTTTTTTCGTTTGCAGTGTCGCCTGTGACGCGTGACGTCACATTACTGCAAATAGCGTCCCAACAATAAAGAGCAGTGCATGCTTAGTTTATAGAGGTCAAGTGATGATAGATGGTGATGATATGATACGTTGATCTGACAAATCTTGACATAAAACTTTGAGAAATGTTCGTTCATTCACAAGCATCAAACCGCATCATGGTATCCCATTTCATTCATTTTTCTTATATTGGTTTGAATGTGGAATGATAATTTGTGGACACCTGTACATGAAGAAATCCGAAAGAATTCTACCCATTCAAAATACTCGAAAGTACCAACAAATATCACAGTAGAAATGAAGAGCGAAGTGGAAGCAAATAGGCCGATTGATTTGGGGTGATGACAAATGGGAGAGAGAGAGGACGGGACATACGGATGGGAGATTGAAGGAATTGGTCAGTTGGGTAAAGCTATGACATCACCGCAATAGAGTCAGACTCGAGAGGTACCTTGCATATCGGACAGAGATTGCTACAGATTCTGTCACTGTGTTGTGTGTGAATCATGAGTTGTTGGCCGTCAACAACCCATTCGCAATTTAAAAACATGCTGCAAAAGTCGCTCCTTTCACACACACACACACCACTGTGCACCCACACTGCACAAAATATAGCCTACGTGCAAACCAGGTGTCTGTGTCTGTCTTGTCTCTCTCTCTCACACACACTGCACTGTGCCATCATTCAGAACGAAATGTCGACTGATGACTCCACTCTTACCGAATAATGCAGACAGCCCAAAAATCATTCAACATTTTGCTTAATAATCATGAAAGCCAAGGTGGCATCATAAGTGAATTAAACGCATGGCTTACCTTTAGAAGAGCTGCAGGCGGCGAGTGTTGGTGCTGAACCTCCTAAGAATGGTGTCCTTCCACTCAGTTGTGCATTTTTGGTTAATTCACTCTCAACGCTAGCTGAACCAACTGGGCCTTTCTTTGTGAGCATTGCACGTCGTGGTCCGAAAATACGTTTCTCAGAGTGGAGAATGAATCTCGCACATTGCTGTGGAGGCGCCAAATGTTGAGGCATGTTTGAAAGCAGTCAGTACATTGGCATTCCGATCAGATGTGTGTGGTACTTTGAGAGGTGTGCTGTATAGTCCAACCCCTCGATTGGCTGTGATGTGTTTTGTGGGCTGAAAAACTGTTTTGCAACTTTGTACTCTGTCTCAATTATAGGCGATCGTGACAGTCCATAATATGCTTCACAGCCTTTACTTCAAGAAATGTCTCACTTCTGGATTCAGTGCAACAAGTGACGCAGCCCACTGTGGTTGTGCTCGCTGAATCTGTGATCCATCTCTCCAAGCACTGAATCAATAGTGTTGTGGTACAGTCTCCTGAAGTTCTATTTTTTCATCATCATCCTGTGTCCTGTATTCCCATAACGACATACTCATCATATTCGTGTTCGCTTTGCGTCTCCGTTTGGGATCGCGGGAATCAGTGATGAGCTGACAGCCGGGCCATGTCCCACACCTTATTAAACTCCTCGTCACAACATAGTTTCCGTACACAAGCTGTTGCACTAGCCACGATATTTAAACCTGTCATCAAGTCAGTGTCCTCTCTCTGTAGAAGCTTGTTTGGTGGTCCAACAGGGCAAGAACTATGTGCACTAACTTGCAATGAATGAGAAACTGGGCTCATCATCTGCGCGCAGCAGGCCCACAGCCTCCATTCGTATCTCTGCGCCATAGGCCAGCACAGAGTCAATCTCAGTCAAAAGAGATGTAGTGTCATTGAAGGATTTAGAATGACTGACACAGTGGCAAGATGTCCGTCCATCTCTTTTCCAGAAGGCGTTTAAGATGCACACCCTTATAGTGCACAGCAATTGTTGGGCTTCTTGCAGAATTTGTAGAAGGCATTACACACATGAAAAAATAGATAGTTGCTTGCTGCTCACTGAACATATTGGTACCAAGCAGCAGTACATTTAGTTGTCGGCTGACTTGCTAATGCTAAATGTACGTTATGCGGCACGCTTATCTTGACATATGACAACAAATCAAACCAGTAGTCATAGGTCAAGCACCAGACCAATGAGCACACTACTTCCCCAAATGTGACTTTTTGCAAATTTGACCAACAGGGTGTGTTTCTTTTCTTTCTTATTTCATTTCATTTATTTCATTTTATTTTAATATTGATAAATATAAATTAATTAATAAAATGCAAAGTTTGGCGCCAAGGCTTGGCTGCAGGTGGGTGGGGGGGGGGGGGCACAATAACTCATTTGTTGGGGCAGTGCCGCGCGAATGCCCCCACACCCACGACACCGACCCTGGCTCCCAGACGACGACCGAGGAAGCAGCTTGCACACACACCTGTCCAGACACTGTGCTGGTGGTTCTTGTTGGAAAATGATTCAGGAAAACACTCGTGCGGAGGAAGAAAATGATAAATTGATGAAAATTCAGAAATTGTTAGTTACAACAATACTTGCTAGATTATTATGCATGGAAATGACAATGGAAGAAGATGAGGATAAGATGACCTCAACCAACACCCTCCCAGGAAGATGAGCTTGCGCGAGGCTTACATGAGGTGGTTGGTTGCCCAGTTGGCAATTTGGCGTGCCCAGGAATTTTTCCTTCTGATCCCACTCCATGATGATGAAGAGGGGAGTTGATGGCACCCCAAGAATGGAGGGATCATGCACTAGCAAGGATGTGGACCCGCCATGGAGAGCAAGAGGGGGATTGAGGAGTGGAGTGGGGGCGGAGGGGCTCCAGGGCTGGCCAAAGTCAAATTAATAAACTGTAAGATGTTCATGTAGTACATTTAGTTGTTCTGCATGAAGAACAAAGACAGGAAACTGTGAAATAAAAATAAAATTAAATAAATGTACTCTGTGTGGACGTGGAGAGCTGGCGCCTTTTAAACTGGGCTTGAAAACGTCGACAGACTGCGAATCATGATTCCAGATGTTGCTCGTTTTTATCCTTGGCTTGCTTGACCTTTGGCCTGGGGTGATTAACGACACGACATGCTTTCGCTATGACGGGATATTCACACTTGTTTGATGAAAACCTTTGCTGTGTCAGCAGTTTGGGTTGAAAACGCCACCCATGCTGAGTTCATAAAAGGTTGGATCTAATAGACAAGCAGAGATTGCCTGGTGATTGCCTCAGACAGTCTCTCCACACATGCGCATAAAAACGATCTTTTACATACAACAAGGAGCGATTTGATCTGCCTCTGATATATGTATGTACGTATATATGTATGTATGTATGTATGTATGTATGTATGCATGTACGTATGTACGTAGTACGTATGACGTATGTGTATCTGTTCTTCACCCATTGGTTAGACAGCTGACCTGACGTCATCCACAATTGTAACCTTGAAACACAACTAAAGTGCACAAGAGACCCATAAGACCCAAATGACTCCGAGGACCCAAAAGACTGAAAAGACCCCGGAAAACCAATGGACCCAAGACCCCAAATACCCGAAGACCTAAAAGACCCCAAAGCTCAAAAGACCGAAATACCCCGGAGACGAAAAGACTCAGAAAACCCAAAAAGCTCCATAGACCCAAAAGACTCCGAAGGAAGAGAAGACCCACAAGACCGAAAAAGACCCAAGACACAAAATACCCGAGAACCCTGAAGACCAAAAATACCAAAGGACCAGAGGACCCAAAGACTCCGGGCGCCTGAACACCCAAAAGATCCAGAGGATCCAAAAGACGCAGGGCATCCAAAAAAACTGACAGACCCAAAAGGCACAATGGAAATACTGCATGAATAAAATATAACTTCAGGTCCCTAACACCCCCTCCCCGCCCCCCCCCCACACACACACACACAATCCCATGTCCTTAGCCCCCCTCCCAACTCTGACTCTGCTCTTGCCACCCTACCACCACACCCAAACTCTGTACTCTCCTCCCCTTTCCTTCGAATTCTCAAACACCTTCCAACCCAATGTCCTCAACTCCAACCCCACCTCCTCAAACCCTCGATCCCAACTCTGTTCCCTCTATGCCCTCCCTCCCCCAAGCCACCTCTGTCATCCCCTCCCCTTTCTTCTTGAAAGTCCTCAACTGCCACAACCCCAAATACTCAATCCCATTCCAACCCCATCCTCACCCCCCCCCCACTCTCCAACGTCTCGATCTCCCTCTTCCAACTCCATGCACCCTCACCCAACTCTGTCCTCCCTCCCTCATTTTTCCTGTTCTTAATAACGTTATATAAAGATGTACAGGGAACCTTTGGCGCATGAGAAAGCCATTCGCCTATCATGCCTGTGCTGTTTCTGTTCCCGTTTGTTAAGAACAATGTAAAAGTAAATAAGATGGAACATTTAAATTCACAATCACTTCCCCTTTCTTCCCTTATCCTAACTACAATTCATGGACCAATGTTTGTGTGTTTGTGTCGCACCACTACTCCTGCAGTTATGGGTCGATTCCATCCAGACTTGCTACGTAGGATCAGCGCGACCCCAATTCGTGATTGGGGTATTTTATCTTTGCCGGTGATCTTGGGGGGGGGGAGTGGTATCGTGTAGCACCACCTCCAAGTGGGGAGGATATCACAAGTCTCCACTGCACTGGAAAACGTGGGGACAGGAATACTCTACTGTAATGGTGAGGTGTTATAAAATATAAGCAGTCGGTATGCTTTGCTTCATGCACATAACTTCATAGGTTTTTTTTCCCTACACAGAGCTGTCAGTTTCCTATACACCGCCCAAATAAAGGTATGCATCAGAAAAATGAGTGCATGCTTGAAAACAAGATCGCCCATAGGGCAGGTATCTGCTGGGTTATTAATAAAATGGTTTAATGAACTTGCAGGGAAAACCAAAACAAAGCCAGAAATATAATAAACACGTGGACCTCTGTAAGAAACTGGAAAGAAGCAAATAAGGCCCCTTTCTGTTATATATCTCAAAAGAGAAGAATTTAAACTGCCCGACACATTACGTTCATTACCATAATATTTTATCTATACATGAATTTACATTTAGAGTCTGCAGGGAAAGTACGAATGCTTAAGGTCATTGTGAAGGCACATTATTAAGGTGCAGTAATAAGGAGAGCTTCATTCAAGTGCAAAAGTTATGTTGAAAAATGTTTATTTATTTATTTATTTATACAGAGATCTATGCTCATGTGAAAACTAATAAAGCGTTTCTATTGTACAAACAATGGGTCAGTGGGAATGGGCAGACAATGGAATATGAACGAATGGATTGTGTGAAAATTTTTGTCCGATGCATTCGTATCTCAAAAACATTATTTATTGTCAACTACATGCTTCATCAAGCCCATATGAAACATTTTTGGTGCTAGATCTTGTTTATAGTAACAAGGGGAGGGGAGAGGGGGAAATAAACACAAGAAATGATTCTGGCAGCAGCAAATTGCCTTTAAATGAAAATGTACAACAGACAACAGCATTTGCATGAGCATGAGAAAGTTTACGCAGAAATGAGGAAGCTCCGTATGTCTAATGTGCATATTGGAGCTGGAGTTATGTCGAGAAAAAATGGATTCTAAGAGAAAGAGAAAGGGAGAAAAGAGGAATTGATGAGGAGAGGGAAGAATTTGGTAAGGTCAAGAGTAGATGCAAGTAAAGAGGTGGAAAGGAGAAGAGAAAGTGTGGGGGGCATAAAAGGACATATCAAAATTTTCACCATTTTTAAAAGTAATACATAGCCCTAATGCAGGGTTAAATTAACGCTACTATTAAACATCTTAAAATATCGCTTGTTTGGCAATCCTGAACTCATTATTTGGATCAAGGATCAAGACAGTACTTGAATGTAATGGGATCCCTTTGTTATAACACTTACGCAATAAGAGCAATGTGAAGCCAAAGCATATTTCCGAATAAAAAGGAGTTGGCAAATGGGCATATCTGAGGCAAGGACAGAAGAGGATCGCAAGAGGCGGTCAGTGTGCTATCTGGAAGACGACTAGAAATAAATTTGAAGTCCATATGATGCATAAGCAGCAGCAGCAGCTTAGGTGTCGTCAACTAAAGTGAAATGCCTGGACAAGGTGGTGGAAGTGTATGCTGTTGACCATTCTTTCATGGATTATAGAAGAGATGATGATAAGCATGCCCAACATTTTTGGTGCAATTCTTAAGTATTCAGCACAAACACACATGAACATGAACATACACTGCAGAATGTAAACAGAGACAAGAAGCAGCAAGATATAAATTACATCTATTTTTAGCTCTTGGTGAGCCCTAACATCACTATTTGCGTGTGTCGTGTACCGTAATACATGCTCGCATGTGCATACTGAATGACAGCGTTTTAAAAGGATCCAATGAAATATTCAAGCAGAGAAATCAAGGAAACCACCATATCTCCACTAATATATTCTAACATGGCCGCATTGTATTTTCATTTTTTTTTTTTTTTTTGTTCGTCTTAACATCCAAACATAAGAACGAACCAATTTTTTTTTATGCATGTAAACAAGATAATTAGACCTGTTATCCAAAACACGACTCGTGACTAGCTGCTTGTCTAAAACATGTTATACTGGGCATCAGACCTAAGTTACTGTGTAATGGAAGAACTGTGTAATGTGAACATCACTGATGATAAATATAAATTCAAATAAACTGGTGATTTGAAAGAATGTAGGAAAAAGTAATGGAAATTTAAAAAGCAAAGGACTCACAAATCCATCATAGATCATATGGTCGCTGTACCAAGCACTAATGGAGTGTTTCATGGAATGGAAGCAGTTTGCAGCTAAAGAGGCAAAATGCTCAGATTAAATAAGAAAAAAAAAAAAAGTAATTGGTGCAGTATACATAATTAGAAACACGACAGTCCTTACAGGATGGTGCAGTTAGCACACTACCTTTGAGCTGTCTATTCTATGTTCGATTATAAACTGTCAAAATGGTGCTTCACAATCAGGGTGGTTGCATCACAAAGTACGCTGTTTTTTTTTTATTTTATTTCGGATGGACCTTAAGCTGGGAGCCTCTGCTAGCGGTAGCTGGTAGATGTTAAAGATCCTACGGTGTCTTTCAACAAAAGAGTATGGAGCTATCGCCGGCATCCTGGCCAGACTCAAAAATTCCTGCCCTCACGTTAAGGGGCACTGCATCAGCGGCACAGTTGCACTCCTCTAGAAATGATGTGACCCAGCAGCCATTGCTGCAGATGAGAGAGAAACACTTACGCGATTCCAAAATGATGGATGCATCAGTAGTTGTATATAGTTCAGCCTTCTTTTGTTCACTATGGCTACAGGGTGGTAATGGCCCAAACTAAAAGCAGACAATAGGCTCAGTTCTTCCACTTGTTAAACATAAGAGGCACTGAGTAAGCTTCAGGCAGCATAGTGATATAAACTAATAAAATAACAAGTTTGAAATAAACACTGATATACATTTGATTCTTACAAATATGCACAATACAAGACACACACCACTGAATAATTCATACTTTGCATTAATGCTGGTGATAACAGCATAGTAAAGATGAAGGGTAAACCAAGAAGAGAGCTTTGTCAGTTTTAGTCATGAGTAGATGGATAAGGAACACGTTTCTACGACATATTGAGAGGGAAAAGCCACTTGGACTGACAGCTGCCTTGGTTCAAAGCGTAATTCTGCTGCGGCAAAACCATGCCGTGCAGTCAAAGCGCACTGGATGCAATTTCGGACAAAACGTACATAATTTGTTTTGACGATGCATGAACATAATTAGCAGGTCATCGTAATATCCACTACTTTACAACAAAGAAGAGAAGGGAAATAGAGGCAGAGCATGGGGTTCCCACAGAAGGGAAACATGAATGTCCAAATTATATTGTATAATATTAAAAATTGGGAACAATAAAAAGTGACAGGCTAAAAACACTTTCATTTCCTTGTAACACTTCTTTCAAAGACCTCAAAAGCACATTCCATTCTCCATGTGCCGGATTGGAGAATAATAATGACAATAGTTATCTCACACCCTTGCTTTAAAATATAACTTTCTGGAAACATAAATCTCGGCTCAGGGACGAGCTAAATTACAGAAGGCAGCAAGTTCGCAGACAGACAAAGGATCAAGGGGAATAGGGAGACAAAGAACGCACATAAGTGGCAGAAGAGAGGGGCAGGAGGATATCAGTGAGTGAAGAGAGGAGAGGTGGGTATAAAGCAGCTGAGAATGGGAGAGGGTAGAGAGGATGGGAATGCCTGAAGAATGCATGGTGGGCTGGAGGACGACGGAAGGACGAGGATTGGAGGAGCAAGGCCAGAAGCTAGAAAACTCAGAGTCCACCAAGACACCTGCATTGGATGAGAACCTGGTCTCCTGAGAACTTAGGGACTGGTCTCCTGCTGAAGAATGCCAATAACACAGAGAGCCCTTGGACTTGCATGAGAAGCAGCCGAGGATGTGGACCTGTACTCCATGATAATACAGACGAAGGCCTCGTATGCATTGCAATGCGCTTTGGACATCTCAGAATGGACATCTCTGCAAAGAATGCTGAGACATCAGTCTGCTTATCGGCCAGTTTGGCAATGTCGTTCATCCAAGGCGGTTTTGATAGATGTGAGGCTATGAGCTGCAGGGACTGCACCTCTTCCAAGGATTGGCAAAGTAGTAAACTGGGAAGTTCAAAATCCGATCCTTGTGGTAGGATAAAGAGAGAACATGGGATTTTCTGCATTGAAAGACATGTTCCAAGTGGTGACTGACTGACTGCATTCTTTTTCCAGATCTGTTGAGATGGTTGCTGCAACAGTCTGCTCTCAGAAGTGTGGTGCTCTGTTCTGCACAAGGTGGAATCTTCCAGCAAATGGTGGAGATTTTCACAGAAGAGATCATCGATTACCAATAACAAAGTTGGTACGAAAACACTGCTTGTTTTATAACTGATGGAGATGGAGATTCACAACCAATGCACCGATAAAAAAACCTGTTTCTTCCACTTGCAGAGAAAAATCAGAGAGCCATTCAAGGAGTCCTTTGGGAATTCCATTATCAGATTGTTTTGGAAAGCAAGACTGAGGGCCATGTAGTATTAAATGCTCGATGGATATCCAGAAAGATGGCTTCGATCTCTCTTTTGAAATTTAGTGTGTTCATTAATTGTTATGAGAGAATAGCCAGGGTGGAAGCCAACTGATATTATCAGTGTGATTATAATCACACAATGTGTGATTATAATCACACATTAGAGAGTTGAAGAAGAGATATGCCGAAGGTTGGCACATTGATGGATTCCATCACTTTGCTATGATGGGTCTGTAGTTGAATGAATCAGAATGGAACGCTTCTTGTGAATAGGGTGACCAATAACTCTTTCCAAGATGAAGGCAGGGAGACTATCTGACTGAGAAAGACCTGGAGAAGAGTTAGGACAAAGGAGCTGATTTGGCTGACATGTGATTGAAGCACAATTTTTGAACATTACAGAACCAGCACCATCAGGTCCAGTCGTAGAGGAGGTGTAAAGAGTAACAGGACGCTCTCACCTATGGTCCAGAGCAGAAGTCCACGTGCTAATTGAGGAGTCTACTTGGGGGAAAGGGGTGGTAGGGGAAGGATGGTTAGGAAGCTTGACATTTTCAGTAAAGACGCAATAAAATAGTCTGCTTTTCACCAAGACGAGTCCAATATGGCTTCATCCTTTAGGAGTTGAAAAGGAGTGAATCTACAGAATGGGAATGTGTACTGAGACAGTCTGATTAGCTGTCATCAGTCTCTGGAGGATGGCGAGAGATGAGGTTTTGACGACAACTGATCTTGATGCTGGCTTCAGCTCATTGAATGATTGATAAACACTGGTTGCAGGCTATGTAAATGGACTTTAGTTCCATCAGTTTGGTTTGTCCTCCAGGTACAGAACCTAAGTTACATTTCTCATGGTTGCCTCACACATCTCAGTGTACCAGGGTTGGGATGTTGAATAGGACAGTTGGAATGTGAAGGGATGAATTGCAAAGGCGAGAAAGCAGATGTTGAGGAGGTATTCAGAACTGTTGATGTCAAGAGCCGATGAGATAATGGACCAGTTTGTGAGGGAGAGTAGTTTTGAGACCAGAGGAATATCCTTGCCAAACTGTCATGCACGTCGCACCTTGGCGATCTCTGAAAAATTGCCAGACACAAACACTTTCACAGGGCATGATCAGAAGAGCCAGAGGACAGGTTTGATATAATTGAGTATAAAATAAATGAAATAACTTTAATTTGAGATGTACAAGTCGGAAAGAAAAAGGCCAATGAAGGGCAGTGTTTGAAAAATGCCTGCTGCAACATCTTGGATTGTAGTTTTGATACTGATTTTCAGAGTTGGCATGGTGGCATTAATAATATAAGAAAGAGAGACTGGGATATGATGACAGCAGAAAATCCATGTATAGAAAATGCATGACAAGTTTGAGTCATTGAAGCTGCAGCGATGGTAGACCACACACAAACATACGTTGTTGGAGAGAAATGCACAGAAGGCAGAAATGCTCCATGAGGTGCAGGGGCTGCATGAAGGGAAACATGAATATACACAGGGAACACCACCACCAGCACAAGAGTTGGTCTGTCAAATCACAGGCGAGAGTAGCCAAAGAAGGAGACATGATCGGGACATCTTGTGAGAAAGGTTCTGTCAGACAGATAATGCAAGGCAGATGCAGCAGAAACCTGGATAGAGATAAGAAGTTTGTTCGAAACTTCAATTTGTTTGACATCCAGAGTGAGGGAGGGAGGATTAACAGACCAACACATTACAGCCTGAGGGTGAGGGGGAGGGGTACGACAGACATACGGTGGGAGGAGTGGAAGGGTATAACAGCAGGAGGAATGAATGGGGGAGACAGATTAGGAGTGTGTAGAGCGTAGGAGCCGAAGAGAGGGCAGCCAGGAGGGGTAACATAGAGGGCAGAAGTGGATGTGGAGAGAGTTTCAGCCAGATGTAAACACCGATTACAACCTGGTTTTACACTCCTGCAGCCCAAGTTCCAGCAAATGATCACAAACACTGTTCTAGGTGGGAAAGCGGAAGACAAATGCCCATTAAAAAAAAATATAATAAAGAGTGCTGTTTTTTGAAAAAAAACATAAAATAATTGTTTTTAATGATGCACAAGATTTTAGTTTTGGGTGCGTGGCAAGGAAGGGCAGAAGGAAATGGAAAGGATACATAGGTAGCTGTAGTGGGAAGAGGGATGCAGGGAAGAGAATAGAAGGTGAGATGGGAATGGAAAGCAGATATAGAGGATATATTGACAGACGCTGCATATTTAACGGTTATAGGTCCATAAAAAAAATCAGCCATCGCACAAATTCCTTCCCATCACACGCAAGTCATTGCATTTGAAGAAAAATAAAAATTTTCATTTGTAATGAATTTGGAATAGCACAGCAGTAATAATATAACTACTTAATTCACAGCATAAAAGTATAGCATATAGCAGTAGCTAATGTGCAAAGCTTGAGTTAAGAGCCCATATGCTGCAGCTAAAAGCCTGGTTCATAGAACATCATGGCAATGTTAAGCCATAATCCAGCAGCATTCAGCATTGTTTTCCTGCAAAATAATTCAGTGAACAAGCCATCACACTAAAAGTCACATTGGAGGGTCAGTGCTGTTTATGGCGTGTCTTCGCGCACTGTACATCGTCTCGAGGAAGGCACGCTGAAGGCTAGACATGGCTGCTGTTTTTTCAAGGTCAATTGTGCATACAACTCATTGTGGCGTGTTGGCGTTTGAGGAGGTAACGGTGTAACAGGTGTACGGGGCGTGCGTGGTGGCATGCCCTCACTCTACTGCTGCCTCCTTCCTCTAATTCTATTTGGATGTAGTTGAGTGCAGAGGGTACTGTCCTGCTTCCCCGCCATTCCCATTTGCGGCTACTGGCAATCTTGCGATCGCTTCAACTCAAAACTGAACACTGTTGTGTATCATCAACTTTTCAAAAGTCTGCGTTCGTTCTCAAGAAGTCCATTTCATGCAAGGTCTTAGAACTGTTATCATTAGGATTGGCCAGACGATGCATCCGATAGGCCTCTAAGCTCGTGTGCAATCCATTGTAGGCACGGGTTTTGGAGGGGCTGGCTCTTCCCACACTGGTGGTAAAGCTGGCCAATTCTCATAGTTTTGTAGAGCTGCTTGATCCAGGAACCATGCCATTGGATTCATCTGGTGCTGAATAGCATGGTGGGCACGCCTGCAACCGAGGCACCAGCCATTGAGATTTTCATATACCAACTGTGCTCCTCTGCCGTTCTTCCCCATTATGATGTTGACGATATCCTATTCTCCTGTTCATATCGCCGTCGCTTCTCTTGTTCACGCTTCTGAGCCGCGTTGGCCAAGTACAAACTTCACACTTTGTGTTTCTAGCTGTACCTCAGCACTTAAACTCATTAATGCAAGGTTGCTCTTTTCTTCACTACACCGTATTTGAACATGATCAACCAGTGCTCTTCATCTTCAGTTAAAGGACATTGCAAGAATCAAGGCCGTGAAGTCAGCTCTTCTTGCACATTTGACGTGTTCACATAGGTATGTACCTGCATCACAGTGCATAAAACAAACATTCAAATACGATGTTCCAACTTCTGTTTTTAAAGCAAACAACAGCACAAATTTAACAGTACACTCTAAAATGGCATTCCATTACGTTTAACACCCAACTTATGCAAAACAACAATTTATGGTTCCATCATTTGCAGAAGACCAAGTAATGACTTTCCTTGATATAACACACTCGGGATCTGCTTTGATGGTGTGTGTGTGTGTGTGTTTTGAATTATATGCACTCCCAAACTGCTGAACGAAGAGCTTGAAAACTGCTGTTGTACTGTGGGGGGCGGGTAAAGTGAATGGGAAGGTTTTAGTGGTTATAAAAAAAAAATCATAGTCCGCAGGGGTTAGGGTGGGAGGTATGACCTCATTATTTCATGTAAATATATAAGGTAACATAGCCGCCAATCATGAGTAGGAGGGAGGCATTACGAAGTTCCACTAAAATATGCCACATCCTGGGAGATTACCCCGTCCATAGCGGATGGGTTCTTCAACTAGTAATAATCGGAAGGCCAACAGGATGTTCCATTTTGAATTTTTTTTTT
>CM068953.1:92320676-92332157 GCA_035128595.1 Eptatretus atami | reverse complement strand
CCTACCCATATAATTCCAGCAGTGGTGTGTGTGTGTGTGTGTGTGTGTGTGTGTGTGTGTGTGTGTGTGTGTGTGTGTGTGTGTGTGCGTGCGTGCGTGCGTGCGTGCGTGCGTGTCTGTGACGCTGTTTCTCGACAACCACTGGTCCGATCTAATTGAAACTTGCCAGTATATTGCTGGGGCCCTGAGGATGTGCCTTTTCAAGGTTTGATATTAATCGGACAAGTGCTTCCCAAGTTATGGCCATTTATTTACCAACCAATGACAAGACACGTTGTTGCGTGGGCGTGGCCGATGGGAAGGGAACCTCAGCCACGTTCCCAATTACGGGTTACAACGTACGGGCTTCCGGATAATGATGACTTCGTGTATTCTAATAATTTCTCGATTTCTTATGCGCATTTATAGATAAACACAATGCCCCAAGTTATGATCGTTTTCATATTAGACGGTGCATAAATTTCGATAACATCAGAGTGCTGGTATGCTCCGAACCAGGAAGTAATTTTTTTTTCTCTTCTCTCTCTTTTTGTTTTTCCTTGCCACGACATTGCGAAAAGGTAAAATACGTTGGCGCTAATTGAATAATTGGGTATTAAAACTAAATTGCGAAATAATCGTAACTGCGAATAATATGCGAACTTCCGGGCCACGCACGTACGGGCATGCGAGAGCGAAGAAACGGCCTGTGTGGTTGTTGTTTGTTGCTCGCGGTTGAATATTTATTTATTAAATGTTATTTTATTTTTTTTTTTTACCTGCACGTACTAGTATTTTTAATTCAGGTTATTAAAAATGCTTACCTATGTGTTTTCTGGCTGAATGTCTGACACCGTTTTCCTGTGGCTAGTGTCAATGTCTGGTTTTAGGTCTTGTGCTGAGGCAATCCTTAAAACAGCGTGGAGGTTGCCATCGTGCGTGATCTGTGCTTTGGTCTTGTTTTGACTTAATTATTGAGAACATCTGTTGATAGGTGCTCCCAAACATGGACAGAACACGAGCAGCATGAAGTCGGAGCTGTGGCATCAAACCAGGGGGGCAGCAGACGGTAAAAGTCCTCAATTGCAGCATCCTGGAACTTCGCTCTCAGACCACTATCGCTTTGAAGCTTTATTAACTCCATCTGAAGGTGATGAGGTGCACTGCAGACGTCGGTGGTGAAAGGATTGGTAAAGATGGCAAAGCCTGAGTGCTGTGCTTTAAAGTCAGAGAAGCGCCGATCAAACTCATTCATTAACGGCTCAGTTTGGTAGCCAACCGAGCACATGAAAAAGCACCTGGAACTGAGGCTGAGATGCTCTGACAAACGGGAAGTGGCAAGATTATCCTGTTCACTTGGGACTTCCAAAGGTCAAGTTTACGCTGGAAAGCTGTGATCATGTCGGACATCTGCGTGATGACTTTGTTGCGTCCCTGCAGTCTCTGATTGAGTTGGGCGAGATGCTCCGTTATGTCGCACAACATAGCAAAGTCACACAGCCAGTGGATCTGACAGTTCAGACAAGGGTTTTCCTTTACTTGCATGAAAAGAGCAATTTCCCTAAGCTCAAAAAACGTTTGAGGACTTCTCCTACTCAGCCACCTTACTTCTGTATGGTACGGCACATCTCCATGCTCCGAGCCCACCTCCTGCAAGAACAGCTGGAACTGCCGGTGATTCGGGCCACGTGCCCAAATGAAGTTTACTGTTTTCATAACCGTGGTCATTATATCATCCAGCTCCAGAACCTTTCCACAGAGAGCTTCTTGATGGATTAATCAATGATATGTTACCAGAGGTGTGTGGCAGTTACTTGTTTGCATTTTCTCCTTCATTAGTCCCACCAGGCTTTTTTTCCTCCACACATTGCAGGTGCACCATCGGTAGTTAGTCCCACCAACTTTTCCCACGGTAATTCACTTTTACTTACGGAATTCTCCACCACATCAAAATGATTTTCCGGTTCCGTTGTGGTCCCGTGCATGGCAGCTACGTCCAAGAGCTCCTCCGTGACAGAGGTCCGACTTCACGCCTCTAATAAAAACGGACAGCTGCGCTGTATCCGCGTTGTCTGTGCTTTCATCAACAGCTAATGAAAATGCCAGGTAACTGCGTGTTTCTTCATCCAGCTGTGTTGCCAGATTTCCCGCTAGTTCCTTAACTCGGTCCGCGATGGTGTTTCTTGCCAAACTGACATTTTTAAAAGTTTGTATCTGGTCGGGGCACACTTGCTCACACACCTTCAGCATGCACTGCTTCAAAAATGCACCCTCTGAAAACGACTTTGAAGCTCGGGCAATTTCTTCAGCCACAATAAAGCTAGCTTTCACTGCTGCATCGTTTTTAGCTTTAGCTTTTGTGAACATATTCTGCTGCGATTGCAGTCCGCCTTTTAATTCTTGGACAATCTGCTGTTTTTCTTGGAGGCTAAACTTGGCATATTTAGCTCCGTGTTTGGTGTCAAAATGCCGACGGAGATTGTACTCTTTAATGACCGACACCGCCTCATAACACAAAGGACATACCGGGTTTTCTCCTTGAAGCACAAATGTGTTCACTTTCCCATCTTTCTTGAAACTGCCTTCCATCTGCATCAACTTTTCTTTTCCTGGACATTTTGGGATCAAAAGTAGATATTTCTCAATTCCACTTGCTGGGAAAATCGCCGACACTGATGTGGATACACTGCTATCTAGAGGCGGGAAGCCGTCACTTGGCGCGTAACATAATCGAAATGCATTGTGGGAGATGTAGTTTATGGTCAATGCACACTGTAAAGCAGCATAGACTTATTTTAATACACCTTTTAAGCTCTCGCGGGCCACATAAAATGACGTGGCGGGCCACATTTGGCCCGCGGGCCTTGAGTTTGACACATGTGGCCGGTACGGGATAGTCGGCAGTAGTATCTTGTAGTTATCCCGGTCTGCTCAACATCAGGGTTGAGTACCCAACAACTAAACGTTTTAAACTAACTAGTGGGCCCGTTTTAACCAACTAATTCAACCAACTAATTCAACCAACTAATTTTAGCTAACTAATTTTAACTAACTAATTTTAACTAACTAATTTTAACTAGTTGGTCCGATGGACTAAAGTTTCATTGGTCCTTACAGCCTTGTTGTATACCCACCTGCTGTACCTGTACTGCTTGAGCATGAGCTTGCCTCTCACCAAGCCCAGATGTGCTTGGGTCCAGGGTGGGGATTACAATGTTCATTATTGTATATTACAATGTGATACGACGATTCTTATTGTTGTTACCTCTGCCAGCGAAGGTGAAGGAGGTTGCGTTTTCACCCCTTTCTTTCTGTCTGTCTGTTTGTCTGTTTGTGTGCAGGATATCTCAAAAAGTTGTTGACCGATCCTGATGAAATCTTGTGGACATGTTCGGTGTGTGAGAAGGAAGAACTGATTGGGTTTTGGTGAAGATCCGGATCCGACAACTAGAATTTCAGTGATTCTTCACCATTGAGAGATTGGGCTAAACTCAAATTTAGCACTATATCTCAAAAAGTTGTGGACGGATCTGGATGAAACCTTGGTGGACAGGTTGGGTGTGTGACGAGGATGAACTGATTAGATTTTGGTGAAGATCTGGATCTGGATACGAGTTATTCAATTTTTAAAGCGATTCTTCACCATTGAGAGATGGAGCCAAAAATGATATCGTACTGAACAGCATGATATTTCAAAAATGTATTGGGCCCGATATGTTCTCATGGATCAGGCACTAGGTTGCGGAGGTGTGCGCTCCTCTGGGTGCCCTTCTAATTATTATACATGAGCCTTTCATGAATAATGTGATGTAAAAATCTGGTGTCTGCTCGACTCCAGGCTGCTCTCGCTCTTGAGCCTGTTGCGAGAGCAAGATATCACGAGAATGTGAAGAACCTGCACCATGACTTTCAGCATGTTATTACCCCGTGCATGCAAAGTGAAAAGTGGGGTTTAAAGCAATCGGTTCATTTCTGTCTGTCTGTTCTTCTGTCCACAAAAGTCAGTATGTGATCGAGGAACAACTTGATTTCAATTGAATGTTATATTTTGAACACTAATCAGAACATGAATTGGAAAATGAACCAATGGTTCAGGTCCGTCCGTCCATTTGTCTGTCTTATCAGTTTACTCGTACAAAAGCCCATCAATAATGACACGTTGGAATTATTTTATTCAAAATATTCGTGGAGACTAAGATATGATGTTTCAGAGCAAGAAAACGTTATTTTAAAACGCATGTACAAATTTAAGTTAACCTATGTTTCTTTATCTTCTCGGACGTAACATTTTGACGGTACAGCCTCGCGAACGTGCCAAACTCTGAAGCCTCGGCCTAGCGTCAGGTGTACTTGTATCTTTATTTATTGGACATCTTACGGACGTAAATGAACACTCATTTAACTCTGCGTGTGTTACACATCATGTGTTGCGAATTTCACCTCTCTGCGCCTTGTATATATTGTTGTTTTTTTTAAGTTTCTGTACACCGCCCACGAGGCCTGTTGCAAGTCACCGTCTACATTTCCAATAGAAGAGATGTAATTATTCTTTTGTGAAAAATATTTTTCCAGTTTTTAATCAAAAATTTGACATTCACCGTCAACTGTGGGACCTTGTATAGAAAGGTGTGTTTCTTTCTAGATCATGTCCAATCAATTTAATTGGCCACAGGTGGACTCCAATCAAGTTGTACAGACATCTCAAGGATGACCAAAGGAAATTGGATACACCTGAGCTCAATTTGGAATGTCATATCAAAGGGGTTGAATACTGATTGACGCAACACATTTCAGATTTTAATTTTAAATTATTTTTGGAAAAATTTCTAAAATATGATTTTACTTTGTCATTATGGGTTTTTTTTGTGTTGATCGGTGACAATTTTTTTTTTTATATAATCCATTTTCAATTCAGGCTGGAACACAACAAAATGTGCTGAAAGTCGAGGGGTGTGAATACTTTCTGAAGGCACTGTATAATGATGTAATAATGTGGGCGAAGGCATATCTGACGACGCCAAAGAGTGCCGTTCCAGTTTTCGTCGAGTTTTTTTTAATTCTAATTTTTTATTTTTTAATTCCTTTGGAAGCATTGATAAATAACTATGGTAATTATTTGAGGAGAAAGTACATGAAAAAAAAATTGATTTTTAGTTGTCCTTTAAGCTTTGGCTGGGTTTAGTTTTCCTTTACCTTGCCTTTTCATTTTGACAAGCCATGCCTACCTGTCACTTCGCAGACTGTTTAAATCAAAAGGCAGCATGTTGCACTTTACAAACATATTGCATCTGTGAGCCTCTATGAGGATGTAAAATGGTGTGAAAACAAGGATCTTTTATGACTTTTGTTTGGTGTCGTGGTAGTGATTGTTACCTCCGCCACCGAAGGTGAAGGAGGTTATGTTTTCACCCCTTTCTGTCTGTCTGTCTGTTTGTCTGTTTGTGGGCAGGATATCTCAAAAAGTTGTGGACGGATCTGGATGAAATTGTGGACCGGTTAGGTGTGTGACAAGGACAAACTGTTTAAATTTTGGTTAAGATCTGGATCCGACTACTAGAGTTTTTAAAGTGATTCTTCACCATTGAGATGTAGGGTCAAAAATGATATTTAGCCTTGGTGGACATGTTGGGTGTGTGACGAGGAAGAATTGATTCAATTTTAGTGAAGATCCGCATCTAGATCCAGATCTGATAATGGGCCATTTCATGGAAAGTGGTCCTGGAAGCCAGAATTTTTTTTAACACTTGCCTAATAAGCTGATTTTTTTTCGATCACAGAAGTGCAGATATTTTTATAATCAAGTGTAGCATCTTCATTTCGGCGCACCGATGCCGAGTATAGGATGTGGCAAGTACTCCAATTTTTTGCGGCTCACAGTCCATAATTTCCTTAATCTTGAAAAATAGACAAAAACGCAGTAAATTTCATGAAAACAGTGGACTTTATTATTCAACATGTCAGAACAGATACCAAAGCAGTTCACAGCAACACCTTTTATCAATCAGTTTTCCATAGTCAACAGCAATGAGCTGATGAATCCTATCTTTTGCATGTAACTTATGTGACAATGATATACAGTATAATGTACAGTGCACAGAATTGAGGAGGTGTTTGCTTACTCAAATGAAGTTCCTTAAGCTGGTGTAGCAGGCCTATCATGAAATTGTAGAAATAACCAAGATTACATCTTGCTTCCTATGAAAATCATGCAATGAAATGTGTAACTTACGTGACATCACTTAAGTTACAAATGTTACATATTGTTAATACAGAGTCATGGTGTGTTTTCACATTTAACAACGTAGAATTTAACATGAATAGCTATCATGAACAGGGAAATTTGTTGGAATGAAGGGCAGTTTGGATCAGAAAGCCATTGACGGTGACATATTTTGACAGTTTCTAACTAGTGCTCGGAGAGTAGGTCAAACTGGGCAGACACCATCAGTGACACTTTCACTGAGGCAAAATGAAGTGATTAATCACTGATTCATAATCGAATTAATAATCTGGGTTGTGCACATACAAGGAGTGGGTGGTCAAGGCCAGGGTGAAATGTATGGCGGCGTGGTAGTTGACAGACACCGACATTTCTCACAAAATTATGCGGACAGGTCTATACATCAATTGTTGTCTAGCCAGCGTCTGAACAATGCGTCGACGTGATTTGCGATATCGACCTTGAGCCCAAGGAATCTTGTTGTTACTGGAATGATGTCGCTATTTTTCACCTCAAACAGAATGTCCTGTTTACATGTAATGAGTACATCATCTTTATCTCAATTGCATTTCGCAGAGTAGCCGACGAATTTCGGCTACCATTGCCATGAAAGTTATATTGGCTGACTTGACATTTAAACCCGAAAACCAACCAACCAACCAACCACGTGTCACCACGAATTGGGATCGTGCATATTGCTTATGAAACCTTTATGCAGGGGTTTGGCATTAACTGGGCAAGTATGGCCGGGCAACCCTGCACATAGTTGGATTCGCCTGAAAATTCATTTTTGATGGTTGCCACGTGTATGAAGGAATATAATCTGCTTGCATACCTGTTCTGCAAAAATTACTTTGACAGTATCTGTAATTTCTGTCTCGATTGCCTGGGAAGCATGAATTTTGCAATTCAGGATTTTCCACATTCATCATCTTTACAAAATAAACTGACTTCTACAATGGTCGGAGCACTTTGTTGTGACTCAGTTTAACATTGAAATCTATTGGAGTAATGAATTATGTTAAACGGTTACATTGTTAACACAGTGTAACTTACGTGACATCTTTCCGTACGTTGCGTGACGGGAAGTGTAAGTTCGCAGATGACGATATGTTATATTCCAGTCCTTAATATCACCATCCATTACACTTCATACGTCAGTTTATTATTTCCACAAAACTATCAGTTACTTATGTAATAGACATTCATAGGTATTTTGAATCGCATGAAAAACAGTTAGAATTTTTAGATTTTCTAAGTAACTTACGTGACAGTAACAGTACAGCCTACCAATGATCAGAGACATTGAGAATACTTTACTGATGGGTACTAAATCAATGCTATACATCAGCGTTTAACAGTGAGTAATGTCTGGGTCAAACAGCACATTACTGTGAAATGGAGTAGGGGGATTTCCTCGTCACTTTGCTTCCGAAGTATAACTTACGTGACGTGAAATGGATGTAATTCACCATTGAGAGATAGGGCCAAAAACGATCCAGTACTGTATGGCATGATATTTCAAAAATGTATTGGGCTGATATGTTCATGTGGATCAGGCATTACATGGCGGAGGTATGCGCTCGACCGAGTGCCCTTCTCGTTGTTTGTGTGCTCTTTCCGTGTACTATTATCCATATATTTTTCTCTTGCTTCAAAGTAAGCCTATATGTAATTCTGTCCGCTCCTTCTGTGTCTGTCGTTCTTTATTCTAAACGGTCCTTGCTATCATAGAATAATAAAATTGGTACCTTCATTGGAACGGCTATGTTGTTACAAGTCCTCCTCCCTGCTCTTCTGTCCAGGAAAGACGGGCTTTTTTTAAAATAGGCATCTCTTATGATTAAACGGACACTAAATTTTGTTCTCAAAGTAAATTGATTCTTAGCTTTCCAACAGTACCATTTTTGTTATTTTACGGCAGCAGGAAACCTTTAAAATAAAGTGTGACAGATGGACGTTGTTCCTTTTGGAAATATAAAATGCTTGCTTAATGTTTCTGACTGTGCGATGTGTTGTGTGCAGGAAAATGGCCTTGTGTCTTGGTTGTGGTTCCAACAGTCTGCTGCCTAACTCTCATTATGGCCAAGAGCAGGTTGTCTGCCTTGAATGTGGTCTTGTGGCAGATGAAGGCCATGTGGCCAATCTTTTACCAGAGGAGCTCCAACCAATTGGTGAGTTATTTATAGATAATGAAGAGCCCTATGCACTCATGTAGCTCTGTTCTGATTCATTTGAATTGAAATGAAGCCTTCAACTACTCGCTGGAGACTTTCATCAATCTGCTCGTGGATTGATGAATGGTCAACAGTGTTGATAAATTCATATCGGAGCAGAAACCCTTGGAGAGCTAAAGATTCTCACCAGAATGTTTTTTTTTGGTGGGGTGGGGGGGCTTGGGTGTCTTAATATTCTTTTGCTAAGTACTAGTAAAGAACCAGTTTTGACAGATGGGTGAATTCCCCTCGAATTGGTGGTTTAATAACACACGTACAATACCCTCTTTCAGTAAGAGCGGCGCTATATGCCATATGTAGGAATTTACGTATAGAGAATGTGTGTGCTCCCCGAGGACCTAATTTTATTTATTTGTTTTTTTACTTCCTAACCACCACTTAGTTCAACCACCGGTTTTCAATTTGTTCCATCCAGCGATCCAGAAGTGCATACAAGTCCATCAGACGCTTCTTGAATTACAGTACGATACGTCGCTGAACGTTATATTTGGTTTACCAATTTTCATCCCTTCTTGCTGCGCTAATACAGCACTTTCAAAATGACATAATCACTCCCCTGATTGCTCAGCACGTATGCACAGAAACTCCGAGTAACGAAGGAAATCATGACTACATGGACATATTCCATGTCTCCCCGACAAGGATTGCGGAATGAAACGACCAACAAAAAACTTTTAAAGAAGCTGAAAGAACTTGTAAATGTACATGCGAGAAAAGGGGGTGCCTCTGCACAACGAAACAGTTGGAGAACTTCCTGATCAACTCGTCCAAAAAGTTGACATGTTGTAGTTCATATTGCAAAAGCTCCTGACTATATGGGCCAGTGAAAGGCCGATGGTTTGCAGATGGTGCGTTATAACCAAACCTTCGTGCTTATTAACACAGATGGGAAGGTCATTTCTGGGGCTTGTCGTTGCACAAAATAAGTTTAAAATGAAGATATTTACTCTTATTCATGTTTGGGAGAAGGTGATTGGAGGGGGGGGGGGGGGGGGTGGGGAGTTTTCACCTGGCTGTGAGTGCCGTTACAAGTATATATTTGTGTATGGTTCCGGGGCCACGAAATTATACTAGCTTTTTGCATCTATTGGTGAAAGGAGAAGTATGTGTATGTGTGTCTGTCCTCCATCCACCGGGCATCCTCCATCCATCTAAATCTTTCTTGGAAAATCAGAGCTAATCGGTCTGCAATGCCTTTGTCCGTAGCTCATTTGAGTACTGCTCTCCTCTGAGCTGATGCCCCACCACCACATCAGTCTCTCCTGGATGCTGTGGAATTTAAAGCTCTCAACATTATTGGAATCTCTAGTGATGAGGCTGAAGCCCAAGTTCTGTCACTTTTCCCATCACAAGCAGGTCAGTGGTCTCTTTTCTACAACCTCTTCTCTGATATTGCTCCCTCTGCTCTCAGTCCTCCGACCCTCCCCAGAAACTCAAGGATGCACATGGTCTTCCAGTAACTGCACATCTCAACTCTTTTGTTCTTCACCTCTCCTGTCTGTGGAACCACCTTCCAGAATCCATTCTGTCCTCCAGTGCTTGAAGCAGGCAGTGCACTGTTGCTTGTGTCATCCCCAATACTGACTTGTGATCTTTATCCCTCCCCCCCCAATCAATCCTTATTGCAAAAACAAACTCCTGTTTTTACTTCCACTTCTGTGATTGGGTGCTTGTTGCAGTATCCCTGTTGTACATTCTCGATCTCTTGTCCTTGCCTTCGTTTTTCCTTGCATCCCTTATTTATGCAAGTCTCCCTCTATTTTGTCCCTCAACCCTGCTGTTTTGGTCTCCCCCCCCCCTACCCCTTCCCCTCTGTGTACTGTTCATTTAATGCTGCCACATCCTGGTCCATTCTGTTTATTTATTCTTACACAGCCTGTGGCTGCTTGGCTGCTTGGCTGCATCATTTTCTGGGGGCACTGCTGGGCTACTGAAGCAGTGCCCCGTTACCAGAAAGCTGGTACTCATTTTTCCGACCTCAGAAAGATGACAGGCTGAGTCAACCCACCTGGTGTTAATTCAACGGTGCGACTGGCTCAAACTCAAGATCCTGAGATCTTCAGTCGGCAACCTAGCCATTAAGACAACACCAGACTTGTCCGTTCTGTGTTCTCACTCCTCCAGAGCCTCGACATCGCAGACCAAAAAAAAAAGTGATCATTTCAGATTTGAAACTGCGGACGCAGTTGTGCTATGCTAGCGGGACATTCCCACTAAAATCGTAAAACAATGATGCAATTCTGCTCTAAATATGAAAGCGATGTTGCTTGTCAATTACTGCAGGAGAAAAAAAAATATCATTGTGAACTTGAATTATCTTCACTTGATCATGTTATTTGCATTTAGTCCTGCAATGCGCTTTGATCTCCATTTATTCCCACAGCATCAATTGCTTTCCAGATTAATAGGAAACATCTCTGCTCCAAACATAAAAATTTTTATTGTAATTTTCAGCAGAATGTTAAAACTGTCATTTTAAAGCCATTAATGTTCTTTATCCAGCTGTGTTCAGAGAACAAAGCTCTTACATTTTGAAACCGTGCCGAGCAGATGGAGGTGGGAGTAAATCATTTCAAACTAGCATGGTTACCTGGCGTTGCCCGGGTCGGGTGGAGGGGGAGGGGGGGGAGTACTGAGAAGTGGGAGAAGCAGGAGAGCCGTCAGGGCTGAGAAATGGGGCAGGAGGCTGAGTCTTTGGACGGTGATGAGGCTGAGTCTTTGGGCCTCTCACTCTCTCACCGCAGGCAGGTCGGTGGTCTTTCTGTCTTCTATTGCCTCCTCTCCGGTTTGCCCCCCCCCCCCTCGTGCTATGTCTGCGATATGTCCCCCCCCCCCCCCAATTTTTCCACAGGGTGCTCAAGGTCCGCCAGCAACCCTCTTCTGGGTAAAACTACCAAAATCACAATCACTGCTCACCTTCACTCTTTCATTCCTCTTTTTTTTCCCGCCTTTGGAATAAACTCCCACACTCTCTTAAATCCCATTCTTCACTCCAGGTCTTCAACACAGCTGTTCACCACCACCTCTTATCTTCCCCCATCCAAA
>CM068953.1:92294500-92304842 GCA_035128595.1 Eptatretus atami | reverse complement strand
CATCAGGAAAACGAGCCACATGTCCAGACAGCCGCAGCTGATGCTCACGGACTATGCAGGTAACAAATCTAATTTGAGTATCTCAGCAACCGCTCGTTGGACACAAAGTCTGACCAGCGATAGCCAAGGATTCTCCGAAGAGACCTGGTACCAAAGAATTAAGTCTCCATCTCAGATCCTTGGTCAGAGTCCAAGTCTCACATCCTAGAGCAAGACTGGAAGCACGCAGGACCTGAAGACTTGGATTATTGTCCTCGCCGACAGGTACCGGCAGCGCACACCCATTTCCAGTGAATCCATTGACTCCCAGGCCCGACCCAGACGTCTATTGACCTCTGATCACAGCCGCAGAGACATGAATATCACTGCCAAGGTAAGAGAATCTCTGCCCGACCTCAACATTCTCACACAAACAGGCACAGACAGGACAGCGGCATCTAAGATATCATTGAAAGCCTGGATCTTAGTTTTGACCAGGAAACCCGTAATCCCAGCGGCTCGGACTCATCATTCAGCACACTCGAGGTCCCAAAAGGATGTCTAAAGTCTCCGCAAAGATGACTGCATCATCTGCGAAATCAAGGTCAGAGATCTTGACATTCCCAAACGATGCACCGCAGCTTGATCTCTCCGATATCTCCTAGAATCCAGTCCAGACAAGTCTGAAAAGTGTGGGGGCCGTACACACCCCTGACTAACTCCAGTAACAACTGGGAATAAGTGCAGATGGTACCACCACATCTCACAGCACTCTCAGTACCAGAAGTAGAGTTCAGACATCAGATCGATCAGTTTTTGGTGGCACCCCACGAAGACCAGAATCCTCCAGAGGGCATCCGTTCACTGAATCAATGCTTTAACAGAGATCAACATAGGCTGCAAGCAGCCCTGCCGAAACTCTCTTGCGTTCGGTGAGGACCGGCGAGAGCAGGAAGACGGCAATCGTTGAATCTTTGTGTGTAAAGCCTGACTGCTCTGGACGCGGTGCTCAAGCAGATGGTGGCGAACCTATCAAGAAATTATCCGAGCAAAGACCTTGCCGGCACTGAGAGCAGCGTCACCCCTCGGTGTTGTTGCAGTCTTGGCGATCACCTTCCCCTTCCAGAGGGACAATAACCGCCATCTTCCCAGTAGTTGGATGATGCCTGTGTTCCAGGCAGAGCACAGAACTGCATGCAACGACAGTGCAGCATTTCCACCAGCCCTGAGAAGTTCAGCATGGATGCCACACATCCTGGAGCTTTACCCCATTTCAATCTGTTCAACCGCAGCCTGTGTTTCCACAGCGAAGTGGACCACAGTTGATTGATGGTCAGCAACAGGGATTGTAACACTCCTTACGTCCAACTCGACAGCTGTGGATCAAGCCTGGTACAACCGCTCAAAGTAAACGGCAGCGGTGCTTTCACTTCGGACTCCTCTGTCAAGAGCCTACCACCCCTCTGCTTAACTGCAGTACACCGAGGGATGGGCTTGGATGACGCAATGCGGAATTCCCTGTAAGCAGGATGAGAATCCTTTGATCACAGGTGATGCTCTACCCCCTCACAGATTCGCTCCATCGCCTCCTTGTCCACCTTGGCGTGTTGCGAATCTGGAAGCCATGAGCACACAACAGCCAGAGTCCTTATAGATCAGTTTATCGTAAGTATGTGGTTTCTAGTTAGGATCCGTCCTAGTCAAATGGGAATAATGTTCGTGCGCTGCGGAGTTATTTTGATAGTCAGGGTTTCTTTTACATTTTACATCACTTACAACTACAACAACACCTTCGCTCCATCCTGACCGACACTCTGCACAGCATTCTTCGCGCGCGCCTCAGCGAGCACGTGTGTGGGGGGTTTAACATGAGCATGGCGTCCTCTTCGGCCAATCGGCAAGGAGCGGGCGTCTCACCGCCCCATCTCCCCCAGCACCATCGCCATTATGCACGGGCCAGAGGTGAGAGGTAGGCGGAGCTACAAATGCCCCGATCGGGACTCCACCCAGAAGGTGGGAGTTTGCCCCGCCTACCATGGCCCGTCCAATGGGAGAAGCGGCAGGAATCGCGCGATGGGTCCGACCAATGAGGAGGCGATGGCCAGGAGAAGGAGGCCCCTCCCTCCTAAAAAGCCATGTGGGTGGTTTGTCTGACGAGCGTTGGGGGGACTGTGTGCTCGTGGCAGAGCGTTTCGCACAGACGGAGATCGTGGCGTTTGCCGAGGCGCCAGTGATCATGTGTGAGAATTTCTGGTGGGAGAGGACATTTTCAGTTCAGACATTCACCTGGCATCCAAAGCCAGTGATGGTTGTCGACAATGGCTCTGCAGACGGTCGTGGTCGTGGACTTGGGTCGTGGTTCGAGTCCCACCGTGGGGTTCGAGTCGGTGTGACCGCACAAGGCGGGACAGGTACCCCGGGCCGGCTCTACCGACTGAAGACCCATTGAGGTCCATCGGTTTGGCCGTGGTGTGTGTGTGTGTGTGTGTGTGTGGTGTGTGTGTGTGTGGTGTGTGGCGCGGTGTGTGTTGTGTGTGTGTGTGTGTGTGTTGTGTGTGTGTGTGTGGTGTGTGCGCGTGTCCCCGTCTGTAAGTAAATCGTATAAGTGTTTCTTTTCCTTGTAATTACATTTTCTTCTATTGTGATAACTCTGCCTAATGTCTCTTGTTCCCCGATTATTGTAAATAAATACTCATTTCTGTGTTTCTATCATTGGTTGCCACGCTGCGACGGGAACTAGAGCTTCATTGTTGCCGTAATCGGCAATCGCCCGGCAGGATTCTGGTACTCTCCGCTCGGGTACGGCTGGATCCGGCTTGGTAACGGCCCGGATCGCGCAGATCTGCCGAGGGTGAATTTCGCGGTAGTTTGGACGACGTGGTATTTAGGTAAATTGAAATTGGCAATCGACCCTATCCATGTGCTCGACCTATTGTCCAATCTTCAGTCCAATTAAGGGACCGTCGGCTCCGGAGTATCCGGGTGACGACCTATAAATTTCGGGTGTTCGTGGAGCCGACTTACTGCTCAATCTCGCGGTCGTGCTCGCCACCAACACCGCGGCCCACAACAAGCGGCACGTGCAGTTTTATTCCTCAGCTCCCTGAACAGCTCAGCTCTGCCATTCAGCCTGGCCCTGCGATTCTGGTCAATGGCATCCAGTGTCCCCTGAGAGACAAATTCTTCTTTGCCCTTCGGTGAGTTCCAAGACATCCACCGGCACATCAGGACGGTGGTCTTGAAGGCACTCCACACTCTACAGGACCTCCCAAAGCACCCAGACCCCCCAATATCCCCTCAGCTTGTTCACAAACCTTCAGCTGCCCTCTCATCCTTGAGCTTGCCAACATCCAGCGTAGGCTGGGATGTGTACCGTTCTCTTGATTTAAGTGGCAACTTCAAGTTGCTACAACAAGCCGGTGGTCAGTATTGAGGAACTGAGCACTCCGTAGACCTGCAGTTCTGGATCATCCTCCAGCGACCATAACGAGGACATGGTCAATCTCCTTTGCCATACCGCCAGCGTGGAATACCAAGTCCAGCGATGAGCTTGTGGCGCTGAAACCATGACCGGCCCCCTAAGTCCATGACTTCTGCAAAGTCAAGGACTTAGTGCTATTCTGGTTCATAGTTCCTGACCCATGGGAGCAACACATGTTCATAACCATCCCTTTCAGTTCCAGTCGATGCTTTGAAATCCCCCAAGACGAAGTTATCTCGTCATGGGGCACTGATCAACCACAGACTCAAGCGTGGCGTAGAATGCATCTTCACGGTGAGATCACTCGCCTCAGTCGGAGCATAGACAGAGACCACGAATGACCCTAAGGAGTGACGAATCCTTAGTCTCTAATACGCTCGTTGACCGGTGTTACCTCAATTATTATTGGAGTCAGCTTATTGGACACAGCTACGCAACTCCTTGGGAATGGTAACCATCAGAGCGACCAGACCAATGTAGGTGTAACCACCCACCATGACTCGCGCAATCCGGTCCTCCGAACCTCGAGATTGCTGCAATACCGATGTTCAAACGCTTGAGCTCAGATGATGACGGAGACAGGTAATCATCCTCTCTTCGGGATAGACATTCCAGGCACCCCCGACCGCCTCAGGTTAACCAAGGAGCCGCGCGTCTGGTGGACAACACCGCAGCACCACTCCGACACACTCTCCCCAATCTGACCCAGGAATGTTACCCCGTGGTTTCCCTCCTATAATCAAAGATTGGGGTCCCGAAGGCTTTGCCCCAATCCCGTCATCGGTGAGCTGCCCTGCGAAGGGAAGCTGCACAGGAGGTACTCCACGGAGTGGGTTTTCAGATTTCTTTGCGTTTTTGTGTTTGCGAATGAAAGGTTTACGGTGCCGGAGTGCAAATCCTGCACCAACCTCCTAATAAGTAGTAACCCAACTGCCGGACATCCGGAACACAGTTGGGCACTAGATGTGGATGGCCGTTGGCTCACAAGGAGCTCCTCGCCTTATGACAGCTGGGTTGAGAATTAAAGAATTAAAAAGGGCATGTGTAAGGAAGAGTATTGATTATGGGGATTTTAACTTGCAGGGATAGATTGGGTCCAGGAACAGGGAAGGGCAGGAGCAGATGAGTATTTCCTAGTTTTAGTCCAGGATGCTTTTTAACCCAGTTTGAGATAAGCCCACGAGGGGGAGTGCAGTGTTGGACCTCCTTTTAACTAACGATCCCAATATAGTGGAGGAGGCGGAGGTCGGGGAGCATTTAGGAGCAAGTGACCATAACATTGTGTTGCAAAGATTCTGTTAAGGGTTAGAGATCAGGTAGTAGGGTTTGGCTATTAGATTTCAGGAAGGCAAACTTTGAGGCATGAGGAGAGAACTGGGTGTGTAATATTGGGAGACTCCAAAACAGGACATCAGCATCAGAGAAATGGGAAACCTTCAAGGAGCAAATGTGTAGAGTGCGAGTAAGTACATTTCAATGAGGCGTGACTAGAAAACAGAAAGAGGCCAGGGTGGTTGAGCAGTGAGAATAAGGAACGCTACTAAGGAGAAGGAGAATTTATTTGTATAAAATAGAGAACTGGAGTTAGATTTATATCACTATCCAGGTAAACAGAGGCGAGTTAAGAAAATACTCTGCAACCAAAAGAGAGTATGAGAAGGACATGGCTAAATATTGACATAATAGCAGGCTTTATTTAGTGTATCAGGGGAAAAGAACAGGTAGGATCAGTGTGGACCCATTGAGGAATAGCAGCGGGAGAGTTGGTTTGTATGAAAGTGAGATGGCAGGCTTATTACAGGTATTTTCTTCAACTTTTACACAAGAACCGTTAGATAATTGTCAAGAGCTGAGAGTATCTATCAAGGAGGTGGGAAGGGCTTTTACAGAGATCCAGGTTGGAGTGGAGGAAGTAAAGAACAGCTCGGTATCTAAGAGAAGATAAGGCTCTGGGCAGATGGTATGCACCTGAGAGGATTGAGGGAGGTGGCTGAGCAGGTGAGTGAGATTTGATGATATTTTCAACGTTCCCTGGAGTCAGGACAAGTATTGGAGGATTGGAGAGTAGAAAATGTAACACATTATTTAAGAAAGGATCCAGAGAATAATTGTGGGAACTATAGACCTGTTAGTTTGACTCAGTTGTGGGGAAGGTGTGAGACATTAATCAAGGACCAGATGAGGAACCATTTAATTGATACTATATTAAATGTAGTCAGCAGGGTTACCAAAGGTCGTTCTGTTTTACAAATCTTTTAGAGTTTCTATGAAGCAGTGTCTGATTGGGTGGATGAGGGAAAGGTAGTGCACATAGTATGTATGAACTTTAAGAGGCATTTGATAAGGTACACTTCTGAGTTTGTTAGCCAAGGTGAGGGTTGTGGAGTGCTGGTCAGGTAGCTCATTGGATTGCAAACTGGCTTCATGATTGAAGCAGAGTGGCTGTGATGGAGGATGTCTTGCTGGAAGGATGTAAGTAGTGGGGTACTTAGGGAGCAGTACTCGGACATTATTATTCATTATTTACATCAACATTTTGGATAATGGGGTGAAGAGTAAGCTTTCCAAATTGCAGATGACACAAAGCTTGGAGATAAGGTGGATAGCGGAGGGGGTGGTGATCAGATTCAGGAAAGTATTGAGACTTGCATAGATTGGGCAAAAGATTGGCAGATGGAATTTAACCTGAGCAGTGTAAGGTGTCGGGATGGGAAAGAACAATGAAAATAGAGATTACAGGATGCAGGGGTAATTTTGAGTGTCTGACAGCAGGAAAGGATCAGGGGTGGTAATAAGATATGGGAGGTAAGCAGTCAGCAGGGCCAGACAGCTATTAGGAAAGCAAATAGGGTTTAGGTTGTATTCGGGGGGGATCATTTATAAATCAGAGGAGGTGTGTTACATTGTACAGGAATTTAGTGAGGGCCACATCTGGAATATTGTGTGCAGTTTTGGTCACCCAATTCAGGAAGGAACATCGATGCCAGTGAGAGGTTCGGCGCAGGCTACTAGATTGATTCGGACCTAGCTGGACTCAGCTATGAGGAGCGCTGAAGGAGACGGGGCTTTGTACACTAGAAAGAGGTGTTATGAGGAGATATGATGAGATGTTTAAGATAATGAAAGGTAGATAAAATAAATGCAGATGAATTATCCAACAGAGTCGACAGTGATAGGACAGGGGCATAGCTTGAGAGTGAAGAAGAGGAGTTAAGACAGCAGTAAGGCAGGGGTCTTTTACTCAGAGAGTAGTAATGCATGGAATGGCCTCCCTGGAAGGTGTGGCAGCAGAAAAAGTCGTAAGTTAAATAGAATTAAATAGGTACCTGAGTTATGGAAGATAGAGGGTATGGGGATGTTGACAGGACTTTAGAGGTAGTTTGAGCTTGATGGGTGATTGTGTGCATGTGTACGGAGTGCTGTTGGTCGGGTCTGCCAAGGGTGTTGTGTGGTTGATATTGTGTGTTTCTAACCAAGCCCATGCCCCCTCTCCTGAGGGGAAGAAAAAAAAATACGAAAACACAAAACTTAAAATATAGATGAAATTTTTTTTTTGCATTTTCTTCTTGGATCCGTGTTGATAAATTCGTACGGTGTTCACACGGCATGAATGGGCTGAATGCCTCCACTGTGTCTGATTTCTTGGATATCCTTGTAAACCCGATCGACGGTTTATATCGAGTGTGTACCTATTGCCATCCTGCTGAGAAATGGGGATGCAATGGCTTTGTAGCCACTGAAAACATTTTTTCAATTCTCTCTGAACTGGGAGGTTGCTTTACTCATTCTAATCCTCTAATTTATTTTACCTTCCAAACTCCAGGATTTTTTCCCCACAGAGAACTGAGCCATGATTGCCATGCCAACTGTTCAGCGTCGTGGAGCGTTCGCTGCTTTGAAATGATTTTTTGTTGTACTCGATGAAGCTACACTTCAGGCATACGCGTTAATCGTGTCTTCACTCAATATAATTGTTGGAACAGTGAAAAAGAAAGAGTTAAGTTTAATGCTTTGGCAATTTCCACATGTCTTGTGTAAATATGGAGAAGGTGGGAAATAGCTTTCCTAAAATAAATACGCTTGCACGCTTGGTTATAAGAATCGTGATTCTTCACATTTTCAGATTTCACTCCAGATTTCGACACTTATTTCGTCCACAAGATCCATCCTCAAATCCGAAATCATATTTCGATTAATACTTTAATTAGACAATGAGAGTGAATCATATTTCCAGGCAAGGCTTTTTGAGTGGCCAAATCAAAATGACGGCTAAGACCCTGCAGGTGAAGTTGGCTGAACAAGGATGAGCCTTTCATGAAGGTAAGTCGTAATATCTTCAAAAGGATGTTTTAAATTTACAAAACAACAACAGTTTTCATTCATGCACTCCCTTGGAGTTTCTTTCGTATGCCTGCAAAGTTTGGGGCTTTGGAGTTGTGGAGGCTCACTCTCTCACTGCATACTCTCTCACTCATACTCACTCACTCACTCACATTATCATTATTGCTGGGGATGAAGAAAACATTTGAGAATGATTCTTATTTGCAGCATTTGACTGCTATGAGCATTGCTTCTTAGCATGTAGCAAAACATGCAACACATTTATTTATTTATATACATTGTCAAGGCTCGTGGAAGAGCTCTGTATTTGCAGCATTTGCGGCACTGATGCATAAAAATATCATTTTAGAATTCCTCGGCAGTGGTTAAATTCAATGTCACAACTTGATTGTTTCAAGATAAACTGCCACAGCTTCATTTAAAGCATAAACTGGAGTGCATTTACATAATGACCTGGTGGGTCTCCGTCCATCTCCTGAAACCCACCCACGTGTTGAGATAGCCAGCCACAACAGCAACTCGCACCACCCACACACATACCTCTCAGACACGCACACACCTAAATTAAATATTATACACCACACATAGAGGTGGGTAATTGAGACCTTGGAGGACTCCGTTACAGCTTCTGAAACCCGCTATGGAGAACACCACACACACACACACACACACACACACACACACACACACACGCTCCTTTAGTAATGATGTATGGTATAAATTTACAAATTTTTTTTGTCTACCCATGATGGTTACTCAAGGCCTCATCTGATATTGTAGTTGTACTGATGCTTGTATTGTTTTAGTTTTGCTTCAAAAGTGTTAAAGTTTTGTAACGGACACAAATTTTCTGTCTCTACCCAATTTGTCTGTGCTTTCACGAACCACTTTGTTATGAGTCCGTGCCAAATTGTCCCCAATGTGATGTGAAATTACCAAGTTGTGAGATCTTCATGACTTCATACATTTGTGCCACCATAAAAGGTGAGCAATTATGCATTGAATTTTGCAACAAGCTATCAGAGAAAGTGATGCATTTACACTTCACCATTAAGGCACCAAGTTGAGATGCTTGGCTCGAAAATAGTGTAATACAAGATTTCTATCGGCAATGTAAATGGAGAGTTCTTGACCAACTTATGGATCGTCACCTAGATCCACACGAGGACAACAATTCACAGGTTGTTGTTGTTGACCATTTCAATTTAGGCCAGATAGTCTAGCATTGCATTCAAAGAGATTGGCAGGGACTGCAAGCAGCCTTCCCTCTTCAGGACTGGTCTCCATATCTACTGCCCTAATGTTAACTTAACCTGGAAATTCTTCCACAGAATCTGCTCGCTCCCTGCACAGATTCCATCCTATCTTGTCTTCAATTATCCTACCTTTCTTCCCACCGCATGGTACACTGAATCTGTGGTGAGGTAGTTGCTCTGAACTAGCTTGCGTTCTCTTCCTGGAAGTCAATTGTGACCCCAAGCAATCTCTGTGCATTCCAAAAAGTCCACAGGAAGTATGTGTCACTCTCAGGAGAGACGGAAAACAACATCTGTACAACCTCAAGAATGAAACTTTCAAACTTGTCCTCCTCCTCTAAAACCTGGTGGTGACTTGTTAAATCTGTCCTGGAGTAAGCTCCCTTCCATCCTTCCCTCTCTTTAAATGACACCACAGCCAACTCCACTCATGAGAAGGCTTGAATGCCTCAATTCTGTGTTTGCTTCAAATCTGGTCCCAAACCTCACTCTAAGTACTCATCCTTCCCTGAGTACGCCAACTGCTTCTGGAATCTGGTATTTTGCACCTGAAGATGTTGGAAGAAGGTTTTTTCAGCCCTAGACTCTGCACTGGACTGGATGATATCAGCTACTGTATCCTAAAAACCTGATAATCTGCTCTTGCACATCCTCTCTCTAACACTTTTCACCTGTCATTGTGCGAGATCATCTTCCATCTGCTTGGAAATCAGCGAACATCACTGCATCAACATAAAAGGTGCAAAACTGATCACTACCAGACCTATGCAGCTTGCGTCCAATCAGCAAGGTCATGGAACCATCATCGCAGTGACATAATATACTTCCTTTTCTCCAGCAACCTCATCTCAAATCACCAATTTGGTTTCAGACCAGGTCAGTCCACCTTGGACTGCTGCTTCTACTCACCCACCAATGGAAGGAGGCCCTCGATGTCAGACATGAGATCTGGGCGTCTCTCTGGACAATATCTCGTACTTTGATAGACTTGTCATCCGGCCTTACTCTCCAAACTCTCTGCCGATGGCATCCAAGGCCAACTGCACACATGGCTTACTGGCATCCTCTACTCTCGTAGGATTGTGTGGCACTCAATGGAATAATTTTCATCTCTTCTCCCTTGTCAGGCTGGAGTGCCAAGGCAGTGTTCTGGGCCAGTCATATTCCTGATCTCATCAATGATTTCTCTGGAGACTCTCTTTATCTATTGCTGATGACTCCTCCCTCTGCCATGACATCGTCTCCTTCGACAGACAGGCTGCAGCCTCTTTCGCTCCTTCAGATA
>CM068953.1:92237095-92247794 GCA_035128595.1 Eptatretus atami | reverse complement strand
TAGTTTGACTTCAGTTGTGGGGAAGGTGTTGGAGACATTAATCAAGGACCAGATGAGGAACCATTTAAATTGATACTAACTAATTAAATGTAGTCAGCAAGGGTTTACCAAAGGTCGTTCCTGTTTTACAAATCTTTTAGAGTTCTATGAAGCAGTGTCTGATTGGGTGGATGAGGGAAAGGTAGTGCACATAGTATATGTAGACTTTAAGAAGGCATTTGATAAGGTACCACTTCTGAGGTTGTTAGCCAAGGTGAGGGCTTGTGGAGTGGCTGGTCAGGTAGCTCATTGGATTGCAAACTGGCTTCGTGATTGGAAGCAGAGTGGCTGTGAGTGGGAGGATGTCTTGCTGGAAGGATGTAAGTAGTGGGGTACCTTAGGGAGCAGTACTCGGACCATTATTATTCATTATTTACATCAACGATTTGGATAATGGGGTGAAGAGTAAGCTTTCCAAATTTGCAGATGACACAAAGCTTGGAGATAAGGTGGATAGCGGAGGGGGTGGTGATCAGATTCAGGAAAGTATTGAGACTTGCATAGATTGGGCAAAAGATTGGCAGATGGAATTTAACCTGAGCAAGTGTAAGGTGTCGGGGATGGGAAAGAACAATGAAAATAGAGATTACAGGATGCAAGGGGTAATTTTGGAGTGTCTGACGCAGGAAAAGGATCAGGGGGTGGTAATAGATATGGGAGGTAAGCAGTCAGCACAGGGCCAGACAGCTATTAGGAAAGCAAATAGGGTTTTAGGTTGTATTCGGAGGGGGATCATTTATAAATCAGAGGAGGTGGTGTTAACATTGTACAGGAATTTAGTGAGGGCCACATCTGGAATATTGTGTGCAGTTTTGGTCACCACAATTCAGGAAGGACATCGATGCCAGTGAGAGGGTTCGGCGCAGGGCTACTAGATTGATTCCGGACCTAGCTGGACTCAGCTATGAGGAGCAGCTGAAGGAGACGGGGCTTTGTACACTAGAAAGGAGGTGGTTATGAGGAGATATGATAGAGATGTTTAAGATAATGAAAGGTAGATAAAATAAATGCAGATGAATTATCCAACAGAGTCGACAGTGATAGGACCAGGGGCCATAGCTTGAGAGTGAAGAAGAGGAGAGTTAAGACAGCAGTAAGGCAGGGGTCTTTTACTCAGAGAGTAGTTAATGCATGGAATGGCCTCCCTGGAAAGGTCGTGGCAGCAGAAAAAGTCGATAAGTTTAAATTAGAATTATATAGGTACCTGGAAGTTATGGAGATAGAGGGGTATGGGGATGTTGACAGGACTTTTAGGTAGTTTGAGCATTGATGGGTGATTGTGTGCATGTGTACGGAGTGCTGTTGGTCGGGGTCTTGCCAAGGGGTGTTGTGTGGTTGATATTGTGTGTTTCTAACCAAGCCCATGCCCCCTCTCCTGAGGGGAAGAAAAAAAAATACGAAAACTACAAAAACTTAAAATATAGATGAAATTTTTTTTTTTTGCATTTTCTTCTTTGGATCCTGTGTTGATAAATTCGTACGGTGTTCACACGGCATGATGGGCTGAATGGCCTCCACCTGTGTCTGATTTCCTTGGATATCCTTGTAAACCCAGGATCGACGGTTTATATCGAGTGTGTACCTATTGGCCATCCTGCTGAGAAATGGGGATGCAATGCTTTGTAGCCACTGAAAACATTTTTTTCAATTCTCTCTTGAACTCGGAGTTTGCTTTACTCATTCTAATCCTCTAATTTATTTTACCTTCCAAACTCCAGGGATTTTTTCCCCCACAGAGAACTGACCCATGATTGCCATGCCAACTGTTCACGTCGTGGGAGCGTTCGCCTGCTTTGAAATGATTTTTTGTTGTACTCGATGAAGCTACACTTCAGGCATACGCGTTAATCGTGTCTTCACTCAATATAATTGTTGGAACAGTAGAAAAAGAAAGAGTTAAGTTTAATGCTTTGGCAATTTCACATGTTCTTGTGTAAATATGGAGAAGGTGGGATCAATAGCTTTCCTAAAATAAATACGCTTGCACGCTTGGTTATAAGAATCGGTGATTTCTTCACATTTTCAGATTTCACTCCAGATTTCGACACTTATTTCGTCCACAAGATCCCATCCTCAAATCCGAAATCATATTTCGATTATATACTTTAATTAGACAATGAGAGTGAATCATATTTCCAAGGCAAGGCTTTTTGAGTGGGCCAAATCAAAATGACGGCTAAGACCCCTGCAAGGTGAAGTTGGGCTGAACAAGGATGAGCCTTTCATGAAGGTAAGTCGTTAATTATCTTCAAAAGGGATGTTTTAAATTTACCCAAACAACCAGTTTTCATTCATGCACTCCCTTGGAGTTTCCTTCGTATGCCTGCAAAGTTTGGGGCTTTTGGAGTTGTGGAGGGCTCACTCTCTCACTCATACTCTCTCACTCATACTCACTCACTCACTCACATTATCATTATTGCTGGGGATGAAGAAAAACATTTGAGAATGATTCTTATTTGCAGCATTTGACTGCTATGAGAATTGCTTCTTAGCATGTAGCAAAACATGCAATCATTTATTTATTTATATACATTGTCAAGGCTCGTGGAAGAGCTCTGATATTGCAGCATTTGCGGCACTGATGCATAAAAATATCATTTTAGATTCCTCGGCAGTGGTTAAATTCAATGTCACATGACTTTTGTTCAAAGATAAACTGCAACAGCTTCATTTTAAAAGCATAAACTGGAGTGCATTTACATAATGGACCTGGTGGGTCTCCGTTCCATCTCCTGAAACCCACCCACGTGTTGAGATAGCAGCCAACAACAGCAACCTGCACCCACCCACACACATACCTCTCAGACACGCACACACTCTAAATATAATATTATACACGCACACATAGAGGTGGGTAATTTGAGACCTTGGAGGACTCCGTTACAGCTTCTGAAACCCGCATATGGAGAACACACACACACACACACACACACACACACACACACACACACACACGCTCCTTTTAGTAATGCATGTATGGTATAACATTTACAAACTTTTTTTGTCTCACCCATGATGGTTACTCAAAGCCTCATCTGATATTGTAGTTGTACTGATGCTTGTATTGTTTTAGTTTTGCTTCAAAAGTGTTAAAGTTTTGAGCGGACAACATTTTCTGTCTCTACCAATTTGTCTGTGCTTTCACGAAACCACTTGTTATGAGTCACGTGCCCAAATTGTCCCACATGTGATGTGAAATTACCAAGTGTGAAGAATCTTCATGACTTCATGACAATTTGTGCCACCATAAAAGTGAGCAATTATGCATTGAATTTTGCAACAACTATCAGAGAAAGTGATTGCATTTTACACTTCACCATTAAGGCCACCAAGTTGAGATGCTTGGCTCGAAAAATAGTGTAATACAAGATTTCTATCGCAATGTAAATGGAGAGTTCTTGACCAACTTATGGATCGTCAACCTAGATCCACACGAGGACAACAATTCACAGGTTGTTGTTGTTGGACCATTTCAATTTAGGCCAGATAGTCTAGCATTGCATTCAAAGAGATTGGCAGGGACTGCAAGCAGCCTTCCCTCTTCAGGACTGGTCTCCCATATCTACTGCCCCTAATGTTAACTTAACCTGGAAATTCTTCCACAGAAATCTGCTCGCTCTCCTGCACAGATTCATCCTATCTTGTCTTCAATTATCCTACCTTTCTTCCCACCCATGGTACACTGAATCCTGTGGTGAGGTAGTTGCTCTGAACTAGCTTGCGTTCTCTTCCTGGAAGTCAAATGTGACCCCAAGCAATCTCTGTGCATTCCAAAAAAGTCCACAAGAAGTATGTGTCCACTCTCAGGAGAGACGGAAAACAACATCTGTACAACCTCAAGAATGAACTTTCAAACTTGTCTCCCTCCTCTAAAACCTGGTGGTGACTTGTTAAATCTGTCTCTGGAGTAAGCTCCCCTTCCATCCCTTCCCTCTCTTTAAATGACACCACAGCCAACTCCACTCATGAGAAGGCTGAATGCCTCAATTCTGTGTTTGCTTCCAAATCTGGTCCCCAAACCTCACTCTAAGTACTCATCCTTCCCTGTAGTACCCAACTGCTTCTGGAATCTGTGTATTTTGCACCTGAGATGTTGGAGAAGGTTCTTTCAGCCCTAGACTCTGCCACTGGACTGGATGATATCAGCTCATGTATCCTAAAAACCTGATAATCTGCTCTTGCACATCCTCTCTCTACACTTTTCACCCTGTCATTTGTGCGAGATCATCTTCCATCTGCTTGGAAATCAGTGAACATCACTGCACAACATAAAAAGGTGCAAAAACTGATCAACTACAGACCTATCAGCTTGCGTCCAATCAGCAAGGTCATGGAATCCATCATCGCAGTTGACATAATATACTTCCTTTTCTCCAGCAACCTCATCTCAAATCACCAATTTGGTTTCAGACCAGGTCAGTCCACCTTGGACATGCTGCTTCTACTCACCCACCAATGGAAGGAGGCCCTCGATGTCAGACATGAGATCTGGGCCGTCTCTCTGGACATATCTCGTACTTTTGATAGACTGTCATCCGGCCTTACTCTCCAAACTCTCTGCCGATGGCATCCAAGGCCAACTGCACACATGGCTTACTGGCATCCTCTACTCTCGTAGGCATTGTGTGGCACTCAATGGAATATTTTCATCTCTTCTCCCTGTCAAGGCTGGAGTGCCCAAGGCAGTGTTCTGGGCCCAGTCATATTCCTGATCTTCATCAATGATATCTCTGGAGAATCTTCTTTATCTATTTGCTGATGACTCCTCCCTCTGCCATGACATCCGTCATCCTTCAGACAGACAGGCTGCAGCCTCTTTCCTCTCTTCAGATATTGAGAAAAAGCTGCTCAAACACTTTCAATCCAGACAGACCTCACGCTATCACTATCTCTTTCCGAAAGGACCGTCTGGCAAACCCTCCCATCTACTTTCTTAACAATCCTCTTGAAGTTCAGTCATTCAAACTCCTGGGTCTCACTATCAGTCATGATCTTTCTTTGGCAAACCACATTTCAAAGTTGGCCTCCAAACCAGTTGCCGACTGGGCATCCTCCATCGTACAAAGTCCTTCCTTGGCAAACCTGAAAGGCCTTCATCAAGCCACCTTGGCAAACCAGATTGATGGAGTACTGCTCTCTCCTATGGGCTGGCTCCCCTGCCTCACTTCTTGCTCAGCTTGACGCTGTGGAAACCCAGGCCTTTAAGATTATTGGCATCTTTCGTGCTGAAGCTGAGCCCATTGGCTTATCCCTTTGCCATCGCAGACAGGTGGGTGGTCCCTCTGTCTTATGCTGCCTCCTCTCTGCTCTTTCTGTGGTGTGTCCCCACCACCCCCAAGGTTTCTGCAGGACACACACGGTCCACTATCAACCCCCTTCTGGTGAAATTACCTAAATCCAGGATCACTGCTCACCTCCACTCATTTGTTCCTCTTTTTTTTCCTGTCCGGGGAATAAACTTCCACATCCTCTTGAAGACCTGGAGGGAAGAATGAGATTGAAAACAGCTGTTCACCACCATCTCAGATCGTCTGAATTCCGAAACCATTATCTTTTCTACCATTTTTTTTAACCCCACCCAAACCCCCTCCTTCCAATTTTCCACTTTTCCTTCCTTGGAGTTTCCTTCTGTATCCATCTTGGCCATCCCATGCATGCGTGTTTTGCGTCCTGTTCTTGTCTGTTTTGCCTTGATCCGTTCAGTGTACTCCCTCTTCCATGAGCCTTGGTTATGTATACAAAAAATGGTTCAAATTTGTTGCATTTGCCCCAAAAGCTTCCATTGTTACACAATTGTGAATTTGGACTGGATTAATAATGTTTACTTTATAGCTGAAGCACAAAAACTACCCAAGTAACAGCAATGAAAAAAAAAAAAACCACGTTGTGCATGTTTTTAGCACCAAGGTCAGCATTATTGAGCTTGGTTATAAAAGAGGGATTAAAAAAACTAATGAATTGAAGGAAATAAAATAGTCTAGAGGAGCAGTTAAAAAAAAAAAATTGTTTGTGTTGAAATAAATAAAGGCACAATGATGCATCAGCTCACTGCAGTTGGGGGGTTTTTAGTTTCCAAATAATCTTTATCTTCTGGCAGCAGCCAATTTGTTGACTGTAGGTTTAGTTAACAAGGTTTTGTGTCTTTATTTGTTCTTTAAGTGTGTGTGTGTGTGTGTGCTCTAGGCTGCAGGAAACTGTGAATGTGAAATGGAACCTGGCAAAACGCACAATCCAGATCTGTGAACTCTGTGGAGAGGCCTGGCTGCTTACAGGTCGTCGGCCCATGCCAGCCATCATTGGTGCCACTTTCCTCGCCTGGCAATCTCTCTATCCTCGGAGCCCTATTTGTGTCTCTTTGAAAGCTTTCTGCCGTAATAGTGGCACTCCTTATTCGACCAGTGTTCGAGCCCGGGTGCAGGAGATGCGTAAATTGCTTCTGGCTCTCGCACAGACTTTGCCATGGCTCATCCACAGGCACGTGTCACTTGTATCGGTCGTTAAGTTTATTGATGAGGTTCTGAGCAATCAGATGCTGCTACTTCGACAGCTTGCTTCACAGGATTCGCAAATGCCGCAGGTTCAAAGTGATTCGCCGGTCCTTTTAAACACGACCGACATTGATGTTTTCAAAACCAAATGTGGAAATCCGGCACCAAGTTTACTGCTTCCCCCTTGCATTTTAGCTCCGAAGAAACCATCATTAGAGCCTGAGAGGTGCCAACAGCCTTTAAGCAATGAGATATCTGAGGCTGAAATTGAACAATATATTCGAACCCCCGAGGAAGTGGAGGAAATCCAGCGATTTCAGGCAGCCATTTTGAATTCATGACGCCCTGATTCTCTTGCATTAATCCTGTTTTCTCACATATTCTTTCACTTGGTTCTCATCTAATTTATTAATGCCTCAATTTAATACATTTTCTATTTATTTATTTTTTTTTGACAAATGCATGCGTTGCTCATCATCTTCCTTTGTGGTTCCACTATTTTTTTGATGTACGAGTCCACATGCCAATGAATGTTTTGTGATGTTATAAAAATTGCACTGGAATGATCGTTGTGTGTTGCGTGATGTTTTGAAGTAACTCAGAAATTTACTGCTTTGTGATAATAAAGTAAAGACTATTCTTTGAAAGTCGTCTGAAAGTATCTGTAGTTGTTTAAACTGCAAATGCAGTTTAGTTAATATAATTACCCTCGCCGAAGGAGAGAGTATTACATTTGGGTCCGTTTGTCTGTTACTTGCATAATTGTCAAATAATGATTATAATCAAAGATTTTTTTTTTAAGTTTATTGGTCAGTCAATTTTGTTATTCTGTCTGTTTGTTTGTCAATCATCTGCAGGTGACAATGTTAAACCGATCTTCATGAAACTTCACCACATGGTGGGGTTTGCCATAAGCAAGAAGCCTATTGTTTTTGAGGTGAAAAGGTCAACAAATTTGACATTTCTAAAATCCTCAATTTTCATCCGATTGACTTGAAATTTGAAAAGGATCTGCATATCCGGTCAAACCCATTCAACCATCAATCATTTTTGGGGTCAACATCAACCAAAAGGGCTGAATTTCTAAAATTGTCAATTTTCTTGAATTGTCAAACTTTGAATTTGAAGAGGAGTTGCATATATTTTGGTCATTGAATTAAGCCACCAATTATTGTTGAGGTCGAATGTTTTTTGTTTTTTTTTCTGGATTTTGCAAGTATCATGCTCTGCATATCTTTTTGTTTGTTTGTCTGCACAGAACTTTAGTGTTTTCCTCCACAACTGTTTGTCAGATTGAGACAATTTTCATCATTATTGGAGCGACTACTCATGTAGAATGTTTTAATGATAATTATGACATCATAGGTCATATGATGTGGTAGCCATGTTGGAAAAACTTTGGACCTCTATCTCTGAAACTGCACCAAGGAAAAAATTGAAACTTGGCATGTGGCAAGTAATCCTCATGGGGAATAAGTGGAATTTTGTTTTGTCATCATTGCATATGTAGAACTTATATCTGATCAGTATGAAAAATTTTGATGGTCATCTAAGGGATAAAATGGTCCACAGAAAAAAAGTTTGATGACGTCATCGGTTGCGTGATTCGACAGCCATATTGTTTGTTTTTTTTTAAACCTTCAAAAATATTCTCAAGTGGCTAAACAGGTCGAGGTGAAACTACATGTATGACCACCTATCCATGAGAAACAATGTTCACACATATGATGTCGTTGGTCGCATCATTTGGCAGCCATATTGGATTTACCCAAAAACCTATAAAAAAAATCTCCAGAATGGTTGGACAGATCAAGGCAAAACATCACAGAAATGTTCCCAAGCCATGGGTATGCAAGTTTGTTAAATAATAATTGATGAGTCATATGGTTTGGCAGCCATGTTGGATTGAAGAAAAATATTAAATAATGTTTTCTCTTGAACCGCATAATCGATCGACGTGAAACTTCACAATTATAACCTAGTAGTGATGGGGAATACACATGTGAAATTTCAACTTGATCAGACACATGGTCTGGCAGCCAGAATTATTTGATTTTTTGATGTTGGTTCTTTTTTATTTTTTTATGAGGCTTATTTGGCTGTTCCTGGATGGGTTTGAAGGTAGAGGAGTCGTAGCTGAAAGGTGAATCCTCTCCAGGTTCTTCCTGATTTCATCTTTGCTTTTTGCTTGTTCGGGTTCTTTCTCATGACTCCAATGCAGGACTGTGCCTATTTGGTCTTCCCTTTGATATGAATTGAATAAATTTTAATCCCATTCTAAATTCAATTGAATAATAATAATAAAAAACGTCACGAGTCAGGATCAGGTGTCCAATCAAAGCGAGACGTCTTGATACCCGGTCATCACTGTCAAATTATAAAGTGGCAGTTCTAGTTATGTCTCAATTATGTAACGCACCAGTACACAAACACCATGCGTAAAATATTCCACACAAAACAAGTCCTCGTGAGGGTCTGCAATCTCTGATTGCTCTTTTTCTTGTTTGACAATGTGTGTCTTTCAAACTGATCAGTTCATGATTCTAATGTAACATAAGGAAGGTTGAAGAGTAAGGGGAGGCAGAGGAAGACTCACGGGGGTGAAAAGACTAGACACAAGCTCAACCATAACAAGAAGAGGAATGAAAACAGGAAGGGAAAGCAGGGGATGAAATCATGGAACAAATAGGTGGAGTGAGGGGGGAGAAAACAACCTGCAAAGGTTGGGGAGGCTGAATGAGGGTAGGAAAGATGAGTATGGATGGAAGGTGACCTGAGGAGGTGAACAGCCATCTTGAAGACTGAGAAAGTTGGGGGGTGTTCAGTTACCAAACAGAACTTGTCAAGCCAGCTGTTCCTTATTAAGGGTTTTGAATGGATTGCTTGCTTGATTGCTTAAGCCACTTGCTGAGCGCTCTACAATAAACTTGGAAATTGAAGACACCCCTGTTATACACACTGTTGAGCAGTCTAGCGTTGATTTAAATCTTGACCCAACTATAAATGTGTTCCATACACTGCTGATATACAAGAAACCAAACCACCACAGCAGGAAGGCATTTTGGAGTACCGACCATATGTTCAGACCACCTGTGCCTGAAAGAGACTGAATGGGCTGCAGCACCTTCCCTGGGCACCACAGTAATGATATGAGTGTTATTGGACCTGTCTCTGAACATGTGGCTCATGAGCTCCTGAAAAGCTGACCTCTGTCAAGTAATATGCAAAAGCTGGAAGAGAATCTACTCCACATTTGGCAAAATCTGGATCAGATTATCATACAGAATATCATTAATTTTATGCGTTATGGGTTCAAACACTGGATGATGCCAGAAAGGAAAGGCGACGATAGATGTGATATATTGCAAAGGAGACATTCTTTGCTCTCTTCATCATCATTCTGTGTGCAGCACCTGGCTGCTGGTATGTATCATTTTTTGTATGTCATCTGTGCTACTATTGAAAGCCCCCCACCCCTGTAGGTTAGAGCAGGAAGAGCACCAAGTTCCTTGACTTTGTGAGAAGTCATGGAGTTAGGGAGGCTGCTTCATGGTTTTCAAGCGTGCACAAGCTAATCGCTGGACTTAGTATTCCAACGCTGGTGGTGTGGCAAAGGAGATTGACCCTGTGCTCATTGATGGTCGCTGTAGGACAATCCAGAACTGCAGGATCTATCGAAGTGCTCTTCCTCAATACTGACCACTGGCTTGTTGCAGCAACTCTGAAGTTGCAGCTTAAATCCGAGAGAATGGTTCCATCCCAGCCTAAGCTGGATGTTGGCAAGCTCAAGGATGAGAGGGTCGCTGAGGAGTTTGCGAAATGGCTGAGTGGAGCTTTGGGGGGTCTGGGTGCTTTGGGGAATCTTGAAGAGTTGTGGAGTGCCTTCAAGAGCACCGTCCTTGATGTTGTGGATGAATTTAGCTTGTGGAACTCACCGAAGGGCAAAGAAGAATTTTGTCTCTCAGTGACACTGGATAACAATGACCAGAGTCGCAGGACCAGGCTGAATGGCAGAGCTGAGCTTTCAGGGAGCTGAGGCGTAAAACTGTACATGCACTTAGGGTGGAGGCTTATGTGTGAGGAATCTGTGAGGGGGTAGAGCATCACCTGCGGTCAAGTAATTCTCGTCCTGCTTACAGGGGAATTCGCACATTACGTTCCTCCAAGCCTGT
>CM068953.1:92227079-92237085 GCA_035128595.1 Eptatretus atami | reverse complement strand
AATTCTGTACTCGTGTCGTTGCATGCAGTTCTGACTCATGTCGTTGCATGCAGTTCATCCCAACTTACTGGAAGAGGGGTCTTGTTGGCCCTCTCTGGAAATTGAAGGGTGATTGCCAGGACTGCAACTACTACCGAAAGGGGGGTTTTTTTGGGGGGGGGACAAAAACTTGGGCCTTTCCTCAGTGAAGGGCAAGGTCTTTGCTTCGGATAATTCTTGCTAGGGTCGCCACCATCTGCTAGAGCACCAGCGTCCAGAGCAAGTCAGGATTTAACCAAAGAGGTCAACGATTGACGGTATCCTTGCTCTTTGGGTCCTCGCCGAACGCAGATGAGAGTTTCGCCAGGGGCTGCTTGCAGCCTATGTTGATCTCGGCAAAGAGTTACATTCAGTGAATCGGGATGCCCTCTGGAGGATTCTTGGTCTTTGTAAGGTGCCACCAAAACTGATCAATCAGATGTCTGAACTCTACTCTGGTACTGAGAGTGCTGTGAGATGTGGTGATACCATCTCTGACTTATTTCCAGTTGTTACTGGAGTTCGTCAGGGGTGTGTACTGGCCCCCACACTTTTTAGGGCTTGTATGGACTGGATTCTGGAGAGGATGTCTGAGAGATAAAGCTGCAGTGCCATCATTTTGGAATTTCAAGATCTTTGACCTTGATTTATCAGATGATGCAGTCATCTTTGCGGAGACTCTTGAGAGCCTTTTGGGGGCCCTCGGGGTGCTGAATGAGGAGTCGGAACCGTTGGGATTACGGGATTCCTGGGTCAAAACTAAGATCCAGTTGCGGCTCTATGGACATGTGGCTCGTTTTCCTGATGCTGATCCTGCTCACCAGATTCTCTCAGCGACACAGAGAGAGATATTGACTTTTGTTCAAAGATAACTGCAACAGTTCATTTTTAAAGCATAAATGGAGTGCATTTACATAATGGACCTGGTGGGTCCCGTTCCATCTCCTGAAACCCACCCACGTGTTGAGATAGCAGCCACAACAGCAACCTGCACCCACCCACACACATACCTCTCAGACACGCACACACTCTAAATAAATATTATACACGCACACATAGAGGTGGGTAATTTGAGACCTTGGAGGACTCCGTTACAGCTTCTGAAACCCGCATATGGAGAACACACACAACACACACACACACACACACACACACACACAACACACACACGACGCTCCTTTTAGTAATGCATGTATGGTATAACATTTACAAACTTTTTTTTCTCACCCATGATGGTTACTCAAAGCCTCATCTGATATTGTAGTGTACTGATGCTTGTATTGTTTTAGTTTGCTTCAAAAGTGTTAAAGTTTTGAGCGGACAACATTTTCTGTCTCTACGAATTTGTCTGTGCTTTCACGAAACCACTTGTTATGAGTCACGTGCCCAATTGTCCCACATGTGAATGTGAAATTACCAAAGTGTGAAGAATCTTCATGACTTCATGAACAATTGTGCCACCATAAAAAGTGAGCAATTATCATTGAATTTTGCAACAACTATCAGAGAAAGTGATTGCATTTTAACAACATTCACCATATAGGCCACCAAGTTGAGATGCTTTGGCTCGAAAATATGTGTAATACAAGATTTCTATCGCAATGTAAATGGAGAGTTCTTGACCAACTTATGGATCGTCAACCTAGATCCACACGAGGACAACAATTCACAGGTTGTTGTTGTTGGACCATTTCAATTTAGGCCAGATAGTCTAGCATTGCATTCAAAGAGATTGGCAGGGACTGCAAGCAGCCTTCCCTCTTCAGGACTGGTCTCCCATATCTACTGCCCCTAATGTTAACTTAACCTGGAAATTCTTCCCACAGAAATCTCTGCTCTCCTCACAGATTCATCATTATCTTGTCTTCAATTATCCTACCTTTCTTCCCACCCATGGTACACTGAATCCTGTGGTGAGGTAGTTGCTCTGAACTAGCTTGCGTTCTCTTCTGGAAGTCAAATGTGACCCAAGCAATCTCTGTGCATTCAAAAAAGTCCACAGAAGTATGTGTCCACTCTCAGGAGAGACGGAAAACAACATCTGTACAACCTCAAAGAATGAACTTTCAAACTTGTCTCCCTCCTCTAAAACCTGGTGGTGACTTGTTAAATCTGTCCTGAGTAAGCTCCCTCCATCCCTTCCCTCTCTTTAAATGACACCACAGCCAACCCACTCATGAGAAGGCTGAATGCCGTCAATTCTGTGTTTGCTTCCAAATCTGGTCCCCAAAACCTCACTCTAAGTACTCATCCTTCCTGTAGTACCCACTGCTTCTGGAATCTGTGTATTTGCACCTGAGATGTTGGAGAAGGTTCTTTCAGCCCTAGACTCTGCCACTGGACTGGATGATATCAGCTCATGTATCCTAAAACCTGATAATCTGCTCTTGCACATCCTCTCTCTAACACTTTTCACCCTGTCATTTTGTGCGAGATCATCTTCCATCTGTTGGAAATCAGTGAACATCACTGCACAACATAAAAAGGTGCAAAAAACTGATCAAACTACAGACCTATCAGCTTGCCGCCAATCAGCAAGGTCATGGAATCCAATCATCGCAGTTGACATAATATACTTCCTTTTCTCCAGCAACCTCATCTCAAATCAACAATTGGTTTCAGACCAGGTCAGTCCACCTTGGACATGCTGCTTCTACTCACCCACCAATGGAAGGAGGCCCTCGATTGTCAGACATGAGATCTGGGCCGTCTCTCTGGACAATATCTCGTACTTTTGAAAGACTGTCATCCGGCCTTCATCTCTCAAACTCTCTGCCGATGGCATCCAAGGCCAACTGCACCATGGCTACTGGCATCCTCTACTCTCGTAGGCATGTGTGGCACTCATGGAATATTTTCATCTCTTCTCCCTGTCAAGGCTGGAGTGCCCAAGGCAGTGTTCTGGGCCCAGTCATATTCCTGATCTTCATCAATGATATCTCTGGAGAATCTTCTTTATCTATTTGCTGATGACTCCTCCCTCTGACCATGACATCCGTCATCCTTCAGACAGACAGGCTGCAGCCTCTTTCCTCTCTTCAGATATTGAGAAAAAGCTGCTCAAACACTTTCAATCCAGACAGACCTCACGCTATCACTATTCTTTCCGAAAGGACGCGTCTGGCAAACCCTCCCATCTACTTCTTAACAATCCTCTTGAAGTTCAGTCATTCAAACTCCTGGGTCTCACTATCAGTCATGATCTTTCTTTGGCAAACCAATTTCAAAAGTTGGCCTCCAAACCAGTTGCCGACTGGGCATCCTCCATCGACAAAGTCCCTTCCTTGGCAAACCTGAAAGGCCTTCATCAAGCCACCTTGGCAAACCAGATTGATGGAGTAACTGCTCTCTCCTATGGGCTGGCTCCCCTGCCTCATCTGTCTTGCTCAGCTGACGCTGTGGAAACCCCAGGCTTTAAGATTATTGGCATCTTTCGTGCTGAAGCTGAGCCCATTGGCTTATCCCTTTGCCATCGCAGACAGGGGGTGGTCCTGCTGTCTTATGCTGCCTCCTCTCTGCTCTTTCTGTGGTGTGTCCCACCACCCACAGCGTGTTCTCGTCGCAGGACACACACGGTCCACTATCAACCCCCTTCTGGTGAAATTACCTAAATCCAGGATCACTGCTCACCTCCACTCATTTGTTCCTCTTTTTTTTTCCTGTCGCGGGAATAAACTTTTCCACATCCCCTTGAAGACCTGGGGGAGAATGAGATTGAAAACAGCTGTTCACACCCATCTCAGATCGTCTGAATTCCGAAACCATTATTCTTTCTACCATTTTTTTTAACCCCACCCAAACCCCCTCCTTCCAATTTTCCACTTTTCTTCCTTGGAGTTTCCTTCTGTATCCATCTTTGGCCATCCCATGCATGCGTGTTTGCGTCCTGTTCTTGTCTGTTTTGCCTTGATCCGTTCAGTGTACTCCTCTTCCATGAGCCTTGGTTATGTATACAAAAATGGTTCAAATTTGTTGCATTTGCCCAAAAGCTTCCATTGTTACACAATTGTGATTTTGGACTGATTATAATGTTTACTTTATAGCTGAAGCACAAAAACTACCAAGGTAACAGCAATGAAAAAAAAAAAAACCACGTTGTGCATGTTTTTAGCACCCAAGGTCAGCATTATTGACTTGGTTTATAAAAGAGGGATTAAAAAAACTAATGAATTGAAAGGAAATAAAATAGTCTAGAGGAGCAGTTAAAAAAAAAAATTGTTTGTGTTATAAATAAAGGCACAATGATGCATCAGCTCACTGCAGTTGGGGGGTTTTTAGTTTCCAAATAATCTTTATCTCTGGCAGCAGCCAATTTGTTGACTGTAGGTTTAGTTAACAAGGTTTTGTGTCTTTATTTGTTCTTAAGTGTGTGTGTGTGTGTGTGTGTGCTCTAGGCTGCAGGAAACTGTGAATGTGAAATGGAACCTGGCAAAACGCACAATCCAGATCTGTGAACTCTGTGGAGAGGCCTGGCTGCTTACAGGTCGTCGGCCCATGCCAGCCATCATTGGTGCCACTTTCCTCGCCTGGCAATCTCTCTATCCTCGGAGCCCTATTTGTGTCTCTTTGAAAGTTTCTGCCGTAATAGTGGCACTCCTTATTCGACCAGTGTTCGAGCCCGGGTGCAGGAGATGCGTAAATTGCTTCTGGCTCTCGCACAGACTTTGCATGGCTCATCCACAGGCACGTGTCACTTGTATCGGTCGTTAAGTTTATTGATGAGGTTCTGAGCAATCAGATGCTGGCTACTTTCGACAGCTTGCTTCACAGGATTCGCAAATGCCGCAGGTTCAAAGTGATTCGCCGGTCCTTTTAAACCACGACCGACATTGATGTTTCAAACCAAATGTGGAAATCCGGCACCAAGTTTACTGCTTCCCCCTTGCATTTTAGCTCCGAAGAAACCATCATTAGAGCCTGAGAGGTGCCAACAGCCTTTAAGCAATGAGATATCTGAGGCTGAAATTGAACATATATTCGAACCCCCGAGGAAGTGGAGGAATCCAGCGATTTCAGGCAGCCATTTTGAATTCATGACGCCCTGATTCTCTTGCATTAATCCTGTTTTCTCACATATTCTTTCACTTGGTTCTCATCTAATTTATTAATGCCTGAATTTAATACATTTTTCTATTATTATTTTTTTTTGACAAATGCATGCGTTGCTCATCATCTTCCTTTGTGGTTCCACTATTTTTTTGATGTACGAGTCCACATGCCAATGAATGTTTTGTGATGTTATAAAAATTGCACTGGAATGATCGTTGTGTGTTGCGTGATGTTTTGAAGTAACTCAGAAATTTACTGCTTTGTGATAATAAAGTAAAGACTATTCTTTGAAAGTCGTCCTGAAAGTATCTGTAGTTGTTTAAACTGCAAATGCAGTTTAGTTAATATAATTACCCTCGCCGAAGGAGAGGTATTACATTTGGGTCCGTTTGTCTGTTACTTGCATAATTGTCAAATAATGATTATAATCAAAGATTTTTTTTTTAAGTTTATTGGTCAGTCAATTTTGTTATTCTGTCTGTTTGTTTGTCAATCATCTGCAGGTGACAATGTTAAACCGATCTTCATGAAACTTCACCACATGGTGGGGTTTGCCATAAGCAAGAAGCCTATTGTTTTTGAGGTGAAAAGGTCAACATTTGACATTTCTAAAATCCTCAATTTTCATCCGATTACTTGAAAATTTGAAAAGGATCTGCATATCCGGTCAAACCCATTCAACCATCAATCATTTTTGGGGTCAACATCAACCAAAAGGGCTGAATTTCTAAATTGTCAATTTTCTTGATTGTCAAACTTTGAATTTGAAGAGGAGTTGCATATATTTTGGTCATTGAATTAAGCACCAATTATTGTTGAGGTCGAATGTTTTTTGTTTTTTTTTCTGGATTTTGCAAGTATCATGCTCTGCATATCTTTTTGTTTGTTTGTCTGCACAGAACTTTAGTGTTTTCCTCCACACTGTTTGTCAGATTGAGACAATTTTCATCATTATTGGAGCGACTACTCATGTAGAATGTTTTAATGATAATTATGACATCATAGGTCATATGATGTGGTAGCCATGTTGGAAAAACTTTGGACCTCTATCTCTGAAACTGCACCAGGAAAAAATTGAAACTTGGCATGTGGCAAGTAATCCTCATGGGGAATAAGTGGAATTTTGTTTTGTCATCATTGCATATGTAGAACTTATATCTGATCAGTATGAAAAATTTTGATGGTCATCTAAGGGATAAAATGGTCCACAGAAAAAAAGTTTGATGACGTCATCGTTGCGTGATTCGACAGCCATATTGTTTGTTTTTTTTTTAAAACCTTCAAAAATATTCTCAAGTGGCTAAACAGGTCGAGGTGAAACTACATGTATGACCACCTATCCATGAGAAACAATGTTCACACATATGATGTCGTTGGTCGGCATCATTTGGCAGCCATATTGGATTTACCCAAAACCTATAAAAAAAATCTCCAGAATGGTGGACAGATCAAGGCAAAACATCACAGAAATGTTCCCAAGCCATGGGTATGCAAGTTTGTTAAATAATATTGATGAGTCATATGGTTTGGCAGCCATGTTGGATTGAAGAAAATATTAAATAATGTTTTCTCTTGAACCGCATAATCGATCGACGTGAAACTTCACAATTATAACCTAGTAGTGATGGGGAATACACATGTGAAATTTCAACTTGATCAGACACATGGTCTGGCAGCCAGAATTATTTGATTTTTTGATGTTGGTTTTTTTTATTTTTTTATGAGGCTTATTTGGCTTTTCCTGGATGGGTTTGAAGGTAGAGGAGTCGTAGCTGAAAGGTGAATCCTCTCCAGGTTCTTCCTGATTTCATCTTTGCTTTTGCTTGTTCGGGTTCTTTCTCATGACTCCAATGCAGGACTGTGCCTATTTGGTCTTCCTTTGATATGAATTGAATAAATTTTAATCCCATTCTAAATTCATTGAATTAATAATATAAAAACGTCACGAGTCAGGATCAGGTGTCCAATCAAAGCGAGACGTCTTGATACCCGGTCATCACTGTCAAATTATAAAAGTGGCAGTTCTAGTTATGTCTCAATTAATGTAACGCACCAGTACACAAACACCATGCGTAAAATATTCCACACAAAACAAGTCCTCGTGAGGGTCTGCAATCTCTGATTGCTCTTTTCTTGTTTGACAATGTTGTCTTTCAAACTGATCAGTTCATGATTCTAATGTAACATAAAGGAAGGTTGAAGAGTAAGGGGAGGCAGAGGAAGACTCACGGGGGTGAAAAGACTAGACACAAGCTCAACCATAAACAAGAAGAGGAATGAAAACAGGAAGGGAAAGCAGGGGATGAAATCATGGAACAAATAGGTGGAGTGAGGGGGAGAAAACAACCTGCAAAGGTTGGGAGGCTGAATGAGGGTAGGAAAGATGAGTATGGATGGAAGGTGACCTGAGGAGGTGAACAGCCATCTTGAAGACTGAGAAAGTTGGGGGTGTTCAGTTACAAAACAGAACTTGTCAAGCCAGCTGTTCCTTATTAAGGGTTTTGAATGGATTGCTTGCTTGATTGCTTAAGCCACTTGCTGAGCGCTCTACAATAAACTTGGAAATTGAAGACACCCTGTTATACACACTGTTGAGCAGTCTAGCGTTGATTTAAATCTTGACCCAACTATAAATGTGTTCCATACACTGCTGATATACAAGAAACCAAACACCACAGCAGGAAGGCATTTTGGAGTACCGACCATATGTTCAGACCACCTGTGCCTGAAGAGACTGAATGGCTGCAGCACCTTCCTGGGCACCACAGTAATGATATGAGTGTTATTGGACCTGTCTCTGAACATGTGGCTCATGAGCTCCTGAAAGCTGACCTCTGTCAAGTAATATGCAAAAGCTGGAAGAGATCTACTCCACATTTGGCAAAATCTGGATCAGATTATCATACAGAATATCATTAATTTTATGCGTTATGGGTTCAAACACTGGATGATGCCAGAAAGGAAAGGCGACGATAGATGTGATATATTGCAAAGGAGACATTCTTTGCTCTCTTCATCATCATTCTGTGTGCAGCACCTGGCTGCTGGTATGTATCATTTTTTGTATGTCATCTGTGCTACTATTGAAAGCCCCCACCCCTGTAGGTTAGAGCAGGAAGAGCACCAAGTTCCTTGACTTTGTGAGAAGTCATGGAGTTAGGGAGGCTGCTTCATGGTTTTCAAGCGTGCACAAGCTAATCGCTGGACTTAGTATTCCAACGCTGGTGGTGTGTGGCAAAGGAGATTGACCCTGTGCTCATTGATGGTCGCTGTAGGACAATCAGAACTGCAGGATCTATCGAAGTGCTCTTCCTCAATACTGACCACTGGCTTGTTGCAGCAACTCTGAAGTTGCAGCTTAAATCCGAGAGAATGGTTTCCATCCCAGCCTAAGCTGGATGTTGGCAAGCTCAAGGAGAGAGGGTCGCTGAGGAGTTTGCGAAATGGCTGAGTGGAGCTTTGGGGGGTCTGGGTGCTTTGGGAATCTTGAAGAGTTGTGGAGTGCCTTCAAGAGCACCGTCCTTGATGTTGCCGTGGATGTATTAGCTTGTGGAACTCACCGAAGGGCAAGAAGAATTTTGTCTCTCAAGTGACACTGGATAACAATGACCAGAGTCGCAGGACCAGGCTGAATGGCAGAGCTGAGCTTTCAGGGAGCTGAGGCGTAAAACTGTACATGCACTTAGGGTGGAGAAGGAGGCTTATGTGTGAGGAATCTGTGAGGGGGTAGAGCATCACCTGCGGTCAAGTAATTCTCGTCCTGCTTACAGGGGAATTCGCACATTACGTTCCTCCAAGCCTGTTCTTTGGTGTGTTGCAGTTAGAGCAGAGGGTGGTAGGCTCTTGACAGAGGAGTCCGAAGTGAAAACCCGCTGGGCGGTTACTTTGAGCGGTTGTACTAGGCTGATCCACCAGCTGTTGAGTTGGATGTCAGGGGTGTTACAATCCCTGTTGCTGACCCTCCAATCAACTGTGATCCACCTTAGTTTGTGGAAACACAGGCTGCAGTGAACCGGTTGAAATGGGGTAAAGCTCCTGGGATCTGTGGATCCATGCTGAACTTCTCAAGGCTGGTGGAAATTCTGTACTCGTGTCGTTGCATGCAGTTTGACTCATGTCGTTGCATGCAGTTCATCCCAACTTACTGGAAGAGGGGTCTTGTTGGCCTCCTCTGGAATTGAAGGTGAATTGCCAGGACTGCAATACTACGGAGGGTGAAACTGCTGCTCTCAGTGAAGGGCAAGGTCTGTTGCTCGGATAATTTGCTAGGGTTCGCCACCATCTGCTAGAGCACCAGCGTCCAGAGCAGTCAGGATTTAACCAAAGAGGTCAACGATTGACGGTATCCTTGCTCTTTGGGTCCTCGCCGAACGCAGATGAGAGTTTCGCCAGGGGCTGCTTGCAGCCTATGTTGATCTCGGCAAAGAGTTACATTCAGTGAATCGGGATGCCCTCTGGAGGATTCTTGGTCTTTGTAAGGTGCCACCAAAACTGATCAATCAGATGTCTGAACTCTACTCTGGTACTGAGAGTGCTGTGAGATGTGGTGATACCATCTCTGACTTATTTCCAGTTGTTACTGGAGTTCGTCAGGGGTGTGTACTGGCCCCCACACTTTTTAGGGCTTGTATGGACTGGATTCTGGAGAGGATGTTCTGAGAGATAAAGCTGCAGTGCATCATTTTGGAATGTCAAGATCTTTGACCTTGATTTATCAGATGATGCAGTCATCTTTGCGGAGACTCTTGAGAGCTTTTGGGGCCCTCGGGTGCTGAATGAGGAGTCGGAACCGTTGGGATTACGGGATTCCTGGGTCAAAACTAAGATCCAGTTGCGGCTCTATGGACATGTGGCTCGTTTTCCTGATGCTGATCCTGCTCACCAGATTCTCTCAGCGAGGGAGCCTCGTGAGGAGGAGGCCAACGGGCCGACCACGTGC
>CM068953.1:92216974-92227054 GCA_035128595.1 Eptatretus atami | reverse complement strand
CTCGTGGTTGCAGCAGGTTGATCAGCATCTCAGGTAGATGGGGATGGGCCTGGCATCTGCCTGGGGGGTGGCCAAGACGCAGTGACGCCCCGCTCCAGCGCATGCTCCCATACCTGACCTGCCCTGATCCTGCCTACGAAATGCCAGGACGACGGTGTTGAGCTCATTCATTTCGTATGCACTTCATGGCTGTATCATTCCTGGGAGAGCGGTTGTGCTGCTGATGCAGTGCCCCGTGTAAGTTGTTTGAGCTTGTGTTTTTTTCAGAATGATACCACAGTACACCTGATGAAATGTTCAGAAGCATATTCCCCTTCGCCCTGTTATGTATACTTGTAATATGATTGAAACGTACATTTCATACTATAATTTTACTCTACTTTTCATCGTAATTATTCAAGATCCACAAACATGCAAAACACCCCAATGCGCAGTTGTAGGGTACATCGATAAGCTTGGTCGGTGCCACGGAAACGGAACGTTCGGCACCACTTAACGAGGTGGTCTCCATAGAAACTGTGATGTCGTGGTACTCGAGCAATGGTGTCCGGGCCGTCGTTTTCAGTTTTACTTGATCCTCTTGCGACAACTTCCCCAAACGAATTGAGTGTGTTCGCAGCGGCTGCAGATAACGAGGAAAAGGGGGGGGGGGGGAAATAATAATAAATGGGGAGTCAGAAGGAGGAATACCCGACCAAGCTTATCGATGTACCCTACAACTGCGCATTGGGGTGTTTTGCATGTTTGTGGATCTTGAATAATTACGATGAAAAGTAGAGTAAAATTATAGTATGAAATGTACGTTTCAATCATTTACAAGTATACATAACAGGGCGAAGGGGAATATGCTCTGAACATTTCATCAGGTGTACTGTGGTATCATTCTGAAAAAAACACAAGCTCAAACAACTTACACGGGGCACTGCATCAGCAGCACAACCGCTCTCCCAGGAATGATACAGCATGAAGTGCATACGAAATGAATGAGCTCAACACCGTCGTCCTGGCATTTCGTAGGCAGGATCAGGGCAGGTCAGGTATGGGAGCATGCGCTGGAGCGGGGCGTCACTGCGTCTTGGCCACCCCCCAGGCAGATGCCAGGCCCATCCCCATCTACCTGAGATGCTGATCAACCTGCTGCAACCACGAGGCACGTGGTCGGCCCGTTGGCCTCCTCACTCACGAGGCTCCCTCGCTGAGAGAATCTGGTGAGCAGGATCAGCATCAGGAAAACGAGCCACATGTCCATAGAGCCGCACTGGATCTTAGTTTTGACCCAGGAATCCCGTAATCCCAACGGTTCCGACTCCTCATTCAGCACCCGAGGGCCCCAAAAGGCTCTCAAGAGTCTCCGCAAAGATGACTGCATCATCTGATAAATCAAGGTCAAAGATCTTGACATTCCAAAATGATGCACTGCAGCTTTATCTTCAGACATCCTCTCCAGAATCCAGTCCATACAAGCCCTAAAAAGTGTGGGGGCCAGTACACACCCCTGACGAACTCCAGTAACAACTGGAAATAAGTCAGAGATGGTATCACCACATCTCACAGCACTCTCAGTACCAGAGTAGAGTTCAGACATCTGATTGATCAGTTTTGGTGGCACCTTACAAAGACCAAGAATCCTCCAGAGGGCATCCCGATTCACTGAATGTAACTCTTTGCCGAGATCAACATAGGCTGCAAGCAGCCCCTGGCGAAACTCTCATCTGCGTTCGGCGAGGACCCAAAGAGCAAGGATACCGTCAATCGTTGACCTCTTTGGTTAAATCCTGACTGTGCTCTGGACGCTGGTGCTCTAGCAGATGGTGGCGAACCCTAGCAAGAATTATCCGAGCAAAGACCTTGCCCTTCACTGAGAGCAGTTGTCACCCCTCGGTAGTAGTTGCAGTCCTGGCAATCACCCTTCAATTCCAGAGAGGCCAACAAGACCCCTCTTCCAGTAAGTTGGGATGAACTGCATGCAACGACATGAGTCAGACTGCATGCAACGACACGAGTACAGAATTTCCACCAGCCTTGAGAAGTTCAGCATGGATGCCACAGATCCCAGGAGCTTTACCCCATTTCAACCGGTTCACTGCAGCCTGTGTTTCCAACAAACTAAGGTGGATCACAGTTGATTGGAGGTCAGCAACAGGGATTGTAACACCCCTGACATCCAACTCAACAGCTGGTGGATCAGCCTAGTACAACCGCTCAAAGTAACCGGCCCAGCGGGTTTTCACTTCGGACTCCTCTGTCAAGAGCCTACCACCTCTGCTCTAACTGCAACACACCAAGGAACAGGCTTGGAGGAACGTAATGTGCGAATTCCCCTGTAAGCAGGACGAGAATTACTTGACCGCAGGTGATGCTCTACCCCCTCACAGATTCCTCACACATAAGCCTCCTTCTCCACCCTAAGTGCATGTACAGTTTTACGCCTCAGCTCCCTGAACAGCTCAGCTCTGCCATTCAGCCTGGTCCTGCGACTCTGGTCATTGTTATCCAGTGTCACTTGAGAGACAAAATTCTTCTTTGCCCTTCGGTGAGTTCACAAGCTAATACATCCACGCAACATCAAGGACGGTGCTCTTGAAGGCACTCCACAACTCTTCAAGATTCCCCAAAGCACCCAGACCCCCCAAAGCTCCACTCAGCCATTTCGCAAACTCCTCAGCGACCCTCTCATCCTTGAGCTTGCCAACATCCAGCTTAGGCTGGGATGGAAACCATTCTCTCGGATTTAAGCTGCAACTTCAGAGTTGCTGCAACAAGCCAGTGGTCAGTATTGAGGAAGAGCACTTCGATAGATCCTGCAGTTCTGGATTGTCCCAGCGACCATCAATGAGCACAGGGTCAATCTCCTTTGCCACACCCACCAGCGTTGGAATTACTAAGTCCAGCGATTAGCTTGTGCACGCTTGAAAACCATGAAGCAGCCTCCCTAACTCCATGACTTCTCACAAAGTCAAGGAACTTGGTGCTCTTCCTGCTCTAACCTACAGGGGTGGGGGCTTTCAATAGTAGCACAGATGACATACAAAAAATGATACATACCAGCAGCCAGGTGCTGCACACAGAATGATGATGAAGAGAGCAAAGAATGTCTCCTTTGCAATATATCACATCTATCGTCGCCTTTCCTTTCTGGCATCATCCAGTGTTTGAACCATAACGCATAAATTAATGATATTCTGTATGATAATCTGATCCAGATTTTGCCAAATGTGGAGTAGATTCTCTTCCAGCTTTTGCATATTACTTGACAGAGGTCAGCTTTTCAGGAGCTCATGAGCCACATGTTCAGAGACAGGTCCAATAACACTCATATCATTACTGTGGTGCCCAGGAAGGTGCTGCAGCCATTCAGTCTCTTTCAGGCACAGGTGGTCTGAACATATGGTCGGTACTCAAAATGCCTTCCTGCTGTGGTGGTTTGGTTTCTTGTATATCAGCAGTGTATGGAACACATTTATAGTTGGGTCAAGATTTAAATCAACGCTAGACTGCTCAACAGTGTGTATAACAGGGTGTCTTCAATTTCCAAGTTTATTGTAGAGCGCTCAGCAAGTGGCTTAAGCAATCAAGCAAGCAATCCATTCAAAACCCTTAATAAGGAACAGCTGGCTTGACAAGTTCTGTTTGGTACTGAACACCCCCAACTTTCTCAGTCTTCAAGATGGCTGTTCACCTCCTCAGGTCACCTTCCATCCATACTCATCTTTCCTACCCTCATTCAGCCTCCCAACCTTTGCAGGTTGTTTTCTCCCCCTCACTCCACCTATTTGTTCCATGATTTCATCCCCTGCTTTCCCTTCCTGTTTTCATTCCTCTTCTTGTTTATGGTTGAGTCTTGTGTCTAGTCTTTTCACCCCCGTGAGTCTTCCTCTGCCTCCCCTTACTCTTCAACCTTCCTTATGTTAACATTAGAATCATGAACTGATCAGTTTGAAAGACAACACATTGTCAAACAAGAAAAGAGCAATCAGAGATTGCAGACCCTCACGAGGACTTGTTTTGTGTGGAATATTTTACGCATGGTGTTTGTGTACTGGTGCGTTACATAATTGAGACATAACTAGAACTGCCACTTTATAATTTGACAGTGATGACCGGGTATCAAGACGTCTCGCTTTGATTGGACACCTGATCCTGACTCGTGACGTTTTTATTATTATTATTCAATTGAATTTAGAATGGGATTAAAATTTATTCAATTCAATCAAAGGAAGACCAAATAGGCACAGTCCTGCATTGGAGTCATGAGAAAGAACCCGAACAAGACAAAAAGCAAAGATGAAATCAGGAAGAACCTGGAGAGGATTCACCTTTCAGCTACGACTCCTCTATCCTCAAACCCATCCAGGAACAGCCAAATAAGCCTCATAAAAATAAAAAAAAAACCAACATCAAAAAAAAATCAAATAATTCTGGCTGCCAGACCATGTGTCTGATCAAGTTGAAATTTCACATGTGTATTCCCATCACTACTAGGTTATAATTGTGAAGTTTCACGTCGATCGATTATGCGGTTCAAGAGAAAACATTATTTAATATTTTCTTCAATCCAACATGGCTGCCAAACCATATGACTCATCAATTATTATAACAAACTTGCATACCCATGGCTTGGGAACATTTCTGTGATGTTTTGCCTTGATCTGTCCCATTCTGGAGATTTTTTTTATAGGTTTTGGGTAAATCCAATATGGCTGCCAAATGATGCGACCAACGACATCATATGTGTGAACATTGTTTCTCATGATAGGTGGTCATACATGTAGTTTCACCTCGACCTGTTTAGCCACTTGAGAATATTTTTGAAGGTTTTAAAAAAAAAAAACAATATGGCTGTCGAATCACGCAACGATGACGTCATCAAACTTTTTTTCTGTGGACCATTTTATCCCTTAGATGACCATCAAAATTTTTCATACTGATCAGATATAAGTTCTACATATGCAATGATGACAAAACAAAATTCCACTTATTCCCCATGAGGATTACTTGCCACATGCCAAGTTTCAATTTTTTCCTTGGTGCAGTTTCAGAGATAGAGGTCCAAAGTTTTTCCAACATGGCTACCACATCATATGACCTATGATGTCATAATTATCATTAAAACATTCTACATGAGTAGTTCGCTCCATAATGATGAAAATTGTCTCAATCTGACAAACAGTTGTGGAGGAAAACACTAAAGTTCTGTGCAGACAAACAAACAAAAAGATATGCAGAGCATGATACTTGCAAAATCCAGAAAAAAAAACAAAAAACATTCGACCTCAACAATAATTGGTGCTTAATTAATGACCAAAATATATGCAACTCCTTTCAAATTCAAAGTTTGACAATAGAAAATTGACAATTTTAGAAATTCAGCCCTTTTGGTTGATGTTGACCCAAAAATGATTGATGGTTGAATGGGTTTGACCGGATATGCAGATCCTTTTCAAATTTCAAGTCAATCGGATGAAAATTGAGGATTTTAGAAATGTCAAATTGTTGACCTTTTCACCTCAAAAACAATAGGCTTCTTGCTTATGGCAAACCCCACCATGTGGTGAAGTTTCATGAAGATCGGTTTAACATTGTCACCTGCAGATGATTGACAAACAAACAGACAGAATAACAAAATTGACTGACCAATAAACTTAAAAAAAAAATCTTTGATTATAATCATTATTTGACAATTATGCAAGTAACAGACAAACGGACCCAAATGTAATACCTCTCCTTCGGCGAGGGTAATTATATTAACTAAACTGCATTTGCAGTTTAACAACTACAGAACTTTCAGGACGACTTTCAAAGAATAGTCTTTACTTTATTATCACAAAGCAGTAAATTTCTGAGTTACTTCAAAACATCACGACACACACACAACGATCATTCCAGTGCAATTTTTATAACATCAACAAACATTCATTGGCATGTGGACTCGTACATCAAAAAAATAGTGGAACCACAAAGGAAGATGATGAGCAACGCATGCATTTGTCAAAAAAAAATAATAAATAGAAAATGTATTAAATTGAGGCATTAATAAATTAGATGAGAACCAAGTGAAAGAATATGTGAGAAAACAGGATTAATGCAAGAGAATCAGGGCGTCATTGATTCAAAATGGCTGCCTGAAATCGCTGGATTCCTCCACTTCCTCGGGGTTCGAATATATTGTTCAATTTCAGCCTCAGATATCTCATTGCTTAAAGGCTGTTGGCACCTCTCAGGCTCTAATGATGGTTTCTTCGGAGCTAAAATGCAAGGGGGAAGCAGTAAACTTGGTGCCGGATTTCCACATTTGGTTTGAAAACATCAATGTCGGTCGTGTTTAAAAGGACCGCGAATCACTTTGAACCTGCGGCATTTGCGAATCCTGTGAAGCAAGCTGTCGAAAGTAGCCAGCATCTGATTGCTCAGAACCTCATCAATAAACTTAACGACCGATACAAGTGACACGTGCCTGTGGATGAGCCATGGAAAGTCTGTGCGAGAGCCAGAAGCAATTTACGCATCTCCTGCACCCGGGCTCGAACACTGGTCGAATAAGGAGTGCCACTATTAGCGCAGAAAGCTTTCAAAGAGACACAAATAGGGCTCCGAGGATAGAGAGATTGCCAGGCGAGGAAAGTGGCACCAATGATGGCTGGCATGGGCCGACGACCTGTAAGCAGCCAGGCCTCTCCACAGAGTTCACAGATCTGGATTGTGCGTTTTGCCAGGTTCCATTTCACATTCACAGTTTCCTGCAGCCTAGAGCACACACACACACACACACACTTAAGAACAAATAAAGACACAAAACCTTGTTACTAAACCTACAGTCAACAAATTGGCTGCTGCCAGAGAAATAAGATTATTTGGAAACTAAAAACCCCCCAACTGCAGTTGAGCTGATGCATCATTGTGCCTTTATTTATTATCAACACACAATTTTTTTTTTAACTGCTCTCTCAGACTTATTTTTTCCATTTCAATTCAATTAGTTTTTTTAATCCCTCTTTTATAACCAAGCTCAATATGCTGACCTTGGGTGCTAAAAACATGCACAACGTGGTTTTTTTTTTTTTCATTGCTGTTACTTGGGTAGTTTTTGTGCTTCAGCTATAAAGTAACATTATTAATCAGTCCAAATTCACAATTGTGTAACAATGGAAGCTTTTGGGCAAATGCAACAAAATTTGAACCATTTTTGTATACTAACCAAGGCTCATGGAAGGGAGTACACTGAACGGATCAAGGCAAACAGACAAGAACAGGACGCAAACAACGCATGCATGGGATGGCCAAGATGGATACAGAAGGAAAACTCCAAGGAAGAAAAGTGGAAAATTGGAAGGAGGGGTTTGGGTGGGGTTAAAAAAAATGGTAGAAAGAATAATGGTTTCGGAATTCAGACGATCTGAGATGGTGGTGAACAGCTGTTTTCAATCTCATTCTCCCTCCAGGTCTTCAAGAGGATGTGGAAGTTTATTCCCGCGACAGGAAAAAAAAGAGGAACAAATGAGTGGAGGTGAGCAGTGATCCTGGATTAGGTAATTTCACCAGAAGGGGGTTGATAGTGGACCGTGTGTGTGCCCTGCAGAAACCTTGGGGTGGTGGGACACACCACAGAAAGAGCAGAGAGGAGGCAGCATAAGACAGCAGGACCACCCACCTGTCTGCGATGGCAAAGGGATAAGCCAATGGGCTCAGCTTCAGCACGAAAGATGCCAATAATCTTAAGCCTGGTTTTCCACAGCGTCAGCTGAGCAAGAAGATGAGGCAGGGGAGCCAGCCCATAGGAGAGAGCAGTACTCCATCAATCTGGTTTGCCAAGGTGGCTTGATGAAGGCCTTTCAGGTTTGCCAAGGAAGGACTTTGTACGATGGAGGATGCCCAGTCGGCAACTGGTTTGGAGGCCAACTTTTGAAATGTGGTTTGCCAAAGAAAGATCATGACTGATAGTGACCCAGGAGTTTGAATGCTGAACTTCAAGAGGATTGTAAGAAAGTAGATGGGAGGGTTTGCCAGACGTCCTTTCGGAAAGAGATAGTGATAGCGTGAGGTCTGTCTGGATTGAAAGTGTTTGAGCAGCTTTTTCTCAATATCTGAAGAGAGGAAAGAGGCTGCAGCCTGTCTGTCTGAAGGATGACGGATGTCATGGCAGAGGGAGGAGTCATCAGCAAATAGATAAAGAGATTCTCCAGAGATATCATTGATGAAGATCAGGAATATGACTGGGCCCAGAACACTGCCTTGGGCACTCCAGCCTTGACAGGGAGAAGAGATGAAAATATTCCATGAGTGCCACACATGCCTACGAGAGTAGAGGATGCCAGTAAGCCATGGTGCAGTTGGCCTTGGATGCCATCGGCAGAGAGTTTGAGAGGTAAGGCCGGATGACAGTCTATCAAAAGTACGAGAATATGTCCAGAGAGACGGCCCAGATCTCATGTCTGACAATCGAGGGCCTCCTTCCATTGGTGGGTGAGTAGAAGCAGCATGTCCAAGGTGGACTGACCTGGTCTGAAACCAATTGGTGATTTTGAGATGAGGTTGCTGGAGAAAAGGAAGTATATTATGTCAACTGCGATGATGGATTCCATGACCTTGCTGATTGGACGGAAGCTGATAGGTCTGTAGTTTGATCAGTTTTTTGCACCTTTTTATGTTGTGCAGTGATGTTCAGCATGATTTCCAAGCAGATGGAAGATGATCTCGCACAAATGACAGGGTGAAAAGTGTAGAGAGAGGATGTGCAAGAGCAGATTATCAGGTTTTTAGGATACATGAGCTGATATCATCCAGTCCAGTGCAGAGTCTAGGGCTGAAAGAACCTTCTCCAACATCTCAGGTGCAAATACACAGATTCCAGAAGCAGTGGGTACTACAGGGAGGATGAGTACTTAGAGTGAGGTTTTGGGGACCAGATTTGGAAGCAAACACAGAATTGAGGCATTCAGCCTTCTCATGAGTGGAGTTGCTGTGGTTGTCATTTAAGAGAGGGAAGGGATGGAAGGGGAGCTTACTCAGAGACAGATTTAACAAGTCACCACCAGGTTTTAGAGGAGGAGAACAAGTTTGAAAGTTCATTTTGAGGTTGTACAGATGTTGTTTTCCGTCTCTCTGAGAGTGGACACATACTTCTTGGACTTTTTTGAATGCACAGAGATTGCTTGGGTCACATTTGACTTCCAGGAAGAGAACGCAAGCTAGTTCAGAGCAACTACCTCACCACAGGATTCAGTGTACCATGGGTGGGAAGAAAGGTAGGATAATTGAAGACAAGATATGATGAATCTGTGCAGGAGAGCGAGCATTTCTGGGAAGAATTTCCAGGTTAAGTTAACATTAGGGGCAGTAGATATGGGAGACCAGTCCTGAAGAGGGAAGGCTGCTTGCAGTCCCTGCAATCTCTTTGAATGCAATGCAGACTATCTGGCCTAAATTGAAATGGTCCAACAACAAACACCTGTGAATTGTTGTCCTCGTGTGGATCTAGGTTGACGATCCATAAGTTGGTCAAGAACTCTCCATTTACATTGCGATAGAAATCTTGTATTACACATTTTTCGAGCCAAAGGCATCTCAACTTGGTGGCCTATATGGTGAAGTGTAAAATGCAATCACTTTCTTGATAGTTGTTGCAAAATTCAATGCATAATTGCTCACTTTTTATGGTGGCACAAATTGTCATGAAGTCATGAAGATTCTTCACACTTTGGTAATTTCACATCACATGTGGGACAATTGGGCACGTGACTCATAACAAGTGGTTTCGTGAAAGCACAGACAAATTCGTAGAGACAGAAAATGTTGTCCCTCAAACTTTAAACACTTTTGAAGCAAAACTAAAAACAATACAATAGCATCAGTACACTACAATATCAGATGAGGCTTTGAGTAACCATCATGGGTGAGAAAACAAAGTTTGTAAATGTTATACCATACATGCATTACTAAAAGGAGCGTGTGTGTGTGTGTGGTGTGTGTGTGTGTGTGTGTGTGTGTGTGTGTGTGTTCTCCATATGCGGGTTTCAGAAGCTGTAACGGAGTCCTCCAAGGTCTCAAATTACCCACCTCTTGTGCTGGCGTGTAAATATTATA
>CM068953.1:92197061-92216949 GCA_035128595.1 Eptatretus atami | reverse complement strand
TGGATACGATTAATTATTTAATTTCTTAAGGTTATTTTCACCATTTGAGAGATGGGTGCCAAAATGATATATCGCACGATATCTCAAAAGAGTTGCAGACGAGATTCAGAATGAAACTTGGTGGACGATGTTGGTGGAAGTGGGTGACAAGACAATCGGCTTCAATTATTGAGTGAAGATTGAATCCGGACTCTTGGATACTGATAATTGATTTAATTTCTTAAAGTGAATTCATCCACCATTGAGATGATTGGGGCCAAATGATATATCGCACGATACTCTCACAAAAGTTGCAGACGATTCAAATTGTGAAACTTTGGTGGACATGCTTGGGTGGGTGACAAGCGCAGACAATTGATTCAAATTTTGGTGTGAAGAATCGAATCGGAATTCCGACTCTTGCGATACGATAATTATTTAATTTCTGTAAGTGATTTCTTCGACCATTTGAGAGATGGGCCAAAATGATATATCGCCGATATCTCAAAAAACGTTTGCAGACGGATTCAGATGAAACTATGCGTGGACATGTTGGATTGGGTGACAAGGAACAATGGATTCAATTTTGGTTGGAAGATCGAATCGAATCGATCTCTGGATCAACGATAATTATCTTAATTCGTTAATGTTGCAGTCTCTTCACATTGATGAGATGGGCAAAAACCGATATATAGCACGATGCTTCTCGGATGGGAAAACAATTTTTGTTCAGATTCCGAAAAATGCACAAGGCATGAAGACCATGGAAAAATTGATCAACGGACCAACGGGACCGCTTCAATCATCTTAGAACATCTCAATCAGTCCCCTACGCATCCACCGCCTTTGCAATTGTTTTAAAGTCGTTATGCTCTTTCAAATTGCCTCCTCATAGTTTTGGTCTTAGCTCGCCCTGGAATCAACTGCTTAATTCACGGTTTACTCCCTCTGTGAAAAACAATGAAGAGGGGAAAGGACTGCATGGCTATGAGGTGTCAGTCAGTACCCAGTGCATGTTGACCCATAAAAACGAAGAGATCAATTTAGAGAACATACAAACCTGAGAAGCTGCTGACATTGTCCGTTATAAAATCGGAAGCAACTCGATGAAAGAAAGCAGATCCTTACCGAAACCTCCTCAAACAACCACCGGTAAACTTCCAGTCCCAATTAACCCCGACGCTCCAACGTCGCACGGACTCACTCACGGTAACGTTCAGAATGGCTCTCACTAACGTCGCGGTCTCAAAACCACGACCTTCTCAACGTAAACGGCTGTCCTCCAAAACGTCAGCGGACCGATTGGTCCCAAAAGTCGATCGACTGGTCCTCAAAACGTCACTGTGACCTGGGTCCTCAAAACGTCGACCGTCGTCCTCAAAACGTCCACGATCTAGCCGATCCTCAAAACGTACACCTGGACCCTGGTCCTCCAAACGTCCACGCTCGCTAGGACCGTTCCTCTCAATCTCACACTGTCTCAACGTCGGAATGCCTTGCTTGCTCCTCAAACGTCGAGCACCGGTCCTGTAATAAACGTCGACAAAAAGGACCTGGTCCTCAAAACTTTCACGACGTCCCACGTGACTGGCTCCAAGCCCTGGTCTCAAACCGGCCTGTCTCAAACGCACGACCTGGTTCCTCAAAACGTCACAGACCTGGTCCTTCAAAACGTTACGCTCCGTTCAGACGTCACACCCTTTGGTCCTCAACAACGTCACGGACCTGGTCTCAACGTCACACACTTCCAAACGTCACACCTGGTCCTGCAAAAACGCTCACGACCTGGCCTCACAGACGTCACACCTGGTCCTCAAAACGTCACAACCTGGGACCCTGGTCCCTCCAAACGTCACGGCTGGACCTGCAGTCCCCTTCCAAAACGTCACGGCCTACCTAGGTCCTCCAAACGTGATCCATCAAAATGAACATAAATTAATTAAATAAATAAATAATTCCATACTCGCGGCCCATCGGACGATTCCGTCAGCATCGTGCCCGCGGTATTTATAAAAAGATAACCCAGCAAACAGACAAACCGGAGCAAATCGTCAATAAAAACAGGATTAAAACATAAATGTATTCCCAGAGCTTTGACGCACGAGCGCACACACCTCCATCGTCCACACGTTCACTCAAATTCAAACTTACGTGCAGTTAAAGAGCGGAATTTATACTTCTTTATCAGGCATGTTCGTGAGATGAGGCGGTACGTGCGAGCGCATGCAGAAACACCGCCCCCCCTCCAAAATAAAATAAATAAAAATAACAAACACCGAATTCCACTCAACTCCCACGGAAAGGCGCCTGAGACTTCCGTGTCAAAGGGACCAAGAAACTTTGGATTAGATTAAAGAAATTAATAATCACTCTCAGGTTTCAATTTAAAATCCGCTTATATCAAGCGATGTCACCGCGAATTGCTGATTTTTCTGACTGGAAACAAAAAAATTATAAAAATTAAAAAAAAAAAAAGATGATTGGCGAACACATCCTAGTTATAATACACTTGATATACACCTTAAAAAGATAAGCGCAACCGGATGCTCTGTTTAAGTGCGTGTTGAATCGGCTTCAACGCCGTGCTGCTGACGGGAACCTGTCAACAACGTCCCGCAATTCTCAGCATGTGCATGAACAGTCCGATTTATCATGAAAGAGAACATTGCGTAATGAATGTAGTTCTAGACCTAGTTATAAACGGTTCGTCCCGATCTGTTTCGCAGGAGGGTTTGTATGCATGCAATGCATGGTGTGATTCCCTCGGTGGACGTAAACGGGAGTCCCGTCTGCCGGCATTAGATTGGTGGACTTTAAGATCCCATGGTGTCTTCATGTAAAGTAGGTGAGTTATGGCCAAACTCTAAATTACCGCCCTCCTGAAAAAGTTGGCGGAGGACAGAGCCAGAGGTCGAGAGTGTACTGCGAGCACCGAGAGACAAAACACAACACCACACACACACACACCACACACACACAACACACACACACCACACACACACACACATATACACACACACACACATATACACACACACCACAGCATACACACCACACACACACACATATACACACACAACACATACACATACACACATAAACACACACAACATATACACACACAACATATACACACACACACACACACACAAGACACATTACAAACATCTTTCTTATCACCACACTTCTCCTAAAAACAAAATCAGTACACATCCCATCCACAACTTGATTTATCACTTATGTCAGTATCAAGATGGAATATACACAACATCCAAATGAAACCACATCAAAGTCTACATCTCCCTATCATCAGAAACTACGTATTACACACCACATAAGACCTTCATAAATACCAACACAAAGGGACCACCACTAACTCAACTAGACACATCCACACAATTTCAACAAGTCTATAGCCCCACACACTCACACAGACACCGCCGCCCTCATCAGGATACTATACAAACATCTCTCTCTCAAAGTGGACATATACCAACACACAACCATACACCATCACACACAAAGACGACCACAACACACTACACCATATATCAATTACTTACTATAATATTCAACACCACTTCCACAGACATGAAATTCAGCAGGGACTACTTACCTGAGACACATTATCTCTACAGCACACACACTTAACCACCACGGTCACTACTACACTCTCATGTCACAAATGACTCTGCAAGGGCATACAACAGCGACTATTCATTGTGGACACACACACAGACACACACACACACATAATACACACAGGATCACACGGATCACTCAGGCACATTCTATGTGAATTAGATTATGCGACAACTGCTCGTCCAACATCTCATTCCAAATATGGACGTATTTAATTATTCAGGTACGTAAATTAGATAATTCCCCCTCCCACTTATGCTTGTGCGTATAGTAGAACGCAAGTTTGTCCGATCTCGTCTTTTGGGTATATAGGAACTGTTATGGTGTTTTTCGGTTATTAAAAGCTGGTTAGTTCACTTGACATGCAGGGATTTGCTTCATTCCACGCCACAAGAGCATCCATGTGATTAAAGGATGTATACATGGGCATTTTCAATGTAAGATGCTGTTGGAGCTGTTTTAGTATAGAAGTCTTCAGCAATTGTCTTAGTGTCCATATTTTAATCCACCTCCAAATCACCGTCATCAGTCACAATTTTAGTTTTTCTCATATGCCTTTCCTATATTAGGGGTAATGTTATGTTGAAGTAGCAGGGCTCACTGTGGCCTAGGGGCCCGTCATAGAGTATCTGGTGCCACACTGTACACATCGACTATTTCTCTATATTCTGTAGATGGACCTCGAGTTGTGGTGGCTCATGCGTACGTACGGCTCTCTTGATGCTCATGCTGAAACAGGAATACGGGTCCTATACGCCCATAACTGGTACTCCCCACAACGTTGGCTAATAGCACAGTCAATCGTACTATTTGACGTCATATAATTCTAATAGTATCACCGGAAGTTATGTATAGATCAGTAGTATTCGATCTTTCTGCCTGTGCAACATAGGCCTACTTACGGGCCTCTTGTTCTGACGAACCATTCTGAGATTAACGTGAAGTACTCTCGTCTACGTAAATTCATCATATGTCTTATTTGGTCTCACTCAAGAATCTTAAATAATGATTTTGGACACATACTCTACATCTCGCAGAGGTATTTGCCTTTTGCAATCAGACTATATCCTCTATATTCCGTCCGTTTTCAATTCCCTAGTATATGGTGATTGGGTCATCGTCTCATTCCATGAGAACGATTTCCAATGATCAACTCTCTATTGTCTTCCATCATAGGGTGGAGTATTGGAGCATTTTAAGGCACACAATCTTACCTACGCATTCTTATCGCGTTCTTGACTATTTTGGCAGTTCGCGCATGGTGATCTTAGGCTATGCTTATTCGTCGGCATAATTTAGAGTCTCCTATGATGACCTACTATCATACACTGATTCTGCAAAGCGTAACTCGAGTTGGGTTACTGCCTTGTGCTGATGTTGTTTTTTTTATATATTTATGCTCAAAGGGTGTCTCAGTTTGAACTCTTGCGACGACGGAGAGAGAATAAGTGCGTCGCGGCTACAACGAGTGATAGAGATGGTATATTATTTCGCGCTACTTGCATTTCAGCACTCGGCAGGTGGTTGGATTACTCCGATTCAGTGTGATCTATTAGTGTGGTATTCTGATTAAAAACTTTCTGTACACTTTCTCGCGGCTTTAGTGTGTGTGTGTGTTAGGATCTTACTGGACTTTATTTCCGACACACTTCATCAATAACGAGCACTGCAAGTTGCCGGCCGAAATATGAGGCCTTAGCATCTGGAGCAGTAAAGCAGAATATTTTTGCTAATCTGATCTAGTTATGTAAAAATTGTCATTTCTGATGCATTATGACTGTTGCACACTCTTGGTATGAGTATAAACTCACGACTCTTTATTTCAATTTTGTTTACAGGAGAACACCATTCCACTGTGCGATGTTGTAGAATCGTATCATGGTATTAGTTAGCTTACCACAACTATGGCATTATTGATTTTGTAATTGTATTTTATACAACTCGTCTAACAGAATCCTCAGAGAAATGCGTCTGTTTCACTCTCTGTCCTCACTGGTGGTTCTGAATAGACAAAAAACATCGAATATAAACTAATTTAAGATTTAATCCGCAATTTACTTTGGCATGTAGAACGTGAGTATGATTACTAATCATAATATTTAATATATTATCTTTTTTATACATATACAGATATTTCTATATATACTTTTTATATTACTTCAGTGTTGAAAACTATAATGTTTATGTTACTTTGAGGATATATTTTGTATATCAGGTTTTTTCCTCGGGACCGGACTTTATTGCATTACACATTACAGGTGTCCCAAGTCGGTTATTCTATTAATGTATTTACTGTGCCGAATGTGACCTCCTCTTTGTGTGTAGTGGTAGGTCACGCAATCGAAGGTGTTTACGTTGCGAATGGCTTTTAGTGTTTATTCATAATCTTTATATCCCCTCTATTTATGAACCACTAGTTCTTTCTTCTCGCTCTGTCCGAGCATCTTAACTCTCTTCTTTGTGCAGTACCTTTTTGGTTTAGCATCCGCTGACTACGCTGGACTTTTCGCGTGGGCTTCCCGGTATGTTCCGAACCCTCCGCCCAGAAAGGGGCGACGCTACCATGGAAAGCCCCGGCTTCCTACTCTCTTACGTCTTCTCTCTCTTCCTCTTCTCTCTGGGACAGTTGAACGTCAGCTCCTCACCATCTATGGTCTCCTCTTCCTCGCTGAGCGAGTATATCTTCTAAATTACATACTGCTCTATTCTCTCTGACGTGCTCTCATGCTACGTTATGGCACCGTGAGACTAGTTCGTCGATTCCTCTCTCTCCTCGGCTTAGCGAAACATATCTCTCATCCGCTCTCTCCTCGACGTGCCTCCTCTATATATACGGTCTTCCCTGCTTGTACTTTTGGATTGTCCTCTCTCTTTTGCCTCCTTCTCTGTTGTGGCTTCGTTCGTTTTTTTGTCGTTGTGTGAGCTCGTTCTGGAAGACCTTACCGATTCCTCCTTGTGGCTCTGTTTCTGTGATCTCCTCGTCCTTGCGATCCTCTTATCAGTCTTGCAGCCCTGTCTGAACTTTTAGTATCTTGTTCTCAGGATGTATATAACTTACTTTAAGATTCAAGTATGCGTTGTTGTTTAAGAGGCGCAAGCGTCGATGTGGTCTCTGATTCCTGTTGTCTGTTCAGTAATGAAGCCACGGCACTGATATGAAATTTCATGTTAGTGAAGGTGGATACTGTTCAACTTACTGAATCAGCGATGACGTGTCTTTATATGATGGAAGACCGTGTCGCGGAGTAAGGAGGCTCCCGGAGTATCAACGGCTTTTGCGTGATTGCTTTAATCGTATTCTCTAATGAGCGTCGATGTAGCAGAAAAGCTCTACATTTTCCTGGGATATACTGACTTTCATGGAGTTGTAGTGGAGACGGACAGGCCTACTATCAAAGAACCCAAGCTGGCAAATAGATTCTTCTAGGGTAAGAAGCGTGGGGAATGAGGTCGGGTCAATTGGCGGTGTAATTATGCAAAAGTTGCGTTATCAACTCTCAGGTCATCTTGGATTCACTGTATTGATGTCTAATAACAGTCTTTATATTATATTCAATATAGGCAGGCATCAAATAAGACTTTCGTGTTCTTCGCGAGATATATATGCCGCAGCAGAGGGCAGCAGTCGCGACGGCCTACAGCTAGAATCTATCGAATCAGCAATGGAGCAGTCGCGATGCCATTAACAGGGCGCCGGAATGCTTAGGTCGACCCTAGACCCCTCATGCAGGGAGGATCTCTCAATTAGCGCGGTGCGTCGGGGAGTTTTACATGTACTTACAGGTAGTTTCTTGGCGCGCTGACTCAACCTCAACTCATCCTACGATCGTAGCATCAATTTGTACCTCCACTCGCTTAGGTTGGAGTATTGCTAGCTCACATAGGGTCTTCTCGCGAGGTCTATCTCTATATACTGTGGTCTTAGCCTGGAGTCGACACGCATGAGTTTTTTTTTTCTGATTACAACGTGCGAGAGCATATAAAGATCTCTTCGTAGTGATTTTCCTCACCAACATTCCAGGCATAGGTTCCGAACTGTCGTACTACTGTATTCCGCTTAGCAGGTATCAGATTCTTAAACAGTTACCATTATACTCTCAAAGTTTGGGATGTGATTATGTCCGTGTTCACGAGTACCTCTCAGTACAAGTTATTTTTCGTTCTGATAGCACGTTACCTAGTACTCTTATGAGGTCTTCTCCGATTTATTTTACTTCGGGTGTTTGACAACCACTACGATTATTCACTGTTAACGTTGATTGCAAGCATGGCAGGATTACATCACTTTATTATTAGAAAGGAAGAAATGATGATCGATAGTTATCACAGACTGGAGGATTGAATCAGTTCTATTGACATGCTCAAGCTGTTTTGATTTCACGATTCGCTAGCACACAGCCTGTAGTTCACTGAGGGACCGATATATTTAATCGAGTCCTGTTAAAAATTAATGGCACAAAAAGCAATATGATAACATATTACGAAAAACATCGCAGCGCTCACACCCCCGACGTTATTCACCGTACCATCTTCGGCAAACTGGAAACAATTATACTTGAGCCAGACTGGCGCCAGCCACAGACATTTACGTCAAAAAGCAAGGAATGGTGTATAAGAAAGAATAGGAAGTCAGCGACTTCCTTTTTTGCTGGTGAGACCCTCTCTCCCGCACCGTCAAGCGTGCGGTCGCGCCTGCCCCGACCTCTCTCTTCTGCGGCCGGCATAACCCTCTACCCACGTCTTCCTACCGACGCGCAGGTCCACCTCACTACTGGCGCTCCCGTCGCGTGCCTTCGTGATACTGAGCTAGGGTGTCATATTCTTATTGATCGTCCATAGGTAATGTGGTGCATATTATGGGCGAGTCAGTACGCCTCTTCCGCCAATTGACCACTCTCCACAAAAAAATGACTAAGCTATCGGCCAAGCGACCAATATACCGAACCTTACCAGCCATGCTATTTGGACGAAGTGGAGGAGTAGAGCGGTGAAGTGAGAGCGCCGGGCGGCGCACCTACTTTGCCCGTTTTTCTGGTTTCTTGTCATACTCATAGGCTGGGGGACTTCAGTACTCTTCGCTCTCCGCCCCGTTCTTTCGCCCTACAGCTGATCTTCAACAGGGATTTGTTATCTCCGTGTATACTTATCGAGGCTTCCCGTCCTAACTGCTCTCTATCCACATGGGCCCGTAGCGGACGGGACAGGGTAGTGAGTCAGTTGGCTTCTGGGACACACGAGAATTTATTCTCTCTCAAAATGACCTCTCTCTCTCTCTCTCTTTGCCTGATCGCCCCTTCCTCCACTCCAAGCTTCTGCGGAAGTCAAACTGTATAGAACAGCCATGGCAAGGAAAACTGACGGCTCGACTCCTTAACTCTCTGGATCATTCTATGGTGCGCTATTTGTTTGCGTTCTGGCTGCGAGCGTGAAATCTGATCACTCTCCTGATTTTGAATAACAAGTAGATCCGCGATCATATTAGTGATGGAATGATAGGGTGGAGTTTGAATAGTTTTTGTCGGTTGAAGATATGCGCAGTGTGGTGAGCTCTGCCTCACCAATATTCCTCAGTGGGCTTGTGTGATGGAGTTTTAGGATTAGAGCTTTTAGATAGTAGCTTGTTGAATGCTGTGTTGTTTGAAATTTATTAAAGATACGGACACGATAAATTATTGTTATTGCTTTTAACTGTTAGGATCGCAGCGTACGTCCATGGTCACATTATATCCCTCTGCAACGGGTTTGGGTGCTATACTGTACACACTGTATCCTATGCAAGAGTTAATTTTCGCATATTCTGCACGCGGTGCGTGTCTCTATGGTTTTTGTGTAATTTTGATGTGATTTTCCATCAAGCCGTTCAATATCAGTTCTTATTGTCCAATATATTACTTCCATATGAACTTCTCTAATGTAGTTGTATATAACACATAATCATATTTATATATACATATGTTATTTCATTTATATTATTTTTTATTTATATCAAATAGTATTAAAAACAATATTTGTATTTGATATGATTGATATATATATTTTATTCATTATTAGATACTTTAAATTTGTGAACCTACAACCTACTGCGTTTATATGATTTTATATATTATTTATTGGAACTTGAAATGTTATATCAATAAACATCGATTCATATTAATTATAACATCCTTCATAATTCTGTTTTATACGATATATATTTTTATAAATTAACAGGGGGTAGAGACCACAATATCTTATTCAATTCATTTATAATTTTTTCAATATTCTAGCACTTATTAAATATATACAAACTCTAGTTATGTATGTATCTAATATACTATATAATGTCTTTTCACCCTTATTATATATATATTATATTTTTTTTTCATACTTCTAATAAGTCCTATATATATTATATATATCTCTTTTGTTAATAATAGTTTAGATCAACTGATATATTAGTATTATTCTTTCTATACTCTTTATTCAACATATATTTTTTAATTGAATTCTAATTATGTAATTTGTTTACATTATTCATTATTAAATATTTTACTTATTAATGTGTTGTAAAATTTATTTGTCATTATCTATTTTCCTCATAATTTTCTTCATAACATATACTGTATTTTTCACGTCATCATATATCATCGATTATAACGATATTTATAGTGATAATTAATATTCTATTTACATATACTTTTAATTATTAATATTTTTCTATTTATTCATTTATTTATTTTTCTTACTATAGACATGTATTTATGTGTTTCTTCATTATATGTATAGAAAATAAGTCAATATTTATATTCCATTAAATATACAATTTGATCATATCTTCTTTCATATGATTTAACAGAGTAATAATATTTTCTTTTTTCATAGATTCTGCATGCAATCTTTCAAATATCATTTCTCTTGTCTTTATCTAATTTTGTTTTTCTACTAGTTTATACCTCATGCACTTTTTTCATTATGTATACTTATTACCTATTTTTTTCATATTTGATGCCTAGTATAATTTTGGAGTCTACTTACTTTTTAATTATTTGTTTTGCATCAATACATATCTCTCTTGCATACTTGTATAATATTTACCATCATTTTCATTATAGTCATCAATATATTAGCTCCATGTGCCACTATCATACCACTAAAGAATCTTAATGGTATTTTTCATATTATGACATATTGGTATTTTTTTTTGTATATCGAATCTTCCTAACATATTCGTTACTTTTTTAGTTATACATGGTATCGAATATTTGCGTCAATCATAGTGATTAAGTTACTTTTTAATATAAATTGCAGCCCTATATATACATTATTTTTCAAGATTATTTAGTTTACAAATTTTACTATATAGTACCTTTATCTATACTTTATAGTTGACAAACATATCTAATTTCATATTCTTTACTCACCGCTATCTTTATCTTCTATGTGTTTGATGAATGCTCAATCGTACAAACTGGTTGGATTATATTCTGTTATATTTATTCATAAGATTGAATTGTCATATATTTATGAAGAGTTTAAGGGGTATATATGTTTTTAATATGTCAATTCCCCTATGATTAATATTATATTTTCTATGCAGTATATATATTATATATTTGTTTACTTTATGTGTTACACTTCACAGTTATATAATTTTATATTATTAACAATAAAAGATGGGAAGCTTAAGCTATTGTAAACTATAATTTGTTTATATTTCTATTCTATATACATAGTTATTATTTTCAATTTTACTTAATTTCGTATTATTAATATTTCTCATATAATTGCACATAACTAATAAATATATATATTTATGTATATGTTATAATTCAATACGTCTTCTCTATTACTTCTCTCTTTTCTTTCATGTTATAGGATTATACAAGTATCGCTATATATTCCGATTAGTAGAGGTATACATTTAGTTAGCTATATTTGTTCATAACAACTAGTACTTCAAAACGCTATATTTTTGGTACATATACAAGCTTTTATGTAATTTTAATGCTGTCACTTTATCGATAGGTCGTTATTTCAGTCCTTATCTACACATCTACTTTCATTTTGTATAGGTAATATTATAGTATGTTCTTTCAGCATATAATCAGTTATCTCCTCATTTTTAATATCTCTAATTCTACTCTAGTAGTATTTACAAATTGTCCTATCTTAGGAGTAAACTCGAAGTTGGTTTCACCTTTAGTATAATTATCACTCATAATTATACATATTTTTTTTTTTTCACTTATAGTATCAATTATTAGCAGTTATATATCACTCATATTTGGTTCTTTATAAATACATTATTCTTCAAACTAATAATTGTACATTTTCATATTCGTATTCTCTTTATCATTAGTACCTGGTATATACAACATATAACACCCAAATTCATGTTGTAAGGTGATTACATATATTACATATATATTTTTGCATTCAGTATGTAAATATATTATAGTACATTATTTTCTTTTTATACAATAGTATGATTACATTTATGAGGTTATTACTTATGTGAGGTGAATTCATAGTATACATATAATCTTTTTCCATATTCTAAATCCGGTCTGTTTGATAGATTATGTTGATATAAGTATTTTTAGACAATGCCATTACAACTTAATTTATTATTATATCTAATATCAGCGATTTAAAATATCAGTAGTTATATTTTGGGTCTCCATGCATAAAGCTATACATAGATATATCCTATTCACCAATAATAATTTAATATGCGATTTACATATTTATTACTATATGTTTTTTTCATATATACATATTATTTCCTTGATGACAAAGATTCTAATTTTGGATAGACTATACAGAATTATATTATTTTTTTTCAATAATTGTTCTACACAAAATTTTTTATCATTATTTTTTTAATATATAATACCTTCTCACAACTGCACAGGTTAAAACTTATTATATATATTTTTGTTTGCAACTGAACGGCTTGCTGTTAGAATCATATTTTGCAGAATCAGATACATCTCATTATGCTAATATTGGATTTACTTTATAATTACAGGGTTTTAGTGTCGTTTGTATTTGTTCATTAACATAATTATCGCTATATATTTTTATTTCTCTCTCATATCGACGAAACTCGTCACTAATTGGCTTCCTTGTATACAATAGTATATTTTCATTATACATGTATATACGCATATATAATTATTTTATATAATATATATATATTTTTCATACATATATATTATTTTCCAGTATAATAAGTTAAGGATATAATTTTTTCAGAGTGAGTTATAATTTATCCATCTTTGATCAGTAATTTGTAGCATAAGACGACATAATTACACCGCCTTTACTAATAATTTATACTGTCTTTGTTGGATTTTACCCAAATGTGTAACCATAATTATTCGTTAAATATACTATCAATACATTCCATTATCCAGAATGATATTATTTTCATATTTACGTGTGTACGATTATTTTGTGTTTAGGCGCTATTACACTTAATATATTCATTATTCAGTCGTATATTTCTTCATGTGATAACATTCAATTTTTCTAATCACGCTTAAGAATGAGTTCTATTATATAGGTGAGTTATTCTGTTTCTATCTTAATAAGATTTAATTTGTCTTACATTTCTATTCCTCGTTATCATAGTTTATGCAGTATATTATGTATATAATGAATGTTTTCTAACATTTTAAACATTTGTGTTTTTTGCGATGGTATATATATGTTAACAAATAAGGAAAATAGTCATACGGGTGGACCTCCGACCTTAGGTGATTACTGACATGTCCATCTTTTTCGCTGTGTTAAGACACTACTGTCTTCTGAACTGTCCTTCGTATGAGATTTTTGAAAAATCTTCAACAACAATGTTTCATAACGTGTCTTTTGATCTGGAGAAATACTAAGCCCAATCAGAAGTGTGTCCCCGAATTTAGTGGTGTTTATGCTGTGAATATTTGGGAGCGTCATGAGCTTTTGTAGCCTGTCTCTTTTGTGTGATCGTTTAGAGTGAGCGACCAATGTTGTCTTTGTGACGGGTTTAAGGGGAGCGAGCTAATCTCTTCGCATCGCCGGCTGGGGATCACTTATTATTATCTCTCTCTCAGCAGACTGGTCGGTTGTCACTGTTCCCGAGTAAGGAGGGCCTTAGATATACCGCGACGTTGTTTCGGAGCTTCGGACCTTGTTTTGATTCAGAGTCACTCATGTCGATATGAAAGCTCACATGTACGCACATTACTAGACGTCCCAGGCACCACTTGAATGACGTAGTGTACTCCATAGAATACATAGATGATATCGTTGGTTTACGTCGCAGCAAATGGTGTTCCGGGCCGTCCTTGTTTTCAGTTTTTACTTGATCTCTTGCCGTACACTTCCCCAAACGAAAGTTGATCAGTGTGGTTCGCCGCGGCTGCAGATACGAGGAAAAGGGCGGGGGGGTGGGGGGAATAATATAATGGGAGTCAGAAGGAGGAATAACCCGAAGCCGAAGTGGTTGGAGCTCTTGCTTGAGTGCTTTGAATCAAACAAGCCGCTTGGCAAGCGATATCAAGCTGCTCGCTATCGGAACACACCACTGGAACTTGGCCAGGGTGTCAGCGATAGCTCGCCTACGCCTCACGAAAGACAACATGGGTTCTTTCACGTCCACCAACGGGTAGAGAAGACGGGACGCCCCAGTTTCACGTCCATCCGAAATTCGGGGGATGACAGTTGATCGCTTGATACCAGGATGGCACGAGATCGCTGGGTTGAGATTAGAACTCAGACGAGACAGTTCAGAGACAAGTGTGCTAACCGCAAGGCCATCCCACCGGCGGCCACCCTTGGCTCTTTTCCCCTTTTTTTTACATAACAGTGCAAAACAAAATGTTTATGTTGAAAACATGTTTAAACTTTATATTCATGTTCATGTAATAAAATTTTCATGTTAACAAAGAACAGTCTTCACCATAAAAGACTACTTTTTAGGCTGAAAAAAATTAAGTCTCGGATAGGCTGAAATAATGAATATATATGTATATATGAAAATATATGTATATATGAAAATATATATATGAATATATATATGTATGTATGAAAAAATATATATATATGTTTATATGAAAATTTATTTATATATGAAAATATATCTGTATATATGAAAATATATATGTATGTATGAAAAAATATAATATATGTATATATTAAAAATATATGTATATATGCGTATATACATGTATATATGAAATATACATGTATATGAAAATATATATATGAAAAAAAAATATATATATATATGAAAATATATATGTATATAAGAAAAAATATATATATTATATCTTGAAAATATATATGTATATATGAAAAATATATATATAATATATGAAAAAATTATATATGTTATTATTAAAAAATATATAATATTATACTGTATATGAAAATATATATGTATATATGAAAAAAAACATATATATATATATATAAATATATGAAATATTTATTATAAGAAAATATATATGTATATATGAAAATATATATGTATGTATGAAAATATATATATATATATATGAAAAAATATATGTATATATGAATATATATATATGTATATATGAAATATATATGAATATATGAAATATATATGTATATATGTTATATATGTGTATATACATGTATATACGAAAATATACATGAATATGAAAATATATATTTATGTATGAAAAAAAATATATATATATATATGTATATATGAAAAAAAATATATATATATATATATATATGAATATATGAATATATATGTAAATATGAAAAATATATGTATGTATGAAAAAATATATATATATGTATATATGAAAATATATATATGTATATATGAAAATATATCTGATATATGAAAATATATATGTATGTATGAAAAAATATATATTGTATATATGCATATATACATGTATATATGAAATATACATGTATAGGAAATATATATATATATGAAAATATATATGTATATATGAAAAAAATATATATATATCTGAAAATATATATGTATATATGAAAAAAATATTATATATATGAAAAATATATATGTATATATTAAAAATAATATATATACTGCATATGAAAATATATATGTATATATGAAAAAACATATATATAAATATATATGAAATATATGAAAATAATATGTATATAAGAAAATATATATGTATGTATGAAAATATATATATATATATATATATATATGAATATATGAAAATATATGTATATATATGTTATATACATGTATATAGAAAATATACATGTTATGAAATTATATTTATGTATGAAAAAATAAATATATATGTATAATATGAAAAATATTATATGTATATATGAAAATATATATGAAATTATGAAAATATATATGTATATATGAAAAATATATGTATGTATGAAAAATATATATATATGAAAATATATATGTATATATGAAAAAATATATATATATGAATATATGAAAATATATAAGTAATATATGAAATATATATGTATATATGAAAATATATATGTATGTATGAAAATATACATATATATATATAATATATCTATATATATGAAAAATATATGTATATATGAAAATATATATGAAATAATATGAAATATATATGTATATATGAAAATATATGTATATAATATGCGTATATAATTATATATGAAAATATACATGTATATGAAAATATATATTTATGTATGACAAAAATAAATATATTATGTATATATTGAAAATATATATGAATATATGAAATATATATGTATATATGAAATATATATGTATATATATGTATATATGAAATATATATGTATGTATGAAAAAAAATATATATATATATGAAAATATATATGTATATATGAAAATATATATATATATGTGAATATATATAAATACTTATATATATATATATTATGAAAATATATATGTATATGAAATATATAATGTATGTATGAAAATATACATATACGGTATAATATATATATATGAAAAATATATATATATATATGTTGTTATGAAAATATATGAATATATGAAAATATATATGAATATATGAAAATATATATGTATATATGAAAATATTGTATATGTTACGGCTGTGGAAATTCGCATTACACCATAAAGGGCCCTCAGGTGAATATCTTCATAGGTACATGTGTAGTTAGCCCAAACCCGTTGTCAAGAGGGAATTTATGTGATCACATTCGGGCTGCGATCCTCCAGTTTAGCCATTTTTCTGTTCTATCTTTTATTTCAAACACACAGCATTTCAACAACACGGCCATCCCCATCACAGCGCCAACCACACTGCAACCACGCCCACTCCACCATCTACGCTACTACATCTTCGCCCTACGTCCGCTTCCGAACGGCAAACAAAGGCGCCAAGAGAGGGAACTGCGAGGATGCGCAGGTTTCCCCGCCTGTTTTCTTCCGTTTGACTTCCCCGCGCTTTGGAGTGGAGGAGGGGCGATGGCAGGTCAAAGGTCAGAGGTCATGTGAAGGAGGGGTCTCATTTTGGGGAATAATTCTCTGGCCAGAGCCAAAAACTGACTCCCCCGGCCTCCGCACGGGGCGGGGTGGAAGAGAGAGCGTGAGGGAACGCCTTTTTTGGGAACCCTCTCGAAGGAAGGTGGAGCCGAGAACGGGGCGGGGCGAAGGGCGGAGCCCCGCTATAAAAGACGGACACGGCGGGGTGCTCTGTCGTGCTTCCTCTTCCGCCTCTTCTCTTCGTCTTGGCTGGTGGTCTGGTTGGTCTTCGGTTGGTTTTTGTGGAGAGTTGGTCTTTCGGGAAGAGGTCCTGCGCCCGCGCCTTGGCGAGCGGCCCTGTCACGAAGGCAACGGACGGGAGCGCCAGTAGTGAGGTGGACCTGCGCGTCCGGACGGGGAGTGCCGGAGAGGGTTCGCCGCCGGAGAGAGGTCGGGCCAGGCGCGACCACGCTGACGGTCGGGGGAGAGGGTCTCACAGCCATAAAAGGAAGTCGCGACTTCTTTCTTTCTTTCCTTCCTTTGTCTTTTTGGGTAAATGTCTGTGGCTGGCGCCAGTCTGGCTCAAGTAGTATTGTTTTCAAGTGTTGCCGTGTGTACGTGTATAGTCGGTTGTAGCTCTGCATCGTTTCTTTTGTTACATTTGCTTTTTGTGCATAATTAGTATGGCTGTAAATACGTGCCTTCCGTGCTTGTCTGTGTGTGCGTGTGAATAAAAATGCTTGCTTGTTGAACTGTTCCCGGCTCTGCTTGTCTCTTTTCCTTTTTATTGACCCTCCATCTTGCATCACGTAAGGGGTTCGTAGTGGGTGCAACATCCCGGTAATTAATCGGAACCGTCAAGGCCGACGATAACACCGCTCGGTTATCACTGTAAGGACGGAACGGACCGCTTAAGCGGTTCGTGTCCAGAGTCGGCTGGTGGTGTGGTGCGATCCGGCCCGGTCGACCATTCGCGCAGGTACTTAGGTAGATCGAATTTGGCGAGCAACCCTATCCTGCCGCGGGTGGGCAATTGGCACGATCGTGGGAGGTTAAACCCCCACCCGTGACTAGCTCCCGGCGTTGGTCCGAGAGGGTCACGACTGAATTGTCCGTCCGGTGGGCGACGTGCCGCGATTCGAGTTACGTGGCCGTTGCACGCTGGCGGGCGCAAATTCGCAACATATATATGCGTATATACATTGTATATATGAAAATATACATGTATCCGCTCTAATTGACCGGACCTGATCCCCGCTCTAACTGACCCGGGCTCCTTCGCAGACACGGTCTCCACGCGTGCGGCCGTGGACCGAGCCGCACGACCATTGACAGGTGCCACACCATGGAGCATCCCTTCCCTCCAACGTTCGGTTACCCGAAAGTCCGGAGCGGGGATCAGGGCTGCAGACAGGACCCAACGAGAGACCCGGTCAAGGTCGGGTCGAGGTCTTCCAGCTCTCTCACACTCAAACGAACGACCCCCAAAGAGTGCAACCACTCTACGACCTTCCTCTTTGTTTCGCTACCAAGCCGACGAACTGTCTCACTCCAACGCTCCGCTCTCAGGGTTGCTTTGTAATTTAATAGATCTCCCTCAGCGGGGAGGGGCCTTGGTGAAGCTGACGTACTGTCCGCTGATTGGACGGGGCTTCCATGGTTCCATGGGTCCACCCTTTCTGGGCGGGAGGGTTTCGGACATACCGGGAAGCCCACCGGTCCACGCGTGTCCGGACTCACCAAAAAGGTACTGCACAAAGATTTTGCCTCGGAAGGCGAGAAGAAGGAACTGTGGTTCATAATAGAGGGGATATAAAGTTTTATTATCTACTAAAGCCATCGCAACGTACCCCTTTTTGCTGCTCCCACTACACACAAAGAGGGGTTCCATCTGCACATATACTTAATGGAATAACCGACTTGGGACACCTGTATGTTGTATGCATACGGTTTCCGAGAACCGTAACAATATACATATATATATATATAACTGTATATGTATATATATATACTGTATAATGTATATATATATATATATACCTATGTACGCTAAATGGCCAAAAGTAATGCGGAAACCCTTATAATTAGTGGTTTCGGCTATTTCAGCCACACCCATCGCTGACAGGTGTATAAAATCAGCACATCGCCATGTAATCTCATATACAAACATTGACAGTGGAAGGGCCGTACTGAGGAGCTCGGTGAGTTTCACGGTGGCACATCATCAGATGCTACCTTTTCCAACAAGTCAGTTCATTAAATTTTGCACTGCTGGTGCTGCCCCGGTCAACTGCAAGTGCTGTTATTGTGAAGCGGAAATGTCAAGGAGCAACAACAGCTCAACGTGAAGTGGTAGGCCAACACAAGCTCACAGAATGGGACCGCCGAGTGCTGAAGCATGTAGCGCGGAAAAATCGTCTGTCATCGTTGTCGCACTCACTACCGAGTTCCAAACTGACCCTGGAAGCAACATCAGCACAAGCACTGTTCGTCGAGAGCTTCATGAAATGTGTTTCCATAGCTGAGCAGCCACAACAAGCCTAAGATCACCATGCGCAATGCCAAGTGTCGGCTGGAGTGGTGTAAAGCTCCACCACCATTGGACTCTGGAGCAGTGGAAATGCGTTCTCGGAGTGATGAATCACGCTTCACCATCTGGCAATCTGACGGACGAATGTGGGTTTGGCGGAGTCCAGGAGAACATTACCTGCCTGAATGTTTGTAGTGCCAAATGTATAGTTTGGTGGAGGAGGAATAATGGTCGTCTGGGCTGTTTTTTCATGGTTCGGACTAGGCCCTTTAGTTCTCCAGTGAAAGGAA
>CM068953.1:92176623-92191713 GCA_035128595.1 Eptatretus atami | reverse complement strand
TGAAGCTGACGTCACTGTCCGCCCTGATTGGACGGGGCTTCCATGGTTCCATGGGTCCACCCTTTCTGGGCGGGAGGGTTTCGGACATACCGGGAAGCCCACCCGGTCCACGCGTGTCCGGACTCACCAAAAAGGTACTGCACAAAGATTTTGCCTCGGAAGGCGAGAAGAAGGAACTGTGGTTCATAATAGAGGGGATATAAAGATTTATTAATCTAACTAAAAGCCATCGCAACGTACCCCCTTTTTGCTGCTCCCACTACACACAAAGAGGGGTTCCATCTGCACATATACTTAATGGAATAACCGACTTGGGACACCTGTATGTTGTATGCATACGGTTCCGAGAAAGGCTAATTGTGCTTTTTACGTTTACCAAGTTTTTTCTGTGCCACACACACACACGCTCCTTTTAGTAATCATGTATGGTAATACATTTACAACTTTTTGCTCACCATGATGGTTACTCAAAGCTTCATCTGAATATTGTAGTTGTACTGATGTTGTATTGTTTTAGTTTTGCTTCAAAAGTGTAAAGTTTTGAGGCGGACAACATTTTCTGTCTCTACAAATTTTGTCTGTGCTTTCACGAAACCGACTTGTTATGAGTCCACGTGTCCCAAATGTCCCACTGTGATGTGAAATTAAACCAAGTGTGATAGAATCTTCATCGACTTCAATGACAATTTGTGCCACCATAAAAGTGAGCAAGTTATGCATTGAATTTTGCAACAACTATCAAGAAGTGATTGCAATTTTACAGCTCTACTCATTAAGGCCACCAAGTTGAGATGCTTGGCTCGAAAAATAGTGTAAATCAGAATTTTAATCGCAATGTAAATGGGAGAGTTCTTGACCAACTTATGGCATGTCAACCTAGAATTCCACACGAGGACAACAATTCACATGGTTTGTTGTTGTTGGACCATTTCAATTTAGGCCAGATAGTCTAGCATTGCATTCAAAGATGATTGGCAGGGACTCAAGCAGCCTTCCTCTTCAGGACTGGTCTCCCATATCTACTGCCCCTAATGTCTTAACTTAATACCTGGAAATTCTTCCACAGAAATCTGCTTCGCTCTCTGCACAGAATCATCCTATCCTTTGTATTCAATATCCTACATTTTTTTTTTTTTTCTTCTTTCCACCACATGGTAACTGAATCCTGTGGTGAAGGTAGTTGCTCTACTACGCTTGCGTTCTCTTCCTGGAAGTCCAATGTGAACCCCAACAATTCTCTGTGCATTCCAAAAAAAGTCACAAGAAGTATGTGTCCACTTCTCAGGAGAAGACGGAAAACCAACATCTGTACAACCTTCAGATGAACTTTCAAACTTGTCTCCCCTCCCTAAAACCTGGTGGTGGACTTTGTTAAATCTGTCTCTGAGTAAGCTCCCCTTCATCCCTTCCCTCTCTTTAAATGACACCACAGCACTCACTTCATGAGAAGGCTGAATGCTCAATTCTGTGTTTGGCCTTCCAAATCTGGTCCGCAACCTCACTTCCTAAGTACTTGCATCCTTCCCTGTAGTACCCAACTGCTTCTGGAATCTGTGTATTTTTGCACCTTGAGATGTTGGGAGAAGGTTCTTTCAGCCCTAGACTCTGCCACTGGACTGGATGATATCAGCTCATTATCCTAAAAAACCTGAATAATCTGCTCTTGCACCCTCTCTCTACACTTTTCACCCCTGTCATTTGTGCGAGATCATCTTCCATCTGCTTGGAAATCAGTGAAACATCACTGGCACAACATAAAAAGGTTGCAAAACTGATCAACTACAGACCTATCAGCTTGCGTCCAAATTCAGCAAGGTCATGGAATCCCCATCTCGCGTTGACATAATTACTTCCTTTTCTCCAGCAACCTCATCTCAAATCACCAATTTGGTTCAGACCCAGGTCCAGTCCACCTTGGACTGCTGCTTCTACTCACCCACCAATGAAAGGGCCCCTCGATGTCAGACATGAGATCTGGGCCGTCTCTCTGGACATATCATGTCTATTTGATAGCTTGTCATCCGGCCTTAACTACTCGCAAACTCTTCTGTCAGATGGCATCCAGGCAACTGCACGTACAATGGCTATACTGGCATCCTCTACTCTCGTAGGCATTGTGTGGCACTCAATGGAATATTTTTCAATCTCTTCTCCCTGTCAGGCTGGAGTGCCCAAGCAGTGTTCTGGGCCAGTCATATTTCCTGTCTTCATCATGATATCTCTGGAGAATCTTCTTTATCATTTGCTGATGGACTCTCCCTCTGCCATGACATCCGTCATCCTTCGAACAGACAGGCTGCACCTCTTTCCTCTCTCAGATATTGAGAAAAGCTGCTCAAACACTTTCAATCTCAGACAGACCTCACGCTATCAACTTATCTCTTTCGAAAGGACCGTCTGGCAAACCCTCACATCTACTTTCTTAACAATCCTCTTGAAAGTTCCGTCATTCAAACTCCTGGGTCTCACTACAGTCATGATCTTTTCTTTGGCAAACCACATTTCAAAAGTTGGCCCTTCCAAAAACCAGTTGCCGGATGGGCATCCTCCATCGTACAAAGTCCTTCCTTTGGCAAACCTGAAAGGCCTCATCAAGGCCACTTGGCAACCAGATTGGATGGAGTACTGCTCTCTCCATGGGCTGGCTCGCCCTGCTCACTTCTTGCTCAGCTTGACGCTGTGGAAACCCCAGGCCTTTAAGATGTATTGGCATCTTACGTGCGAGCTGAGCACCATTGGCTTATCTTTGCATCGCAAGACAGGTGGTTGGTCCTCTGTCCCTTATGCTGCTCCTCTTCTCTTCTTTCTGCCCCGCTCTTTCTGTGGTGTGTCCCACCAACCCCAAGGTTTCGTGCAGGACACAGCCGGTCCACTATCAAACCCCTCTGGTGAAATTTACCTAAAATCCAGGAATCACTGCTCACCTCCACTCATTTGTTCCTCTTTTTTTTCCTGTCCGGAATAAACTCCCACAATCCTCCTTTAAGCCTGGAGGGAAGAATGAGATTGAAAACAAGAGCTGTTCACCTCACCATGCTCAGATCGTCTGAATCCGAAACTATTATCTTTTCTAAGAACCATTTTTTTAACCCCACCAACCCCCTCTTCCATTTTCCACTTGGAGTTTTCCTTCTGTATCCATCTTGGCCATCCCAGCATGCGTGTTTTTGGCGTCCTGTTTGTCTTGTCTTTGCATTGATCCGTCTAGCTGTACTCCCTCTTCCATGAGCCTCTTAATTATGTATAACCAAAAATGGTTCAAATTTGTTGCATGTTGCCCCCAAAAGCTTCATTGTTACACAATTGTGAATTGTGGACTGGATTAATAATGTTTACTTTATAGCTGAAGCCACAAAAACTACCACAAAGTAAGCAGCAATGAAAAAAAACACGTGTGCATGTTTTTAGCACAAGGTCAGATTATTGAGCTTGGTTATAAAGAGGGATTAAAAGCGAAAAAAACTAATGATAAGCTGTTAATGAAAATAGTCTAGAGGAGAGTTAAAAAAAAAAAAAATTGTTTGTGTTGAAACTAAATAAAGGACAATGATGCACAGGCTCACTGCAGTTGGGGGTTTTTAGTTTCCAATAATCTTTATCTTCTGGCAGCAGCCAATTTGTTGACTGTAGGTTTAGTTACCAAGGTTTTGTGTCTTTATTTGTTCTTTAAGTGTGTGTGTGTGTGTGTGGTGCTCTAGGCTGCAGCGAAAACTGTGAATCGTGAAAATGGAACCTGGCAAACCGCACAATCCAGATCTGTGAAACTCTGTGGAGAGGACCTGGCTGCTTACAGGTCGTCGCATGCCAGCCATCATTGGTGCCACTTTCCTGCCTGCAATCTCTCTATCCTCGGAGCCTATTTGTGTCTCTTTGAAAGCTTTCTGCCGTAATAGTGGCACTCCTTGATTCGACCAGTGTTCGAAGCCCGGGTGCAGGAGATGCGTAATTGCTTCTGGCTCTCGCACAGACTTTGCATGGCTCAATCCACAGGCAGGTGTCACTTGTATCGGTCGTTAAGTTTATTGATGAGGTTCTGAGCAAGTCAGATGCTGCTACTTCGACAGCTTGCTTCACAGGATTCGCCAAATGCCGCCAGGTTCAAAGTGATTCGCCGGTCCTTTTAAACACGACCGCATGATGTTTTCAAAACCAAATGTGGAAATCCGGCACCAAGTTTACTGCTTCCCCCTTGCATTTTAGCTCCGAAGAAACCTCATTAGAGCCTGAGAGGTGGCCAACAGCCTTTAAGCATGAGATATCTGAGGCTGAAATTGAACAATATATTCGAACCCCCGAGGAAGTGGAGGAATATCCAGCGATTTCAGGCAGCCATTTTGAATTCACATGACGCCCTGATTCTCTTGCATTAATCCTGTTTTCTCACATATTCTTTCACTTGGTTCTCATCTAATTTATTAATGCTCAATTTAATACATTTTCTATTTATTTATTTTTTTTTTTGAAAATGCATGCGTTGCTTCATCATACTTCCTTTGTGGTTCCACTATTTTTTTGATGTACAGTCGACATGCCAATGAATGTTTTGTGATGTTATAAAAATTGCACTGGAATGATCGTTGTGTGTTGCGTGATGTTTTGAAGTAACTCAGAAATTTACTGCTTTGTGATAATAAAGTAAAGACTATTCTTTGAAAGTCGTCTGAAAGTATCTGTAGTTGTTTAAAACTGGCAAATGCAGTTTAGTTAATATAATTACCCTCGCCGAAGGAGAGAGTATTACATTTGGGTCCGTTTGTCTGTTAGCTTGCCATAATTGTCAAATAATGATATAATCAAAGATTTTTTTTTAAGTTTATTGGTCAGTCAATTTTGTTATTCTGTCTGTTTGTTTTGTCAATCATCTGCAGGTGACAATGTTAAACCGATCTTCATGAAACTTCACCACAGAGGTGGGTTTGCCCATAAGCAAGAAAGCCTATTGTTTTTTGAGGTGAAAAGGTCAAAATTTGACATTTCTGAAAATCCTCATTTTCATTCCCGATTGACTTGAAATTTGAAAAGGATCTGCATATCGGTCAAACCCATTCAACCATCAATCATTTTGGGGTCAACATCAACCAAAAGGGCTGAATTTCTAAAATTGTCTTTTTTGAATTGTCAAACTTGAATTTGAAGAGGAGTTGCATATATTTTGGTCATTGAATTAAGCCACCAATTATTGTTGAGGTCGAATGTTTTTTGTTTTTTTTCTGGATTTTGCAAGTATCATGCTCTGCATATCTTTTTGTTTTTGTTTGTCCTGCACCAGAACTTTAGTGTTTTCCTCCACAACTGTTTGTCAGATTGAGACAATTTTCATGCATTATTGGAGCGACTACTCATGTAGAAATGTTTTAATGATAATTATGACATCATAGTCATATGATGTGGTAGCCATGTTGGAAAACTTTGGACCTCTATCTCTGAAACTGCACCAAGGAAAAAATTGAACTTGGCATGTGGCAAGTATCCTCATGGGGAATAAGTGGAATTTGTTTTGTCATCATTGCAATATGTAGAACTTATATCTGATCAGTATGAAATTTTGATGGTCATCTAGGGATAAAATGGTCCACAGAAAAAAAGTTTGATGACGTCATCGGTTGCGTGATTCGACAGCCCATATTGTTTGTTTTTTTTTAAACCTTCAAAAATATTCTCAAGTGGCTAAACAGGTCGAGGTGAAACTACATGTATGACCACCTATCCATGAGAAACAATGTTCACCATATGATGTCGTTGGTCGCATCATTTGGCAGCCATATTGGATTTACCCAAAAACCCTATAAAAAAATCTCCAGAATGGTTGAACAGATCAAGGCAAAACATCACAGAAATGTTCCCGCCATGGGTAATGCAAGTTTGTTAAATATAATTGATGAGTCATATGGGTTTGGCAGCCATGTTGGATTGAAGAAAAATTATAAATAATGTTTTCTTCTTGAAACCGCATAATCGATCGACGTGAAACTTCACAATTATAACCTAGTAAGTGATGTGGGAATACACATGTGAAATTTCAAACTTGATCAGACACATGGTCTGGCAGCCAGAAATTATTTGATTTTTTGATGTTGGTTCTTTTTTAATTTTTATGAGGCTATTTGGCTGTTTCCCGGATGGTTTGAAGGTAGAGGAAGTCGTAGCTGAAAGGTGAATCCTCTCCAGGTTCTTCCTGATTTCATCTTTGCTTTTGCTTGTTCGGTTCTTTCTCATGACCTCCAATGCAGGACTGTGCCTATTTGGTCTTCCCTTTGATATGAATTGAATAAATTTTAATCCACTTCTAAATTCAATTGAATAATAATAATAAAAAAACGTCACGAGTCAGGATCAGGTGTCCCAATCAAAGCGAGACGTCTTGATACCCGGTCATCACTGTCAAATATAAAGTGGCAGTTCTAGTTATGTCTCAATTATGTACGCACCAGTACACAACACCATGCGTAAAATATTCCACACAAACAAAGTCCTCGTGAGGGTCTGCAATCTCTGATTGCTCTTTTTCTTGTTTGACAATGTGTGTCTTTCAAACTGATCAGTTCATGATTCTAATGTAACATAAGGAAGGTTGAAGAGTAAGGGGAGGCAGAGGAAAGACTCACGGGGGTGAAAAAGACTAGACAGCAAGCTCACCATAACAAGAAGAGGAATGAAACAGGAAGGGAAAGCAGGGGATGAAATCATGGAACAAATAGGTGGAGTGAGGGGGGAAAAACAACTGCAAAGGTTGGGGAGGCTGAAATGAGGGTAGGAAAGATGAGTATGGATGGAAGGTGACCTGAGGAGGCTGACAGCCATCTTGAAGACTGAGAAAGTTGGGGGGTTGTTCAGTTACCAAACAGAACTTGTCAAGCCAGCTGTTCCTTATTAAGGGTTTTGAATGGATTGCTTTGCTTGATTGCTTAAGCCACTTGCTGAGCCGCTCTACAATAAACTTGGAAATTGAAGACACCCTGTTATACACACTGTTGAGCAGTCTAGCGTTGATTTAAATCTTGACCCACTATAAATGTGTTCATAACTGCTGATATTAACAAGAAACCAAACCACCACAGCAGGAAGGCATTTTTGGAGTACCGACCATATGTTCAGACCACCTGTGCCTGAAAGAGAACTGAATGGGCTGCAGCACCTTCCCTGGGCACACAGTAATGATATGAGTGTTATTATTGGACCTGTCTATGAAACATGTGGCTCATGAGCTCCTGAAAAGCTGACCTCTGTCAAGTAATATGCAAAAGCTGGAAGAGAATCTACTCCACATTTGGCAAAAATCTGGATCAGATTACATACAGAATATCATTAATTTTATGCGTTATGGGTTCAAACACTGGATGAATGCCAGAAAGGAGGAAGGCGGACGATAGATGTGATAATATTGCAAAGGAGACATTCTTTGCTCTCTTCATCATCATTCTGTGTGCAGCACCTGGCTGCTGGTAATGTATCATTTTTTGTATGTCATCTGTGCACTATTGAAAGCCCCCACCCCTGTAGGTTAGAGCAGGAAAGAGCACCAAGTTCTTGACTTTGTTGAGAAGTCATGGAGTTTAGGGAGGCTGCTTCATGGTTTCAAGCGTGCACAAGCTAAATCGCTGGACTTAGTATTCCACGCTGGTGGTGTGGCAAAGGAGATTGAGCCTGTGCTCATTGATGGTCGCTGTAGGACAATCCAGAACTGCAGGATCTATCGAAGTGCTCTTCCTCAATACTGACCACTGGCTTGTTGCAGCAACTCTGAAGTTGCAGCTTAAATCCGAGAGAATGGTTCCATCCCAGCCTAAGCTGGAATGTTGGCAACTCAAGGATGAGAGGGTCGCTGAGGAGTTTGCGAAATGGCTGAGTGGAGCTTTTGGGGGGTCTGGGTGCTTTGGGGAATCTTGAAAGAGTTGTGGAGTGGCCTTCAAGAGCACCGTCCTTGATGTTTGCGGTGGATGTATAGCTTGTGGAACTCACCGAAGGGCAAAGAAGAATTTTGTTCTCTCAAGTGACACTGGATAACAATGACCAGAGTCGCAGGACCAGGCTGAATGGCAGAGCTTGAGCTGTTCAGCGGAGCTGAGGCGTAAACTGTACATGCACTTAGAGGTGGAGAAGGAGGCTTATGTGTGAGGAATTCCTGTGAAGGGGGTAGAGCATCAACCTGCGGTCAAGTAATTCTCGTCCTGCTTACAGGGGAATTCGCAACATTACGTTCCTCCAAGCCTGTTCCTTGGTGGTGTTGCAGTTAGAGCAGAGGGTGGTAGGCTCTTGACAGAGGAGTCCGAAGTGAAACCCGCTGGGGCCGGTTACTTTGAGCGTTGTACTAGGCTGATCACCAGCTGTTGAGTTGGATGTCAGGGGTGGTTACAATCCTGTTGCTGACCCTCCAATCAACTGTGATCCCCTTAGTTTGTGGAACACAGGCTGCAGTGAACCGGTTGAAATGGGGTAAAGCTCCTGGGATCTGTGGCATCCATGCTGAACTTCTCAAAGGCTGGTGGAAATTCTGTACTCGTGTCGTTGCAGTGCAGTTCTGACTCATGTCGTTGCATGCAGTTCATCCCAACTTACTGAAGAGGGGTCTTGTTGGCCCTCTCTGGAAATTGAAGGGTGATTGCCAGGACTGCAACTACTACGAGGGGTGACACGGCTCTCAGTGAAGGGCAAGGTCTTTGCTCGGATAATTCTTGCTAGGGTTCGCCACCATCTGCTGAGCACCAGCGTCCAGAGCAGTCAGGATTTAACCAGAGGTCAACAGGATTTGACGGTATCCTTGCTCTTTGGGTCCTCGCCGAACGCAAGATGAGAGTTTCGCCAGGGGCTTGCTTTGCAGCCTATGTTGATCTCGGCAAAGAGTTACATTCAGTGAATCGGGATGCCTCTGGAGGATTTCTTGGTCTTTGTAAGGTTGCCACCAAAAACTGATCAATCAGATGTCTGAACTCTACTCTGGTACTGAGCGTGCTGTGAGATGTGGTGATACATCTCTGAACTTATTTCCAGTTGTTACTGGAGTTCGTCAGGGTGTGTATGGCCCCACAACTTTTTAGGGCTTGTATGGACTGGATTCTGGAGAGGATGTCTGAGAGATAAAGCTGCAGTGCATCATTTGGAATGTCAAGATCTTTGACCTTGGATTTAATCAGATGATGCAGTCATCTTTGCGGAGACTCTTGAGAGCCTTTTGGGGGCGTCGGGGTGCTGAATGAGGAGTCGGAACGTTGGGATTACGGGATTCCTGGGTCAAAACTAAGACTCAGTTGCGGCTCTATGGACATGTGGCTCGTTTTCCTGATGCTGATCCTGCATCAGCAGATTCTCTCAGCGAGGGAGCCTCGTGATGGAGGAGGCCAACGGGCCCGACCAGTGCCTCGTGGTTGCAGCAGGTTGATCAGCATCTCAGGTAGATGGGGATGGGCCTGGCATCTCTGCCTGGGGGGTGGCCAAGACGCAGTGACGCCCCGCTCGCAGCGCATGCTCCCATACCTGACCCTGCCCTGACTCTGCCTACGAAATGCCAGGACGACGGTGTTGAGACTCATTCATTTCGTATGCACTTCATGGCTGTATCATTCCTGGGAGAGCGGTTGTGCTGCTGATGCAGTGCCCCGTGTAGTTGTTTGAGCTTGTGTTTTTCAGAATGATACCACAGTACACCTGATGAAAATGTTTCAGAAGCATATTCCCTTCGCCCTGTTATGTATACTTGTAATATGATTGAAACGTAACATTTCATACTATAATTTTAATCTACTTTTCATCGTAAATTATTCAAGATCCACAAACATGCAAAACACCCCAATGCGCAGTTTGTAGGGTACATCGATAAGCTTGGTCGGGTATTCCTCTTCTGAACTCCCCATTTATTATTATTTCCCCCCCGCCCCCCTTTTCCTCGTTTATCTGCAGCCGCTGCGAAACACACTCAATTCGTTTGGGGAAGTTGTCGCAAGAGGATCAAGTAAAAACTGAAAACGACGGCCCGGACACCAGTTTGCTCGAGTACCACGACATCACAGTTTCTAATGGAGACCACCTCGTTAATGGTGCCGAACGTTCCGTTTCGTTGGAGCTCTTGCTTGAGTGCTTTGAATCAAACAAGCCGCTTGGCAAGCGATATCAAGCTGCTCGCTATCGGAACACACCAACTGGAACTTGGCCAGGGTGTCAGCGATAGCTCGCCTACGCCTCACGAAAGAAACATGGGTTCTTTCACGTCCACCAACGGGTAGAGAAGAGGACGCCCCAGTTTCACGTCATCCGAAATTCGGGGGATGACAGTTGATCGCTTGATACCAGGATGGCACGAGATCGCTGGGTTGAGATTAGAACTCAGACGAGACAGTTCAGAGACAAGTGTGCTAACCCGCAAGGCCATCCCACACGGCGGCCACCCTTGGCTCTTTTCCCCTTTTTTTTACATAACAGTGCAAAACAAAATGTTTATTTGAAAACATGTTTAAACTTTATATTCATGTTCATAGTAATAAAATTTTCATGTTTAACAAAGAACAGTCTTCACCATAAAAGACTACTTTTTAGGCTAAAAAAATTAAGTCTCGGATAGGCTGAAATAAATGAATATTATATGTATATATGAAATATATGTAATATATAAAATATATATGATATATAAAATATAATATGTATGTTATGAAAAAAATAATATATATTATTGTTTATATGAAAATAATATATGTATATATGAAATATATTGTAATATGAAATATATATATGTATGAAAAAATAATATATATGTATATATTAAAATATATGTATATATTGCGATATAACATGGTAATATATGAAATATACATGTATATGAAATAATATATGATGAAAAAAAAAATATATTATATGTATGATATATATGTATATATGAAAAAATATATATATATATCTGAAAATATATAGTATATATGAAAAATATATATATAATATATGAAAAAATTATATATATGTATATATTAAAAAATATATATATATAATACTGTATTGAAAATATATATGTATATATGAAAAAACATATATAATATATATAAATATATGAAAATATATATGTATTAATGAAAATATATATGTATATATGAATATATATGTATGTATGAAAATATATATATATATATATGAAAAAATATATGTATATTGAATATTTAATATGTATATATGAATAATTATATGAATATATGAAAATATATATGTATATATGTATATATGTGTATATACATGTATATACGAAATATACATGAATATGAAAATATATATTTATGTATGAAAAAAAAAATATATATATATATGTATATATGAAAAAAAAATAATATATATATATATATATGAATATATGAAATATATATGTAAATATGAAAAATATATGTGTTATGAGAAAAATTATATATATGTATATATGAAATATATATAATTATATATATGAAAATATACTGTATATATGAAAATTATATGTATGTATGAAAAAATATATATATGTATATATGCATATATACATGTATATTATGAAAATAATACATGTATAGGAAATATATATATTATATGAAAATATATATGTAATATATGAAAAAAAATATATTATATAATCTGAAAAAATATTATATTTATAATATGGAAAAAAAATATATATATGAAAATATATATGTATATATTAAAAAAATATATATAAATATATACTGCATAATGAAAATATATATGTATATATGAAAAAACATATATAATAAATATATGAATATATGAAAATATATATGTATATAGAAAATATATATGTATGTATGAAATATATATATATATATATATTATAATATATATAGAAAATATATTATATATATGTGTATATACAGTATATATGAAAATATATACATGTATAGAAATATTATTAAATTTATGTATGAAAAAAATATAAAATATATATGTATATATGAAATATATATATGTAATATATGAAAATATATATGAATATATGAAAATATATATGTATATATGAAAATAATGTATGTATGAAAAAAAAATATATATATGAAAATAATATGTATATATGAAAAAATATATATATATGAATATAAATGAAATAATAGTAATATATGAAAATATATATGTATTATATGAAAAATATATATGTATGTATGAAATATACATATATATATATATAATATCTATATATACTGAAAATATATGTATAATAAAATATATATGAATATATGAAAAATTATATTATATATGAAAATATATGTATATAATGCGTATATAATGTATATATGAAAATATACATGTATAGAAAATATATAATTTATAGTTAATTGACAAAAATAAATATAATATATATGTATATATGAAATATAAATATGAAATATATGAAATATATATGTATATATGAAAATGATATATGTATATATATGTATATTGAAAAATATATAGTATGTATGAAAAAAATATATTATATATGAAAATAAATATATTATATATGAAAATATATATATATATGTGAATATACTGAAAATATATATTATATAATGAAAATATATATGTATATATGAAAATATATATGTTATGTAATGAAATATTACATATACGGTATATATATATATATATGAAAAAATATATATATATATATGTTTGTATGAAAAAATATATGAAATAATGAATATATGAATATATGAAAATATATATGTATATATGAAAATATATGTATATTGTTACGGCTGTGAAATTCGCATTAAAACCATAAAGGGCCCTCAGGGTGAGATTCTTCATAGGTACATGTGTAGTTAGCCCAAACCCGTTGTCGAAGCGGGAATTTATGTGAATCCATTCGGGGCCTGCGATCCTCCAGTTAGCCATTTTCTGTTCTACTCTTTTATTTCAAACCACAGATTTAACAACCACGCCATCCCCATCACAGCGCCAACGCACACTGCAACCACGCCAGCCTCCAACCATCTACGCTACTACATTCTTTCGGCCACTAACGTTCCGCCCTTTCCGACGGAAACAAAGGCGCCAGGAGGAACTGCGAGGATGCGCAGGTTTCCCCCGCCTGTTCTTCGTTTGACTTCCCCGCGCTTTGGTGGAGGAAGGGGCGATGCAGGTCAAAGTCAGAGGTCAATTGTGAAGGAGGGGTCTCATTTTGGGAATAATTCTCTGGCCCAGAGCCAAAAACGACTCCCCGGCCTTCCGCACGGGCGGGTGGAGAGAGAGCGTGAGGGAACGCCCTTTTTTGGAACCCTCCGAAGAAGGTGGAGCCGAGAACGGCGGGCGAAGGGCGGAGCCCCGCGCTATAAAAAGACGGACACGGCGGGGTGCTCTGTCGTGCTTCTCTTCCGCCTTCTTCCTTCGTCTTGGCTGGTGGTCTGGTTGGTCTTCGGTTGGTTTTGTGGAGAGTTGGTCTTCGGGAAGAGGTCGCTGCGCCGCGCCTTGGCGAGCGGCCCTGTCACGACAGGCCCGGACGGGAGCGCCAGTAGTGAGGTGGACCTGCGCGTCGGACGGGGAGTTGCCGGAGAGGGTTCGCCGGCGGAGGAGGGTCGGGGCAGGCGCCACCGCTGACGGTCCGCGGGATGAGGGTCTCCACCAGCCGTAAAAGGAAAGTCCGCGACTTCTTTCCTTTCTTTTCCTTCCTTGCTTTTGGTAAATGTCTGTGGCTGGCGCCAAGTCTGGCTTCAAGTAGTATTGTTTCAAGTGTTTGCCGTGTGGACGTTGTATAGTCGGTTGTAGCTCTGCATCAGTTTCTTTGTTACATTTGCTTTTGTGCATAATTGTATGGCTTGTAAAATACGTGCCTTCCGCTGCTTGTCTGTGGTGTGCGTGTGAATAAAAATGCTTGCTTGTTGAACTGGTTTCCCGCTCTGCTTGGTCTCTTTCCTTTTTATTGACCCTCCATCTTGCATCACGTAAGGGTTTCGTAGTGGGTGCCAACATCCCGGTAATTAATCGGAACCGTCAAGGCCGACGATAACACCGCTCGGTTATCACTGTAGGACGGAACGGACCGCTTAAGCGGTTCGTGTCCGGAGTCGGCCTGTGGTGTGGTGCGATCGCCCGGTCGACCATTCGCGCAGGTATTCTAGGTAGATCGAATTTGGCGAGCAACCCTATCCTGCGCGGGTGGGCAATTGCACGATCGTGGTGAGGTTAAACCCCCACCCGTGACTAGCTCCCGGCGTTGGTCCGAGAGGGTCACGACTGAATTGTCCGTCCGGTGGGCGACGTGCCGCGATTCGAGTTACGTGGCCGTTTGCACGCTGGCGGGCGCAAATTCGCAACAATATATATGCGTATATACATGTATATATGAAAATATACATGTATCGCGCTCTAATTGACCGGACCTGATCCCGCTCTAACTGACCCGGGCTCCTTCGCAGACACGTCTCCACGCGTGCGGCCGTGGACCGAGCCGCACGACCATTGACAGGTGCCACACCATGGAGCATCCCTTCCCTCCAACGTTCGGTTACCCGAAAGTCCGAGGCGGGGATCAGGGCTGCAACAGGACCCAACGAGAGACCCGGTCAAGTCGGGTCGAGGTCTTCCCAGCTCTCTCACACTCAAAAACGAACGACCCCAAAGAGTGCAACCACTCTACGACCTTCCTCCTTTGTTTCGCTACCAGCCGACGAACTGTCTCACTCCAACGCTCCGCTCTCAGGGTGCTTTGTAATTTATAGATCTCCCTCAGCGGGGAGGGCCTTGGTGAAGCTGACGTCACTGTCCCGCCCTGATTGGACGGGGCTTCCATGGTTCCATGGGTCCACCCTTTCTGGGCGGGAGGGTTTCGGACATACCGGGAGCCCCACCCGGTCCACGCGTGTCCGGACTCACCAAAAAGGTACTGCACAAAGATTTTGCCTCGGAAGGCGAGAAGAAGAACTGTGGTTCATAATAGAGGGGATATAAAGATTTATTAATCTAACTAAAAGCCATCGCAACGTACCCCCTTTTTGCTGTCCCACTACACACAAAGAGGGGTTCCATCTGCACATATACTTAATGGAATAACCGACTTGGGACACCTGTATGTTGTATGCATACGGTTCCGAGAACCGTAACAAATATACATATTATATATATATACTGTATATGTATATATATACTGTAATATGT
>CM068953.1:92146630-92164293 GCA_035128595.1 Eptatretus atami | reverse complement strand
AAATCTCACCAAAGTTGCTGACCTTTGGCCTATGGTGACCTTTTGTCCTCAAAAACAATAGGCTTCTTCCTTTTGACAAATTCTACCATGCGGTGAAGTTTCGTGAAGATCGGGTTAAAATTGTGACCTGTAGGCGATAAACAGACAGACGGACCCAAACGCAATACCCTCTCATTTGGCAAGGGAAAAAACCAGAAGGCAAGTGCCATCAGTGGAGATGGCCAAAATGTCGAGCGTGACGAAGTGCTCCCACCCGATATCAAACCGAAACGAGTCCCCGGACTCGAGCTGTTTCCCCAGACTCGCTTCCATTTGAGATTTCAACCTCATGATTGGAGTCGACTGGGGTGCTGTTAGAAAGGATGGTGGGGGGAGCCAACTCCTGAGACAGACATAACGAAGCGTTGCCAGGTTTTAGAGGAGGGAGACAAGTTTGAATGTTCAATCTTGAGGTTGGCCAGATGTTGTTTTTCTGACCCTCCTGAGAGTGGAGACACACTTGATGCGGACTTTGTGGAATGATCTGAGGTTGCCTTCTGTCGGATTTGCCTTCCAGGAAGAGCAGGCGTAGGGGCCAGATGGGAGGAGGGTGGGATGATGGTCAAGATGATCTAAATATCGTGTACCCATCCTGTTCTGTTCCCATCTTGTCATGACCTCCCACTTTCTACTGGACTCTGTCCTCACCCAATGAAGTGGAGAAGGATATGCTTGGCCTTCACCCTGCTCTTGCCAATGTACACGTATTGTAACAGTGCCCACATTATCATATCCTGCTCTGCCGTCTTTGCTTCCACGCTATCTGCTCTATTTAATCTGTCCTCCTCTGCTCTCCTCCCCTCTGCATGGAAGTCGGTGAAAAGCAGACCCAACCAATGATTGTCCAGTGTGCTTGCTTATAATTACAGATGACATCATGAAATCCATAATTATTGCTTCGGATTATCTGATATTAATGAGTTACCAACTGACGGGTACTTTTACTGATTTCATTCAATCTTTCTGCCCATCTTTTTTGGATTCCGTCCTGCTCACCCAACTCTGGACATATTTCTTCTCTTCAATTAATGGTTGGAGGCTATCGATCTCAAACGAGGTTAGGACCATTTTCCTGGACATATCGTCGTCATGAGGCAGTCTGGGATCCTGTTTCGCTTGCCAAACTCTCTGACTGTGGTGTCAAAATCATTTCCTCCACTCGGGCAGTCAACGTGTTGCCATCAATGGAACCCTCTCCTCTCCTCACACAGTGGAGGCTGGAGTTTACCAAAGCAGTGCTTCGGCCCATTCTTGTTCCTCATCTATCTATAATTCCAGCAATGTGTGTGTGTGTGTGTGTCTCTGTGTGTGTCTCTGTGTGTGTCTCTGTGTGTGTGTGACCGCTGTTTCTCGACAACCACTGGTCCGATCTGATTGAAACTTGACAGGTATATTGCTGGGGACCTGAGGATGTGCCTTTTCAAGGTTTGATATTAATCGGACAAGTGGTTCCCAAGTTATGGCCATTTATTTACCAAACCAATGACAGACACGTTGTTGCGTGGCGTGGCTGATGGGGAAGGGAACTCAGCCGCGTTCCCATTACAGGTTACAACGTACGGGCTTCCGGAGAGTGAGACTTCGTGTATTCTAATAATTTCTCGATTTCTTATGCGCATTTATAGATAAACACAATGCCCCAAGTTATGATCGTTTTCATATTAGACGGTGCATAAATTTCGGTAACATCAGAGTGAGCTGGTGTGCTCCGAACCAGGAAGTAAATTTTTTGTTCCTCTCTTCTCTTTCTCTTTTTGTTTTTCCTTGCGACGACATTACGAAAAGGCAAAATACATTGGCGCTAATTGAATAATTGGCCATTAAAACTAAATTGCGAATAATCATAACTGCGATATGCGAACTTCCGGGCAACGCACGTACGGGCACGCAGAGAGCGAAGAAACGGCCCGTGTGGTTGTTGTTTCTTGCTCGCGGTTTGAATATTTATTTATAAATTTTTATTTATTTTTTTTTTATTTTTACGGGCACGTACTAGTCTATATAAACAACACTTCCAATAATGCTCTGGAAAACCCTATTTTTCCTTTTTTGCAGATTACTTCATATTGTTACCCTGCGCTCATGGAGCAAAGAGCAGGGTTAAGCGATCGGTAGCGTACGTATGTCGTACGTGTCTGCATTTTATTGAGCATACATCGAAAACCGTTCAGTGGAGGAAATTGAAACTTTACCACATGTTACATGACCATGTGATATAGCGGTCACTCTTGAGGTCAACATAAGCCAAAGGTCAACATGGCCGATTTTCTAAAATCCTCAATTTTCATCCGATTGACTTGAAATTTGAACAGAATTTTTGCATCGCCTCACTGAATTCAACCACCATTTTTTTTTATGGTCAACTTAGGCCAAATTGCTAAAATTGTCAATTTTTATCTGATTGACTTGAAATTTGAACAGGATATTCATAAAAATGACCATCATGCATCATGTGGTCTGACAGCCATATTGGATTAAAGGGAAAATCTTAGAAAATATTCAGAGGAGAAACTGCTTAACCAATCGATGCAAAATTTAACTAACCGATCAACTACCCAGAGGAAATATGGTTTTATAAAGATGACATCATCAGTCATGTGGATTGGCAGCCATATTGGATCAAAGAAAAAAGTAAAAAAGCAAAACAAGTTGGCTCACACCAAGTCCTCAGGACTATGTGGGGTATGTATTCTTTGAATACCATCTAGTTTTGTACAGTATCCCTCCCTCTTCTCGGCAGACAGCAGTTGTATCACTACCTATGTGGAAATGATTAGATGGACTCTGGTCTGATGCACACACACATTCAGAAAGTATTCACACGCCTTGACTTTTTCACATTTTATTGTGTTGAAGCCTGAATTAAAAATGGATTCAATTTATATATTTTGTCACCAATCTAGCCAAAATACCCCATGATGACAGTCAAAAACATCTTTTTCAAAAATTTTCAAATTAATTAAAGATGAAAAGCTGAAATGTTTTTGAGTCAATAAGTATTCAACCCGTTTGCTGTGACACTCCAAATTGAGCTCGGGTGCATCCAATTTCCTTCGATTGTCCTTGAGATGTCTGCACAAGTTGATGGGAGTCCACTTGAGGCCAATTCTATTTATTACCTCCGCCAACGAAGCCGAAGGAGGTTATGTTTTCACCCCTTTCTGTCTGTCTGTCTTTGTGTACAAGATATCTCAAAAAGTTGTGGACAGATTCGGATGAAACTTGGTGGACAGGTTGGGTGTGTGATAAGGAAGAAGCAATTCGATTTTGGTGAAGATCCAGATCCAGATCCGACGACTAAAATTTTTTTTAAGGGATTCTTCAGCATTGAGAGATCGGGCTAAAAATTATATATAGCACGATATCTCAAAAAGTTGTGGACAGATTCGGACGAAACTTGGTGGACACGGGTGTTTGACGAAGAAGAATTGGTTTAATTTTAGTGAAGATCTGAATCCAGATCCGGTTACGAGAATTATTTTATTTATAAAGTGATTCTTCACCATTGATGGAGCCAAAAACGATATAATACTGTATAGCATGATATTTCAAAAATGTATTGGGCCCAATATGTTCTCGTGGATCAGGCATTACATGGCGGAGGTATGCACTATACCAAGTGCCCTTCTAGTTGGACATGATTTAGAAAGAAACACACCTTTCTTTTTAAGGTCCCACAGTTGACGGTGCACTTCAGAGTAGAAACTCTTCCATTAAGTCAAAGGAACTGTCCGTACAAGTCCGTGATGGAATTGTGAGGAGGAATAGATTTGTGGAAAGGGTATAAACCAATTTCTGGAGTGTTGAAAGTTCCCAAGAGCAGTGAACTCCATCATTAGGAAATTGGTAGAATATGGTACTACCCAGACTCTTCCTCGAGCTGGCAGTCCGACCAAACTGAGCAACCGGGAAAGAAGGATCTTGGTCAGGGAGGTGACCAATTACCTCATGACCACTCTAACAGAACAACAGAGTTCCTTGGCTGAGATGGGAGAACCTGCTGGAAGGACAACAGTCTCTCAAGCTCTTCACAAATTCTAGTTTTATAGGAGAGTGGTCAGATAGAAGCCACTCCTGAGAAAAACGCACATGACAGCACACTTGGAGTTTGCAAAAAGGCACGTGAAAGACTGAGAGTGTGAGGCAAAATATTCTGTGGTCTGAATGGATGAAAATTTAATTATTTGGCCTAAATGCAAAGCGATACGTCAAATGGGTGAAGAGCTGTGCTCAGTTTCCACCAAACACCATCCCTACTGTTACGTACGGTGGTGGCAGCATCATGCTATGGGGATGCTTTTCAGTGGCAGTCACTGGGGGACTTATGGGGATAGAGGGAACAATGAATGGAGTTCCTGCTTTAGAGTGCAAAAGACCTCAGAACGAGGCGAGGATTGACGTTCTAACAGGACAATGACCCCAAGCATACAGCCAAAGTAACACTGGAATGACTTCATAACAAGAACGTGAAAGTCCTTGAGTGGCCCAGCCAAAGCCCAGACTTGAATCCCATTGAGAATCTGTGGAAAGCTGAAGATCGCTGTTCACTGACGCTCCTCATCCAACTTGACAGAGCTTGAGCAAATCTACAAGGAAGAATGGGAGGAAATCCCAAATTGAAATGTGCAAATCTGATAGACATACCCAAGAAGCCTCGGAGCTGTAATCACTGTCGAAGGCGCTTCTACAAATTATTGACTCGGGGTTGAATATTTATTGATGCAAGACATTTCAGTTTTCGTTCTTTAATTAATTCGTAAAAACTTAGAAAAAAAAATGCTTTCCCTTTGTCCTTATGGGGTATTTTGTGTGGATTGGTGACAAAAAGTTTAAATTTAATCCATTTTAAATTCAGGCTGTAACACAACAAAATGTGAAAAAGTCAAGCGGTGTGAATACTTTCTCAAGGCACTGTAAATGGAACATCCTTGACACCTGGAAAATCTCAGTATTGCTCTGGAAGGATCTCACCCTATTACTAGACTCTGCGGTGTAATAGTTGAAGCATCTGCTCTGAGTCTGGAAGGTTAGTTGTGGAACGCCATGCCGAGTCATACCAACAGACATTAAAAAAAAGTATGTGCTGCTGCCGCCGTTCAGAGCATAGATTGGCATCCAAGGTGAGGAGGAAATTCCTCCTTAGGAAATAGCCTGCTGAGTGTGGTGAGAAAAGTGGCACCATTTCTCTGATAGTGCTGGTACCCAGAGTACCCCGCTAAGTGCGTGTGCGTATGCATGTTTTTTTAATTTTTTTTAAAGATGTGAGCCCATTTCTTAGAGGTTAAATCACATTTACTTTGAAGTGTTCATATGACATCTCTATGCTGCCTTTTATAGCAATCTGCTCAACGTGATTATCTTGTAACTGATGTTTTCCTTTTTGAAAAGATTAATGGGACTTGATGGTAGCTTATATTCATGGCTGTACAAAGGATGCTCCTTAACCATCGATTTGCCGCGCTTCCCTGGAGCCTTTTGCACACAGGATGCTATTTTCAGACTTTATGACTGATGTATGAAGGCTTATGGATGGCCACTGAAGCAGACAAAGTGTAGAAGGCTCCTGCAAGCCTCGTTCTGCCCAGCTGTGATGAATATTGGCTGTGATTTCGTGTCTCTGATATTTCAGCTGTTTGTGCCACCCCTGTATTCTTGCTGTTGCTTGTCTCTGTAACTGCTTACAGAGAAGCTTCATCTAACATCGTTCACCTATGCTATGTGCCTCATCAATGCTGCATTTCCTCTTCGTCTGCACCCCAGGCCCTTTCAAATATGTGTCTGAGCTGTGAAGCACCCTCACCACTTCTTAATTTCTCCTTCCTTCCCCTTAATCCTTCCTCCTTTTCCCTTCTATTATTATTATTATTATTATTATTATTATTATTATTCTTTTGGCCTTGTCCTGTGTATTTTGGTGTTCTCAGTTTCTTATTTGTACAGATTATCCCCATGCTTAAAAAAACGAAAAAGGTGTGGGGGGTGGATATTGTAATCTGCTCCATCTGTCTGTCCATCCATCCGTCCGTCTCTCATGTTATTTCCTCCTAAACATAAATTTGGTTGTGCAGAAATTCACTGAATGTAGTTGTGATCATCACATGGAAATGTGTTTGAGCCATATCATTTTTGGCCCCATCCCTTGAGATGGGGTCAAAAAGTCTACTCCCAAAAATTGCAATTGCGCCCATTTTTAAAACATTTTTCAATGAAACTTTGTTTACGCAATCAAAATTGTGGGACGTATGAAACATTTAACGATTTTTATTTTATTTTCATTTTATCTTTTGGATTTGACCCCCAGTTCATGTTTTGAACTGACTTAGGGTGAATGTTCAAAACTGGATTATTTTTTTTTATTTTTTATTTTACTCAAAATTTGATATTGGGTCATTCCTGATTGGAACTTTCCGTCTTTCAACTTTGCTTCAGGTGGGAAATGTGGGTATTTGCAATGGCGCACCATCAATTTCGCTCTCGTCTTGATAATTTTATGACTCCTTTCAAATAATTTCTCCCCTTTGTTGGCGCCATTTCATTTCTCACTCATATTTTTCATTTTTACCTTTTTGTGGTTTTTATATTTATTTTTCCATGAGGCACTGATTGAATTTAAAATGAAAACTGTGCTATTTAAATGAATTAAATGATTTCTAGTTCTGCCATCATTGTCCCTTCATAAAAGTGACATGGTGCTGTTTGGTTCAATGGACCATTGTCCTTGTTGAAATTTTGAAAATTTGTCTGAAAGGTAGTTTACGAAGTTTGACGCACTACTTTCACATCTGTTTCTAAATTGACATCCAAATCCATTTGCTATACATCATTTAGCTGCAATTTCTATTCCTAATTAATTGTACTCCTGTTTTTTTATTATTATTACCTCCACCACCGAAGGTGAAGGAGGTTATGTTTTCACCCCCCTCTGTCTGTCGGTAGATAGGGCTAAAAGAGAGATCGGGCTAAAAATGATATATAGCACGATATCTCAAAAAGTTGTGGACGGATTCGGACTGAACTTGGTGGGCATGTTGGGTGTGTGACAAGAAGAAATGTTTCAATTTTGGTGAATAACCGAATCCTGATCTGGACACAATTATTTAATTACCTCCGCCACCAAAGGTGAAGGAGGTTATGTTTTCACCCCTCTGTCTGTCTGTCTGTCTGTCTGTCTGTCTCTTGTTGTTTGTGTGCAGGATATCTCAAAAAGTTGTGGACGGATTCAGACAAAACTTGGTGGATATTTTGGGTTTGTGGGAAGGACGAAATTATCAAATTTTGATGAAGATCTGAATCTGGATCCCCCCCCCCCCTCCCATATTGCTTTCTTCTCAGAAACAACACGCACAATTTCAATGAAACATGACCGCAACCTTCTTGAGCCGTGATATACCAAAGTTTGTTTACGCTATTTAAAAAAAATCTGGGTTGAAGGCTGAAGGGTTGAAGGGATTTGGGGGTGGGTGGGGTTTCCCTCCCAAAATACTTGTCATATAACATTGGTTCATTGGTACAATTGCTGATTTTGTCCCACGTTGACATCCTCCTCGGTATCATTATTCTACCAGGTGAGCGCCTGTGTTAGTGCCACTGCTTTATTTTATTTTTTATTTTGTAATTTCAATTGTGAAGAATCACTTAAAAAATTGTCGTATCCGGATCCTCACCAAAATGTAATTATTTTGTCCATGTCAAACAGACGCACACCCAACGTGCCCATCAACTTTCATCTGAGTCCGTCCACAACTTTTTGACTTTTGAGATATCCTGCACAAAAAACAGAAAAAACAAATGAAAAATTATTTGTAGAGCGACACTTGGCAAAACCAAATGGCACTTGGTAGAGGCTGAACATGTTACGTTTTGAATCTCACTGATAGGTCGGATCTGGACCTGGACCTGAACCAAAATTGAAATGATTCATCCTCGTCACACCCAACCTGTCCACGTTTGGTCCGAATTGTTCCACAACTTTTTGAGATATCGTGCAATATCATTTATTTATCCCCATCTCTCAATGATGAAGAATTGCTTAAAAAAATTAAATTATCCTCGTATCCAGATATGGTCTTCACCAAAATTGAATCAATTGTTCCTCGTCACACACTCAAGCTGTCCACCAAGTTTCATCCGAATCCATATCCAAGTTTTTGAGATATCGTGTTGTTTATCGTTTTTGGCCCTTTCTCTCAATGGTGAAGAATCACTTAAAAATTCTAGTATCAGGATTCGGATCTTCACCAAAATTGTGCGTTGCTATCCTTGGCCAGTCACCTACATACACAACAAAAATTCAAAATGATTGCTTCAAAACTGTGAACAAAAATCGTGTGACAGACAAACAAACGCTGCAGACCAACATACTTGGCAAAATAATAAATGCCAAGTAACAAACAGACAGGGATGAAAACATGACCTCAGTCCACCTTTGGTGAGCTGAGATAACCAATCGCTTTAGAAACAGCTGTGAGGACAAAGGAAAATGTGATCGCTCATACGCTGCTGAGGTTAAAAGTTAAAACCTACTGTTCCTACGGTTTTGTCCAAGTACATCTTATCGTCATAGGTTCCAGGTAACCTCAGGTTAATAAAGCATCGCTAAATTAATTTTTTTCACTTTTTCAAAGGTGGGCTGACATTTTTAGTGGGTATTCTGCCGCCCCAAGCCAAAGGGGCACATTTCACATGCAGTCTTTAACAGCCCCATTATATATCCGTTGATTAATGGGAAAGATTTGTTCAGTGCTACTTCTGCAGACATATTGTTGTAGATTTCCCGCCCGTCAGCGTGCGAACGACCGCATCTAACCAATAGCGGTCGCTTCGCCCACCGAACGGACAATCAGTCGCGGCTTTCCGGATCAACGCCGGAAACCAGCCACGGGTGTGTTTCAACCACACCACAACCTTGTCCCGCACTCTACCCGCGCTCTACAGGGTCCGATCGCAAATCTTCGATTTACCTAATGATTCGCACGGGTAGGTTTACCGAGAGATTGTACCTCAACGGACCGCTTGGAAACGAGCCGCTTAAGCAGCTGCTTCCTTTTGGGATAACCGAGCGGGGTATTTCGCGCAGTCCCGTTGGACCCGATCACTTTACCGGCTATTTAAAACCAACTATATTCCGAGTGCAAGATGGGGCAGTTCAATGAGGGAATGGACGCAACGAACAGGTTTACATTCACACAAGGACATTTATTATAATAAAGCACGTATGCAATTAAACAAGGCAAAACACGTATGCAATTATACAAGCAACAAAAGCACAGACAAAAGAACTACAACCGTCTACTTATTATGTACAGTCACTTGCACTTAACAGCAGTTCCTATTATTAGATGGGCCCACGGACACACGTACGCACACACACACACACACCCAAGAAATGGTGGAAGAGGCCTTTAATAACGGGCTCCAGCTCGGAGGACAGGTGAGCTGAAACCCAGAACCTATTTCGAACCTCTCCACCTCGTGGGTCTTCAAGTTGTTGGACCCGGGCTCCAGCAAGAGCGAGCTGGATCCAATCGCCGGTGCTGCGATCCTTCCGAGCTCCGCGAATCCTCCCGCGCTTCTCAACACGTGCTGGTGAGACGAGGCACCGATCCTTCCGTCGATGCGTCGCTTCCCCAGGAACCACCTCCAAGAAGAGGTCGATGAGTCGCACCAAGCCGGGAACCAAAATGGAGAACAAAGAGCTCCACAAACAAAGAAGAAGAAGAAGAAGAAGAAGCCACCACTCGCAGCTCGAGCCGAGCGACGCGCTCAACCTCAAGCAAGCAGCTCGAAGCAAAAGCTCTCCCTAGCCAAGCAGAAGCCGAAGCTCACGGAACACATCAAAGCAAAAAGCCTCCTCTCGAGCCAGGCCGCAGCCGAAGCTCACTGAGCCAGCGGAAGCAAAAGAAGCTTCCGAAGGCCTCAACCCTAACCCAAGCCAAACAGGACCCGAAGGTCTGCTGAACGGCTACTCTCTACTCCCTTCTCCAACTCTGCCCCCGAACAAAAGAAAAGATCTCCTCTTATCCTTCTCCCGGCTCGTGACTCATGACTCATGCCCTCGTGCTCCATCCCCGCTCAGCCACGGTGGGAGGGAGTTGTTGACATCATGAGTCACGGGACGGCAGGGTGGTTCTCTCTTCGCAGAAGAGGGGAGGGATGTCTCCATTGTTCGTTCCTAACTATTAAATCGATCGCAGGCGCATATAATGATTTCTGAACATTTAAACAATGAAAGGTGAGCTATCTAGGAACAAGCACTTATCGACATAGCTGACTAAAGCAACCTGTATGTTGTGTGCAATCGAATTCCCAAATTCGTAACACTACCCCCTCCCTTTTTACAGACTCGTCCCGAGTCGTCAAATTTCGTGTGACACGCACATGTGTAAGTTTTCCCCTAGACGTTCTACCTTCGGATCCCTGAGTGGCGACATTTCTTTATACGTGTCCCAAAATAAATAACCTAATGCGCTGCGTAACTAACTAAAACAACTCTCAGACTCATTCGACAACTTAACTAATTGCCGGCGAAAAAAACATGCAGGTGGGGTTCCACGTATTTACAATTTCCAGTCAACATATCCATTACTTAACCATGGCCCGAGACTTGTGATCTGTGAAAGGGGAGACGGTAAAAGTCGTTTCAAAGTCCAGTATGCAGGGGAATGGATGGAGATGGTCGCAAACACAAATGAGCATGATGATGCACGGCTGCCTTCAGGGCAGTCCTTGCAAAACTGGATGGTCCTGGCGCACATGGTGATGGATGGAACAGGGGCAAACGCAAACAAGGGCTAGCAGGCATGGGGTCATGGCAGAGGCAGGCAAACGAGGCATGGGAAGCAAGTCCTGACAGAACAGGCGCTGCAGCACAACAGCCGGCAGGTGAAGCTGGCGGCTCTGTGTGGTTCCATCAGGTCTGGAGGGATGTGGGTGGTGCCGGCCGCTCTGAAGCGGGCTCGGCCTAGCCTACTGTCTCCCCCACTCTATCGCCTTTGCCTGTCTCTGTCCATACCACTCCCTTAATTTGCCACGCAACACAACAAAATTTATCCCTCTTATTTTTATTTCCCTTTTATAATTGTCTCCCTACCCCCCTTTATAGTCTTTGGTCTGGCTAGCCATCCTGTCAACCTAGCCTACTCCCAACCCCTACGTTCCCTCTCTGGAGGGGAATAGGGATAGACTAGCGTCTGTCGTGAGGCCCAACAAGCCTCAGAATAGCCTCCTCAGAGTTAGCGATCATCCAAGGTGGAGTCCAGCGGCCTACAACGAGCGAAGGGATGGATGGTGCGAAGGGGTACTCTCCTAACTATCTAGCATTCATTAACCTGAAACTACCCGGGCCTTCGCAAAAACGCCTCACATGTTTAAAACTATCGTTCTAAAAACATGATTCTGTCACGTGTTGTTGGTGTCCGCTATAAATTTGGGCCTTGCCCTAAATTTCCATTCGTGCCCTCACACAATTTCCTGGCGTGGGCAGCGTGGCTCAACTGCAGAACTCCCTCTGCCGAACTCTAACCACGGCACCCCAGGCCAGCAGGCTGCTCCCAGCCTAGCTGCTCCCTACAACACGGGGGGTTGCCCTCTCTGGCATTGCCCCCTCGATGCCCACGTGGCGTGTTGATGCCCCGGGTCCCTTTCCGAGGGTCGCCCGTGCCCACTACACTGCCCCCCGTGGCATTCTGGCGCTACGGGTCCCGTTCCCGACGGTCGCCCGTTGCCCACTACATCTGCCCCCGTGGCATTCTGGCGCTACGGGTCCGTTTCCGACGGGTCGCCCGTGCCCACTACACTATCGGCCCCTGTCTTGGGCCCTTGGCCTACTCTGGCCGACTAGTCCGTGGCCCAGGGTGCCCACTTAAACAAAATCACCTTTCCACAGCACGCTCCCGGCCGGTCCATGGAACTTGCAGCCCCTCCACGGGTTCGTGCCTTCTCTCGACACCAAAACACAACGACCTCCTTTTAATAAATTTGAATAACCCACTAGCTACATTAATCTGACCCCGGATTCACTTGGTGGGAATCACTCCTTCCCCAACCAGTCTGTTCGCACCATGCATACCACATTCGCTCCACTCAACACACTTGGGCCTGCTGTCCATACTCACTCATTGAACTTTTCTTTATTCTCACATTTTCATACCTCCATCATCTGCCATCCTTCCTAATTAAATCCCCTGCTCTAACTCGTTGCTCCCTTCGTCATCCCTTAAAACTATGCACGTTCCATTTACTTTACGTAGCTAAGCTACGTCTCCACTACACATTTCCAGTCTGTCCATGTCCAAATCAAAAAAATATTCCATTTTCCTAATTCTAAACTGAAATCCCTCTAAAACTATCATTCCACGGGCTCCATGAGGAACACTCATGTCCCATGAAGCCGGTTACACTAACTCTAACCATCCCCCTAACTAGTACTTCCTGTGCCCCGGACAGGGGGGTCTTCCACCTCTTGCCCCGGGAATCCTGTTCACCCGAAGCTAGGCTTGCTTTTTTTTTTCATGCGAGCACCAGCGCGGCAACTCGCAACCTGCGCTCCTTTCCCCGTACGTCATGGTAGCTGTTCGTGCATCTCGTCCCTCCTCGGACGGTACCATCCGGCAGGGATTTCCTCTTCTGCCGGATTCCAACCCTGCAGCCACGACGGTCACCCTGCGCATCAAAACAAGCCTCGCGTTTCGAGGGGTTCCCACGCGAACACATGTGCTCTGCTCGTCGGAGCTTCACACACATGCTCGCCTGGAGAACCCATCCGGTCCAAATCCATTATCCTAATCTACCTTCTTCCGCCGTGGATCGGCTAATCACCGCGTGCGTTTACGGACGCGGGCTTCACTCCCGCAGGCGCGCACGTGGCGGCCTTGTGCGTTTCACGGCACGGCACCCGCGTGTGCTGCCGTGCAAACCCGGCACGGTCCCAGTGCAGCTAGGCCGCTCTCGGCTTTGTCCACTTCAGGCACCGTCTCCGTCGCCTCTTGGCACAAACTCTCACGTGCCACGTACGCTTCACCACCTGGCATGACACTGCGACATGTGGTTGCATGTTCGCGCATTGCCAACCGCCATCTCCCTACACTACAGCGCTCTCACACACGCGGTCTCTCTCACACACGCTCTTTCTTCCCCCTCCGTGTTTCTCTCACACACTTCGAAACCACACACGCTGTTTCCCGCACACTGTTCCTTCCACACTCGGGTGTTCCTTTACCAACCGTGCTGGAAGGCACGCATTTCGGCACGCTCGCTACCAGCAACACATATCACTCACACATGGGGAATTGCTTACACACGCATAACACTCACGCTATGCGTGCTTTCCAGCCACGCATTCCGGCTCATCGTACACACACACACACCACACACGCGGACGACCACGCTGGGATTTGCGTCACCACAAGGGTTCCCGGGGCCTCCATACCCCCCAAGCTCCGCGTGCACCCATTCACAGCACTTCTCCCCTCTACCTCGCAAGCTGCGACCGGACTACTCGTCGCGATCCGCCTCAAGGGGCACATTTTCCTCCTTCGTTCCTGAAGGAGGCTATCCTGCTGCTTGCATCGGGTCCCAACACATTCTCAAGCTCAACCCCATTGTCCCTCATTACCTCCATGTGTGTTTGGTCCTTGTGGTCGTCCACTTCATCCCCTCTCTCCTCTATCTCCCGTGTCTCTGTTATTTCTATTTCCTGCGTCTCCGTCATTGTCACCGCTACCCTCTCTTTCTTATTTCCTCTTCTTCCTCGTTCCATTTTCCTTCCTCTCTGAGCCTCTTTAGTTGTTCATTTTCTTTCGGAGCTTTTCCATCTCGTGGACTCAAATTTTGCTGTTTCTTGAGTTGGTTAATTTCAAACTCGGTATTGTTTTTGTTTTCTACCCCAGTCCTCTCACGTTCTTCATTCTCCAATCTCATCGTTTCTTTCAATTGGTTGAGCCCCTTTCCTGTTTTTATTCCTTGTTCTTCTTCACTATCTCCTCGTATTCCAACCTTGCTTTTTCTTTCAATTGGTCAACCTCAAATTCATGTTCTTTTGTTTTCTATCCCACTGTCTCTCACGTTCTTCCTTCTCCAATCTCATAGTTTCCTCAATTGGTTAATCTCCTTTCCTGTTCATTCCTTGGTCTGTCACTATTCCCTCGTACTCCAACCTTGTTTTTTCCTTTTTGTGTGTTCAGTTTTCAAATTCATACTCTTTTCTGTTTTATCCACTGTCTCTCTTGTTCCTCATTCTGCAATTTGTTGTTTCCTTCATTGGTTAATCTCCCTTTCCTGTTTCATTCCTTCTTCTTTCACTACTCTTCTTGCATCTCATTCTTTAATCTGGCTTGGCTTTCCAGGCTGTTCGATCTGCCACGTTGTGGTTCCTTAACGTTTCATTCTCCGTCTCTCGTTCTTCTGCTCTTAAACATTCCTCAGTTTCGTTTTGTAATTCTCGTCTTCTCGTGTGCTTGGTGTTTTCTGTACCAAGAAGCTTTCTTCTAATTCCTCTGTCCACCTCCTCAACACTCCAGACTTGTCTTGGCTTCTAACTGTTGACTCGCACAGTGTGGTTCCTTTAAACGTTTCATTCGTCTGTTCTCGTCTTTCCTCTCTTAACATCCTCAAGTTCTTTTGCTAATTCTCTCTCTGCTTTGGTGTTCCTGTTATCTCAAAATTTTTTCCCATTTTTCCTTTTCGGCCTCATCTAACTTTTTCCATTCTTTCTTCCACAATTCGTTCATTTTCTTACCGTATTCTTTTAGTTCCTCCATGGCGCGTTCTCTTTCTGTTTAATCATTCTTTAAGGCTTCTGCTGTCCCGATTGCCTCTTCCTATCTCTGCTTCAGTTTTTCTAATTCAAATTGTGTTTGCCGTTTTTCCTCTTCCTAGCCCGGTTGTTCATTCTTCCTCCAAATGCGTGTCCGTAGCCGCCAATTGTCCGCCTGCGTCGCCTGCCATGACCAGGTGGTTTGAAACGGTGGCTGGGGAGCACCCGCCTCGTGTCGTGCCAGTTCGCTGTGCTTAATAATAGCCAGCCTCGTCTGCGTGTTGCCTGAGGGTGGCGTCCACGCCTGCTACTTTTGTGACTCCGTGTTGCCGGCAAAGTTCGTGCCAGTATAGGGTGAGCGGCCCACTGTGATTAATAATAGTGGTGGGGGTCATAAAAAGAACCGTCCAGCTGGCCATGGATTGGCCTGACAGTTCATATACATCATTTCTAATCCACCCTGGCATCCCGTTCTCTCTCTGAACCGCCACTGTGCTTATTCGGAATAAATCTTTTAAAGCCCGCATTTAATGGGACGAGGGCGCTCTAACATCACCTCTTTGTCCGTATTCCTCGTTATTTCGTTTGGAGGGTGATGATCTGGTTTTCTCCGCTCGCTGGACACTAGTGTTGTAGATTTTCGCCGTCAGCGTTCGCTTCGCCCATACGAACGGACAATCAGGTCGCCCGGCTTTCCGGGTCAACGCCGGAAACCAGCCACGGGTGGTTTTCAACCACACCACAACCTTGTCCCACTCTACCCGGCTCTACAGGGTCCGATCGCCAAATCTTTCGATTTACCTAATGTATTCGCACGGGTAGGTTTACGAGAGATTGGTACTAAACGGGAACCGCTGTTGGAAAACAGCCGCTTAGCACTCGCTTCTTTTGGGCCATACCCGAGCGGGGTATTACTCCAGCGTCCCGTTGGACCGATCACTTTACCGGGCTATTTAAAAACGCAACTATATTCCGATGCAGATGGGGCAGTTAAGGAGGGAATGTGACGCAACGACAGGTTTAGCATTCACACAAGGACAGATTATATTATCATATTAAAGCACGTATATGCAATTAAAGTCAAGGCAAAACACGGTAATGCACATTTATATCAAAGCAACAAAAAGAGATCAAAACAAACTCACGTCTACTTATTAGTACAGTGTCACTTGCACTTACAGTACGAGTTTCCCTACTTGGTTCAGATGGCCCACGGACACACGTATCGAACTACACACACACCCAAGAAATGGTGGACAAGAGGCCTTTAATAACGGGCTCCAGCCGTTAGACAGGTAGAGCTGAAACCACGAACCTATCTCGTAATCTCTCTCCACCTTCGTGTGGTCTCAAGTTTGTCGGCTCGGGCTCCAGCAGAGCTGCAGCTGAGATTCCAATCGCCGTGAGCTGCGATCCTTCCCGAGCGTAACGGCGAATCTCCCGCGCTTCTCAAACTTGCTGGTGAGACGAGGCCCGACCTCGGATCTGGCGCTTCCCGAGACAGTCTCGCTCAAAAGTGCTGTAGACGAGGCACCTTTCGTCTCGTCGCTCCGAGGAACCCTCCAAGAAGAGGTCGATTAGATACGCACCAAGCCGGGAGACCACAAATGGAGAACAACAGATGCTCCACAGAACCGAGAGAAGAAGAAGAGAAGCCACCACTCGCAGTCTCGAGCGCCGACGGAACCCGCTCAACTTCCTCCAAGCAAAGACAGCTTCGAAGCAAAAAGTCATCCCGTAGCCAAGGCAGAAGGCCGAAGCTCAGCGGAACCAATCAAAAGCAAAAAGCCTCCTCTCGAGCCAGGCCGCAGCGCGAAGCTCACTGAGCCAGCGGAAGCAAAAGCTTCCGAAGGCCTCAACCTAACCCAAGCCAACAGGGACCCGAAGGTCTGCTGAACGGCTACTCTCTACTTCCCTTCTCCAACTTGCCTCCGAACAAAAGAAGAAGATCTCCTCTTATCCTTCCCGCCTTCCGCTCCACGTGACTCAGACTCAATGCCTCGTGCTCCTCCTATCTAAAACCCCACCCTCACTCAACACGGTGGAGGAGTTGTTGACATCATGAGTGGCCACAGGGTGTTCTTCCTCTTCGCAGAAGAGGTGGGAGGAGTTCCATTGGTCGCTTCCTACTATTAATGTCCGCGTTGAACAATTTAACAAGAGGATTTATTATGAACAATAATGGGGAGGGGAGGCACACAAAGAGCAGAGTTTAAACCGAATGATGCAGTCAATGTACAAGGAGAGATACTTAAGCAATGCCTACTTATCGGACTGGCGCCACACACCACAACACACACACACACACACACACACACACACACACACACACACACACTGGGGCGATTGCCTTTATTGTGCCCTACAGCTCGGGAGGGAGACGAGCTGAGGAAGAGCCTGGTTCTTGCACCTGCCGCCTCTGTGCGGTAACGTCGATCCTGTTCGGTGGTGGGACTCGAAACACGCACCGCATATACCAGGCACTGAGGGACCAAGGATCAGCTCACAGACGCCAGCCAGCTCGAAATAATGACGAGGCGAGGGATCACTGCGACAAGACCGAGCCAGCGCAAGACGAGACACGAGCCAGCGACGACGAGACCAGCCACGAGATGACCGCGCCACTCATCTATTTCTTCTCCGACCAGGGTGGTGGGGGAACGTTCTCACGTCACCGCACCCCTCATTCGCCGGGGGAATGGGCTGTCTCTCCTGATTGGTCGGGGCGTCTCGATCCCCCCCCCCCCGAAGAGACTCTGCTTCTTTGGAGCTCGCTCTGCACCCATTGGCTGAAAGACTGCAAACGTGCTCGCACCCTTGCCGATTGGCCGAAGCGTGGAGTCAGAACTTCGGTGACGAGAACTCCGCCCAC
>CM068953.1:92119359-92140334 GCA_035128595.1 Eptatretus atami | reverse complement strand
GAATGTTTTGTTTGTGTTGTGTTCCCCGATGTTCCCCAATAAATCTGGTTGATTCAGATGAAGTTGCCGCTATGGATCAATTCGTGTCGAGTCGAGGAACAATCCGTTCGATTGGCATCTAAAACCAGAATGGTTACAGACTGGCAGAAAACGCTCGGCATTTGACAAAACCAGTCTGTAGCCGGGGTCTATTTCCCCAACTTGTAAGGTCTAGGATTACGTTGGTATCGCGATTGAAGACGCGTGACCCAAGGCCTGTACCGAGCCAGCCGGCGTTATAAACCCCGGAGACTGCGGTGGTGAGGGTGGCGCCAAGAGTCGGGTGAAAATCCCACCACCCCGTATCCGCAACAATATATATATATACACGCTTTAAAAACTAAACTATGGAACCAAATCTAACCAAATTTTGCCTGTTACCTGAGGGTACTCCATCTATGGTTTCTGTCAGGGTAGCATATTTAGGGGAGGGGGTTTAGGGTGGGAGGAAGACCCCAATTCTATGTTGATGTGTATCACATAACGCCACCCGATGGTGTCCGGTATTATTATGACAAATCATCTTTTATAAAGAATGTTCAAATAACTTCACAATATGCATTACAGTCGTGTTGAAATCGAAGTGAGAATAATTAGAATTTTTCCAAATGTTTAATTTCACTCATTTTCAGTGAAAGTTCAAAGCAAACAACACTGAGCCTCACAACAAAGCTTTAGTGATTTTTGCTCGCACCATATTTATAAGCAGCAAGGATGGTTGATGAAGATGATGATAGCTGACTTCCAAGCAGATGGAAGATGACCTCGGGCAAACGATCGGGTGAATTGAGCAGAATGATTGTGAAGTACATGTTGCCTTTTAATTAAATCTGTCAGCGAAGCATATGGGTATTTTTGCTCGTACGGTTATTTAATGTGATGTCACTTGCCTCTTCTGATTCTTATGTAAAATAGAGGCTAATTTCATGTTGTTTGTGTACTGTTTTTAAAATGTGACCGACATCCCCCCCCCCCCCCTCCAAGATCCCAAGATCTTATTTTGGCAGGATGAAATATTTTCCTATTAGGTGCCAGTAACATGGATTTTTTATTATTTGTTTTTAATTTTTAAATACCAATAATTTGTAAGGATAAATCTTGAGTACTTTAAACAAAATGAAAATGCAAAATGTATTTATTTATTCAAAAAGTCACTTTGGTACAATTACATTGGGATCGGCATATTTTCACCTTTTATGGGCCATATTTTGTGCAGTATCATCATTGGCATTGGAAAGGAAATATCGCAAGAAATGGTCTCTGCTGGGACACGAAAATTTATCGTAAGTGGAGGTGTCAACCTTACCAAAATATCTTGAATGATGTTGATTTTGATTATCCTGGCTAGACGACAACGGACCCAAATAGCATTCGAGTCCGTTTGTCTGTCTGTCTCTGTCCCCACATCATGTGCCAACATCGACCACAATTTTTACATGTTATCTTTTTCTTTTTTTTTCAACCAAGTACCTCCATATAAAGTATGTACAATTAGAATGTGAGTACATCTTTAAAGTATGTGCGGTCCAATTAGAATATGAGTACGTCTCATTTTCTAATTGGACCGCACATATGAAAGAGAGTGGCATTTCTATATGTGGAGGAATTGCGTCGCTTAGCCGGTGGGTCGCCCAGACAGCTCAGATGGCAGAGCACTGCTACGGTTTGCCAGAGAACCTGGGTCGATTCCCGGTCTGGGCCCATAATTTTTCCACATATATTGAAATGAGTATGTCTATAAAATACGTGCTATAAAACCACACAGAAAAGTCCTGGCGAGGGCCTGCAATCTTTGATTACTCTTTCCAGTTGACCACTTGTGGCAAAGTATTTCTGACTTTCTGTAAGGTGGTGTATTGATGCACCACCTTACAGTGGTATTGATACACCAACTATGTGGTGTTAATATTTGTATGCGGCCTTTGATTCGATATGGAACAAATTGGTTATTATACTAGTGCAGCCTGCAGGTATGCTTGCAGATTGCACTAGTGTAATAATATTGCGGCACATCCTACGTGCTGGGGTACATCCTACGTGCAGTTTATTTGTGTTCCTGATCGAGATGTGTTCACTATAACGGTTTTTCGTTTTTGACACCATTCATACAGACCCCTAAATGCATACAACCACCCATGATAATCCTACACTACACTCATACCCCCACTGTGTGTTCTGCTTCATCGACATCATCCCCAGGCAAAAATGCTAGTTAGAATTGGGAGTTGTACTCTCATACATTATAGTTGGAAACAGGTCCTGTTGCAGTAGTCTGGAGAGAATTACTACAGGAGAGGAATGCTATATATCGGGGAGCGGACTCGAATCCGCTTGGAGGTACATGCATCTCCAACGGCTGGCTGCCAGTACATGGCTCTCTTGTCCAATATGGTCCCCACCATACCTTTTTGAGAGTCCCAAATCACTTGTGATATATGCTGAGCTTTTCCTTTTAGCCTCAATATCCTTCATGATTTTAAATCTCACTGTGTGAAAGGCTGGATCTTCTAGTTTTTGGTTTTCCTGCTGAAGCAATGATGTGGTGGGAGTTTGAGCTATCACATAGGGTAGTGCATGCAATCTGATAAGATGCTGATAAACATATGCGAAGACCTGCACGGAGCACATCACAGTCGAGTACAGTATCATAATTTTGCACACTTTCAATCGATTTGATGAAGGCATGCCTTGCTGTGTGGACAAAACGCTTTTGTGAAGCAAAAAATGGCCATACCATCCAGTAGGCTGTTGAAACCATAAATTGTCGAGCCAGTGATTTTTCTTTTTCTAAAAAAAAAACTTCAACTCAATTTCAGAAAATAAATTCTGTTACGTGATTGTTTTTTGACATCGGGAAGAAGGGAATTATTTTCTCTGTTTTTTGGCAAATTAGATGTTTTTTTTTTAAAATATAGGACCTTGTGTTTGTGTTCAACTTGCCAGGACAAAGCAATCCTTGTTTCCGTTTTTTCAAGCAATGTGGATTGTTATTACAGGGTAATTATGCATTCACAAAAATTTGTTCTCACTGTGGCAATTGTCATTAGCGGGGATTCGTTGTATCCAGGGTTCCTTGTACAGAGAGAGGTCTGACTGTACTGTATGTGTAAACACGCAATGCTTACAATGGGCACTGCAACCCTTACCTCTGTACACCATCTGTCGATGATAAAGGGTTACCACTTCTAACCGCTGTACACCGTCAGTAAATGCCAAAAATCCGCAGATACTTCTTGGATCATATCACCATAAAACCTAAAAAGATCTGCTTCCTTGGGTAGTGAGTGTGATCCTGTGACGTGCCATTATCTTTGGTCACATGACTCTCCGTGAGCAGGAGCGAAGCCCCACGGTCCGACTTGTATTTGCAGACAGTTTTGTGATTTATTTTTCTTCTACAATTTTCTAGCCCACCTTAAAAAAAAAAAACTAAATGTGAGTGAGTGAGTCAGTTAGTAAAAAGGTGGCAAGTTGTAACATCTGGTAGAACTGGACTTGAAGCTTGCAACATGGAAGGAGCGTGAAAGATCAGGAAATTTCTGGTTACTTCCAGATATAGAATTGTGTTGCAATTATGAACAGTTTGTGAACGGAGGGACTTTTGCAAGTGTTCTCTCTCCGAAGATATAGAAATGGGAAAGCAGAGTGAAATGGAGGAAAAGTGGGGAAGAAAAGCCAGTCACCAGTTGCTTTGTTGAACTTGTAGTGTTGCGTGTATCGCTTTTTCTTTTCCTTCAAAAGAAATCCCTGTCGGTTTGGATTTGGATTGATTAAAGAAGATTGGAGTATTTTTTGCATGTGCTGACTTTCATATTGTTTTGTGCATTGCAATCATGCTCCATCCTCAACCGAAGTGAAAGAAGAGTCCCACTTATTGGTGTACGTTTTCTTTTTCTTTCTTTTTTAAAAAATATTCTTCTCTGCAACCGCAATTTTTCACTACATGTGCTACTACTCATGCAGAATGTTTTAATGATAATTATGACATCATAGGTCATGTGGCAGCCATGGTGGAAAAAAGTAAAAACATTGGACTTCTGTATCTCTGAAACCACTCCGTGGAAAAATAATTGGAACTTGGCACATGTGAAGTTGTCCCGATGGGGGAAAAAAATGTGGGATTTTTGTGATGACGTCATTGGTGGCTTCGTTATGACGCCCTGATTGCATACGTCAAACTCTTTATCGATCAGTATGAAAAATTTTTTAAGGGTCATCTGGAGCTAAATTGTATGGGTGGTGGGGGGGGGGGAATTGATTACGTCATCGGTCACGTGGTTCGGCAACCACATTGTTTTTTTAACATCTCTGAAATGGCTGAGCAGATTGAGGCAAAACTTTACAGGTATATTCATGAGGAGCAAAAAGTTCTCCACCTATGATGTCGTAGGTCACATATTTTGGCAGCTGCTGGTTGTTTTGTTTTTTTTGATGAATAAACCTTTTAAAATGCTTTTCTCCAGAACGGCTTGACAGATCGAGGGGAAACTTCACCCATATGTTCCCCAAGCCTTGGGGATACCAGGGTGTTCATGAATAATTAATAGGTCACATGGTCTGGCAGCCATATTGGATTGAACAAAAATCTTTAAAAAAAATTCTCTTGAATCGCTTCATTGATCAACATGAAATGTCACAATTATGATCTAGTCATCAAGGGGAATATATATATATATATATATATATGTTTTAAATTTCAATCTGATCGGACATATGGTCTGGCAGCCAGATTACTTAATATTTTTAATCGAACTTGGTACAAGTATGTATAATGATGTGATAATGTGGGCAGATTCATATCTATTGATGTCCTGATGTCAAAGAGTGCTGTTCTATTTTTATTATTGTTGTGTTTTTTTCCCCCCCTTTTCTTTGCTCATTGAATGTCCTTTTGGCATTTTGAGCGTATATGGGCTTACATTTTAGCGGTTAGTTATTGTGTATTGATCTGTACTTCAAAAAAAAAATTGTTGCTTGACGAGAAAGATAGCTTGGATGTAAAGCATTTGTCCTTGAGCTAGATATTCTTGCTTCAATTCCTCACTCAACTATTTTACTATCGCCCTGGTGTTATAAATGGCATTATATAAAAGAATGTGCTGTCCGTTAGATGGTATGTTAAGTTGCGGACCCCTTTAACAGGTGGAGGTTGAAGACCTCAGTGTATTTTAAGAGAAGGCAAGTCCACCGGCATCCTTGCCAAATTCTAAATTCCAGCCAGTCAAATGTGGGGCCTAGAAGCTAGTTTGTGAAAGACTCGCTGCAACTAGACATGCTTTATGAGCGAGCAACCCCAAAACTATTGGGATGGTGTAAGATAATGCTTGTCGAAGGATAAGTGGATGAATTGAGGATGAGGAAAAGATTTTGTTGGAGGTGTTTGTGTTTTTAGCTCGCCTGTTCGAAGAACAGAGAGCTATAGCGATACCCCCGGCGTGAGCGTCAGCGTCAGTCAGGCGTGAGCGTGAAAATGTTAAAGTTTTTGGTGCAAGTTATTTTTTCCTTTCTAATGTTTTTATCTACCACACTATTTTTTATACGCCCAATATATATATCGGGGCGTATTATGTGATACCGGTCGTCCGTCCGTCCGTCCGTCTGTCTGTCTGTCTCTGTCTGTCTGTCCGTCCGTCCGTCTGTTCCTGTCCGCACCTTTAACTCCAAAGTTTTCAACTTTCACGTTTCATATTTGGTACATAGGTACAGACTGTGGAGACGGTGTGTAGCGACATACGTTCGTCATCTAAAGTGGTTGCCATGGCAACCAGGATGCTGTTTTCCATCCGTTCCTGTCCGCACTCTAACTCCAAAGTTTTCAACTTTCACGTTTCATATTTGGTACATAGGTACAGACTGTGGAGACGGTGTGTAGCGACATACGTTCGTCATCTAAAGTGGTTGCCATGGCAACCAGGATGCTGTTTTCCATCCGTTCCTGTCCGCACTCTAACTCCCAAAGTTTTCAACTTTCACGTTTCATATTTGGTACATAGGTACAGACTGTGGAGACGGTGTGTAGCGACATACGTTCGTCATCTAAAGTGGTTGCCATGGCAACCAGGATGCTGTTTTCCATCCGTTCCTGTCCGCACTCTAACTCCAAAGTTTTCAACTTCCACGTTTCATATTTGGTGCATAGGTCGAACTGTGGAGACGGTGTGTCGTGACACGTTCGTCATCTAAAGTGGTTGCCGTTTTCCATGTAGTAGCACAATTCTGTATATACTTTCTTGTTCAGGCGTATATTGTGCTCACTTGCGCTCTTGTTACTGATTACAATATACAAATACATATATTAAAAGAGAGAGATTCCAACACACGTGCCTGTGGACGAGGCACCGAATCTTCCGTACGATGACGTCGCTTCACCGAGGAACGCCCTCCAGAAGACGGTCGATGAGTCGCACTCAGAGCCGGGAACCAAAATGGGAGAACAAAGACGCTCCACGAAACAAGAAGAAGAAGAAGAAGCACCACTCGCAGCTCGAGCGCGAGCGACCGGCTCAACTTCTTCCAAGCATAGCAGCATCGAAGCAAAAAGCTTCCGCTAAGTCCAAGCAGAAGCCGAAGCTCACGGAACCATCAAAGCAAAAGCATCTCGTCGACCAGGCCGCACCGAAGCTCACTGAGCCACGGAAGCAAAAAGCATTCGAAGGCCTCAACCTAACTCCAAGCCAAACAGGACCCGAAGGCTGCTGAACGGCTACTCTCTAACTCCTTCTCCAACTCTTGCCCTGAACAACAGAAAAGATCTTCTCTTATTCCTTCTCCCGGCCCTTGCCCCCGTCCGGGCGTGACTCATGACTCATGCCCTCGTGCTCCATCCCCGCTCAGCCACTGGTGGGAGGAGTTTTGACATCATGAGTCACGGGACGGCGGGTGGTTCTTTCCTTCTTCGCAAGAAGAGGGGAGGGAATCGTCTTCCATTGTTCGTTCCTAACTATTAAAGTCGATCCGCAGTGCATATAATTGATTTCTGACACATTTTAAAACAATGAACAGGTGAGCTATCTAGGGAACGAAGCACTTATCGACATAGCCTGACTAAGCAACCTGTATGTTGTGTGCAATCGAATTCCGAAATTCGTAACACTTATAATACAAAAGAACTGCCTTTCATCTGACAGGCAGAGAAACTCCTGCTTCTCAAAACCAAATCTGAGCTGTTGGTGGACTTTAAATAATAAAATTTCTTAAATGTGCCCACTTTTCCTTATTTGGAAGGAATATTGCAAAGCAATGAGCTTACATCTGGTAATGGTTGAGTCTCCTGATGAGCTTGTTAAATCCTGTGAGATTATTTATTGAGGATCCCGATCGACAATTTTTTAAGTGATATCTTCACCATCGAACTGGGGGAAAAAAAAAAAAACACAGTGCCCCCACTCATCGTTCGATACCACCATATACTTTGGTGGCCGGGGTCATGCGAGAAGGCGACCGCTAGGTGGAGCAGTTAGGTTCGTCTCCCACCGAGTAGCCTGGAATTGAAAGGTCTTACCCTTGGATAACTTCCAATGGTCACGGGGACCCTTAGCGGACCGTGGAGCCAATATTTTGACGGCGTGGGTAGAGGTTAATTGCCTAATTTTCAATAACCTAAGTACCCCGGCCGTACGTTTAACTACCGGGACCACACTCCTCGTAGCGGACCGTCGGCGGGCGAAGGGGGTCCGTTTTAAGCAGCCGGATCCGGGTGTAAACGAGTTGGGGATTACGCAGATCCGTCGGTCCAAATGAACAATTACGCAACAAGGGCTCCCTAATTTCCCACATACGCACCATGCTAAACCCAATGAGAAATGACAGCAACGAGCTGGTACATTTAACAAGAGAGGATTTATTTATAGAACACATAATCGGGAGGTGGAGCACCAAAGAGCAGAGTTAAAACGCGAATATGCAGTCACATGTACAAGGAGAGATATTTAAGCAAAATGACGCTACTTATCGGACTGGCGCCAGCACACACACACACACACAACACACACACACACACACACACACACACACACAGCCACACACACAACACACACTTGGGGACCGATTGCCTTATTGTGCCCTACAGCTCGGGAGGGAAGACGAGCTGAGGAAGAGCCTGGTCCTTGCACCTGCCCCTCGTGCGGGCTAACGTCGATCCTGTTTCGGTGGTGGGAACTCGACAGGGCACCGATATACCAGGCACTGAGGGACAAGGATTCAGGCACACCAGGACGCCAGCCAGCTCGAATAAGGCACGAGGCGAGGGATCACTTGCGACAAAGCCGGAGCCAGCACAAGACGAGACCGGAGCCAGCGACAGACGAGACCAGCCACGAGAATGACCGCGTCCATCACCTCTATTTCTTTCCGACCAGGGTTGGTGGGGGAAACTGTAGTCGTCACGTCACCGCACCCCTCATGTCGCCGGGGGAAATGGGTATGTCTCTCCATGATTGGTCGGGCGTCTCGATCCCCCCCCCCCCCGAGAGACTCTGCTTTCTCTTGAGCTCGCTCTAGCACGCCATTGGTGAAAAGACTGCAAACGTGCTCGCACCCTCTCGATTGGCGCCGAAGCGTGGAGTCAGAACTTCGGTGACGCGAGGGAACTCCCGCCACATGCGTTTCGGCGCACGCCATCGTGCGGGGAATGTCCATCTCTGTTGTCTGTTGTTGTTGTTGCTTATTTTTGTGGATATAAATTTCTAGAGCTAAGAGAAAATAACTCGCAGCGCACATATACTTAATCACCCATTAGCAGAAAGGACGGGAACCTAACTATAAACACATACTTATCGAAATACTGAACTGCGGGGACTCTGGCTGTTTGTGTGCAAAAGGCTTTCAAAAATCCGTAAACAGATACATCGCCTGAGTGACGACCGATCATTATTGTATGAATGATTGTTGCAAATGAATTCCTTTGTAATTCCCGGGACTCACCTGTACTGTATTTTGTATTAAAACTTGCTTTTCACACGACCAGGCAGTTTGAAATGCTTTCATTTTATATCGGTCATTAGCTTATTGGAATGAGGCACAAATGGGAGCATCATCGTTCGTTTAAAAATGAGTGGTATCCTGTGCCTCGAGAGTAGGTATTTTAATAATGTATTTGTTCACAGCCACTCAACAACGTCAATCGTAAATCGTGGGCACGGCACCGATTCGGCACGGTATTCACATCATGTGTGCACAATGTGCCTATGACGTCATTATTTACCCACTTTATAACGGTATCGGCCGAATTGGAGGTGTCTTTTTACAGCTTTATGTTACGAGTAAAGAAGTTGGAGTTATCTGTTTTAGGTCATCCTACCGAGATGACTAATAAGCCGGACCCAAGTGTCCCGTGCCGTTCCGTAACGTCCGGTCAACAATTTTTCTTACGATCTTGGTAAACTTTAGTATGTGGGTAGAGGTCGATGAGGTGCACAACGATATATTTTGTCCGGTTCAAGTCAGACGAGGTCACGACGGTCACGTAAGTTATAAAAATCGCAATTTTCAAAACGCTATCTTGTCTGCATTCTACAAGATATTCGGCAAACTGTTTATTGATTATGATAGTAAAAATTTATCTTGTACTTAACCGGACAGATTTTTGAATTTTCTTCCGTTTGATCGTCAGCGTGATCTGAGAAGTGGGCAAAAACGCCGATGCGATTCGCCAAGAAGGAAGGAGGAGAAAATGAAATTATAAATATAAAAAAACACATTTTTAGCCTTTTATATTTATACATTTTCCGCCGAAGGTGCAAATAGTATTCAAACCCGAAATGTAGAACGTGCGGCATTTATTTTCAAAAATAATATTTTCGTGCGCCGCGCGCCAGAAATGCCGATGATCCATCTTTACGCAAACTGGCGTAGTAGAACTGCGCAGTAGTCCCGGTGATGGCGTTGAGGCAGTGGCCAGCGTGGTTCAGATTGACTGTGGTTTCTGGGGCGAAGGTGTTGTTAAGAAGTATGTCGGCGGGTATTAAATTCGAGTGACTGTTATGGTGATTTAATCACGCAACATCTTGACAACGATATTCTGGCCGAACGATTTGCATCAATTCCAGTTGCATCAGCAGGGTGATTCGCAGTGTCTTCTCGATCGTGCTGATAATCTAACATAATCACGCGCGGACATTAGGGCTTGCAGGCTGCTGGCGCGAGGCCACGGATCCCGGATGAAGGGGATAAAGTTTGGGATAAATTATCTACATGCTTGTTGGGCTTTTGATTAATTATATCAATGAGTATATTCCATAATTAATGAATTAATAATTAATGATCTGGCATTACAAAATGTTTTTTCATACCTGACATGTTACTCTTTGTGGCAGTGTCACGAAACTTCGTGGAATAATAATTAACTGAATTTGCTGGCTCTAACGATTTATCAAACCTCAAAATATCTCTATAAATACTTGCCAATTTTCATTCATGAAAAGTTGCAATTAATAATCAGTGAAGAAACTCAACAGGATTATCATAATCTCCGAGAGCTGAAGGCTATTTTTCGTTTTTTTTCTAACAAACCGGAGGAATGTCCCCAGAAGTGGACGAGACCGAAAAAACAACGTATTACACTTTACTGTTGATACTGATGTGTTAATCCGGGTGACTAAATGAACAATAATATTCTATTATTATGTCATTAGTAAGTATTATCCCTAGTGTTATTTCTGTGAACTATTTCAATCTTAAACGGTTAGTTTTGGACTGTTTCGCAGGTTAACCTGAACTGAACAATTGGAACTTGTGGTATATGAATTGACCGTCACAGCCACACGGGGGTAATTTTTTTAATTTGATATTGATGATAGTATTTAAGGATTGTAACCACATTTCTTAGATTTGTTACCCTGCTCACCAAAGGGTGGATGGGCATGTTCTTCTGTCTGTGTCTGGTGTCTGTGTCTGTGTCTGTGTGTTCTGTTTCTGTCTGCCTGTCAACTTTGTTTGTTTGTAGACAAAACTATCTCAAGTTAGGAACGGATTCAGACGAACTTGTGGATGAGCTTAGGTGAGCAAGAACCACAAAGCCCGATTAGATTTTAGTTCAGTTCCAAATCCAGATCCAGCCTATTCAGTGGCATAAATGTCATAATAATAATATAATACCATTCCTCTTACGCTGTAATGTGCATAGTGCTGCGAGGCAGTTTTCATTGGCAAGTCCAGTCACTGGAATAGGTTGCTATCAACGCAGGTTTACCCCCAAATGGTTTATTACTCCGGCAGTAAGGCTGGTCTTCGTTTGGTTGACTTGGAAGGATGACAAGCTGAGTCACACCCTACTGGTGTTGATATCAACACACTGACAGGGACTTGACCTCAAGACCTAGGATATTAGCCAGCACACGCTTACCGTTAAGCCAACACCAGGCCTTTATGGAATACAAAATGTAAACTAATCGGTGCTGAACGAGGTATTCGCTCTCCCGAGTGCTCTTCGAGTTGAATGTGCAGATTTTTAGATTTCGTAAGTATATTGATGACTTCCGTCCTCTGTTTTTGTGTTTGTGTTGTTTGTTTGTAGGCACGTAATACTCAGAACGGAAGAAAGCTACCAATGTCAAATATACACCACGTGATTCAGGAAGGTGATGGCATAGCGCTGTATTAGATTTGGTCAAAATCGTTCAAGGTCAAGGTCATCGTGGGTCAAACATTCGATTTTTGATGGTTTGGTAACAGATCATCGTAGAAACTTCTGTTTGCCGTTGCTACATTCTCTAGAGACAGCTTTTTAATTAGACAAGCGTCACGCAGGTTCAAGTTGACGATTTCGTAAGTACCGTCTATGACTGCTTGTTTTGTTTGTTTGTTTTTTCAAACAAGATTTTTGAGTAACCGCTATATTCAAATTTCCAAAAATCGATATGAGATTATACTGAATATAAACGGGCTTGTAATCAGATATATTGCTGGAGCTTTACATTACGGTGGATGTTGAATCGAGTGAGCATAATTCGAAATTTTAAATATTTATTTCATTCATTTTAAAGCAAGAGTTCAAACCAAAGCAATCCATCTTGCTCACACCATATAATAAGCAGTAAGGATAGTTGATGGACGAAAGGTGATGTTAGCTGACTTCAAGCAGATGAATGTGACCTCACACAATTATAGAATGATAGAGCAGAATGTTTTGTGAAGTACATGTCCTTTTGATTAAATCTGTCAGCAAAGCGACGGGTAAACTGCCTTGTAATCGAAGTATATAAGCTCAATTTGTGTTTTATTTTGTTTATTCCTATCCTCTGTCTGCAAAGTCTTCCTTGAAACACCTGAGCTCTACCATGAATAGAAAGCTTTTGTCTGCAGCTGATAAGAAGAATGCTCTCCCCTCTAGGGATTGGTACTTTCTGCGTTCCCACCTTTCTCCGGCTTCACGCTGTGGAAACCAAGGCAATTTCGGATCATTGGCATCTCCAGTGAATTGAGGCTGAGTCTTTAAGGTCTGTCACTCTCTCACGCATGGGAACGGTCGGTGTTCTTATCTCTTCGCTCCCGTCTCCTCTCGCGGCTCGTCCCCCTCCTCTGTCTGCGATATGTCCACCCCCCCGCCCATATTTCCCACAGGGCTCTCAAGGTCTGCCAACACCAACCTTCTGGTGAACTACCAAAATCAAGATCACTGCTCCACTTCACCTCTTTCATTCCTCCTTTTTTCCGCCTTTGGAACAAACATCCCACACTCTCTTCAATCCCATTCTTCCTCCAGGTCTTAAAAAACGCTGTTTCACCAATTATCTCTTATCTTCCCATCCAACCACGATCTTTTCTGTCCCACTAACCACCCAACCCCACTCCTTCAAATTCCCTGCTTTCCTTCCTGAAAGTCCTGATTATCTTATGTTTTTCGTGTTCCGCATGTCCATTTCTACAGATCTGCTAATGTCTCTATGTCTCTGTTCCCACTGTTTCCCTGCCCTTGTCCCTCTCCCTTCCACAGATCTGCTAATGTCCTTGTTCCCCACTGTTTTGTTCTTTCTCTCATGCTCTCTTGTCTCCTTTGTTGTAACGTTCTGTGTGTTTGCTCTTTTATAGTCGACATTGTGTACACACACACACACACCACACACACACCATATATATTATATATATTATATATATATATTTATAATATATATATATTTGTTACGGAATGCTGAGTCGGCTACTAAATATAGGATTAGCCCAGATCCCCCATTAAATGCATGTTTGGCTAGGTCTGTTCGGTAAAATGGACGTTAAATGTGTGTCGGGAGGTAGTGTATTATTGTTTGTGCAGTGGTGGTGTGCTGCTGACCGACATCACCTGGCTGACGGTTTTGGAATCACATGGACCGTACTGCGGAGCCCGGCACCCGATTTGGCCTTGTTGGTGAACAGGAGGCTGGACTTGTATGGACCTTGAGATAAATCCAGATGAAACCCATCGTCGTACTGGCGGTTTTGTGCGTCGACTGCGCGGGGTGTGAACGCTTCTTCTTCTTCTTTCCCCTCTCCGGACGAGGCCCCGGATCGGTGAGGGATGGGAGGGTAAGGGAGGAGTTTTGTCGGCTTCGTAGAGGGAGGAGCCGGCGGGCAGCGAACGAAGACCTCTTGGGAGTAGTTGTTTGGGGAACAGTCGGTTCCGAGGCGTGCTCGGGTTCAAGGCGAATGGAAAGGAAAAGGTGGAAAAGAACTGAGAGGACCTGGCTGCTGTGTGAGTCTGGAGTCGACTTCGAGAGTAGGTGATCGACAGGTTCAACCTGCGTCTAACGACGGAGCCTCTGACTGTCCCGACTCACCTCACGGCTCGACGACGTTTTGGAATCCCATGGACCCAGCTGCCGGAGCCGGCACCCCGATTTGGCCTTGTCTGGTGGACAGGCCATGAGTTGTATGTGGAATTAGAGGAAATCAGCTGAAACCCATTGTTGATCTGGCGGTCTTGTGCCGTCGACCTTACGCGGGGTGTGAACGCGCCGAGGCTGCGTGCGCGGGCGCTGCGGAGCAAGAGTACGACGCCTCCATTTCGCCACGCGGCGTGTTCGCAGCTTGGGGCTCTAATCCGTGGACATCGGCTTGTTACGAGCGACATTCGTGCTTTTTGACACTTTCCTCTCGTCCATGAAACAATCACCAAGTACTCTGTCTGTCTGCATGCTGTCTATGACTTGTTTGCATGTTGTTTGAGGTATATCTCGGTAGGGACCTTCGAAACCCGTATCGTAGTTCCCTAGTTAAGAATGGTTATAGATTAATTAAAACACTTGTCGTGAATGTTTTGTTTGTGTTGTGTTCCCGATGTTCCCCATAAATCTGGTTGATTCAGAATGAAGTTGCCGCTATGGATCAATTTCGTGGTCGAGTCGAGGAACATCCGTTCGATTGGCGATCTAAAACCAGAATGGTTACAGACTGGCAGAAAAACGCTCGGCATTTGACAAAACCAGTCTGTAGCGGGGTCTATTCCTCCAACTTGTAAGGTCTAGGATTACGTTGGTATCGCGATTGAAGACGCTGACCAAGGCTGTACCGAGCCAGCCGCGTTATAAAACCCCGGAGACTGCGGTGGTGAGGGTGGCGCCAAGAGTCGGGTGAAAATCCCACCACCGCGTATCCGCAAACAATATATATATATATAATATATATATATATATATATATATATATATATATATATACACGCTTTAAAAACTAAACTATGGAACAAATCTAACCAAATTTTGCCTGTTACCTGAGGGTACTCCATTATGGTTTCTGTCAGGGTAGCATATTTAGGGGAGGGGGTTTAGGGTGGGAGGAAGACCCCAATTCTATGTTGATGTGTATCACATAACGCCACCCGATGGTGTCCGTAATTATTATGACAAATCATCTTTTATAAAGAATGTTCAAATAACTTCACAATATGCATTACAGTCGTGTTGAAATCGAAGTGAGAATAATTAGAATTTTTCCAAATGTTTAATTTCACTCATTTTCAGTGAAAGTTCAAAGCAACAACACTGAGCCTCACAACAAAGCTTTAGTGATTTTTGCTCGCACCATATTTATAAGCAGCAAGGATGGTTGATGAAGATGATGATAGCTGACTTCCAAGCAGATGGAAGATTGACCGTCGGGCAAACGATCGGTGAATTGAGCAGAATGATTGTGAAGTACATGTTTGCCTTTTAATTAATCTGTTCAGCGAAGCAATGGGTACTTTTGCTCGTACGGTATATTTAATGTGATGTCACTTGCCTCTCTTGATTCTTATGTAAAATAGAGGCTAATTTCATGTTGTTTGTGTACTGTTTTAAAATGTGACCGACATCCCCCCCCCCCCTCCAAGATCCCAAGATCTATTTTGGCAGGATGAAATATTTTCCTATTAGGTGCCAGTAACATGGATTTTATTTATTTGTTTTTAATTTTTAAATATTAATAATTTGTAAGGATAAATCTTGAGTACTTTAAACAAAATGAAAATGCAAAATGTATTTATTTATTCAAAAAGTCCATTTGGTAACAATTCCATTGGGATCGGCAATATTTTCACCTTTTATGGGCCATATTTTGTGCAGTATCATCATTGGCATTGAAAGGAAATATCGCAAGAAATGGTCTCTGCTGGACACGAAATTTTATCGTAATGGAGGTGTCAACCTTACCAAAAATATCTTGAATGATGTTGATTTTGATTATCCTGGCTAGACGACAACGGACCAAATAGCATTCGAGTCCGTTTGTCTGTCTGTCCTGTCCCCACATCATGTGCCAACATGACCACAATTTTTACATGTTATCTTTTTCTTTTTTTTCAACCAAGTACCTCCATATAAAGTAATGTACAATTAGAATGTGAGTACATCTTTAAAGTATGTGCGGTCCAATTAGAATATGAGTACGTCTCATTTTCTAATTGGACCGCACATATGAAGAGAGTGGCATTTCTATATGTGGAGGAATTGCGTCGCTTAGCCGGTGGGTCGCCAGACAGCTCAGATGGCAGAGCACTGCTACGGTTTGCCAGAGAACTGGGTCGATTCCCGGTCTGCCCATAATTTTTCCACATATATTGAAATGAGTATGTCTATAAAATACGTGCTATAAAACACACAGAAAAGTCCTGGCCGAGGGCCTGCAATCTTTGATTACTCTTTCCAGTTGACCACTTGTGGCAAAGTATTTTCTGACTTTCTGTAAGGTGGTGTTTGATGCACCACCTTACAGTGGTATTGATACACCAACTATGTGGTGTTAATATTTGTATGCGGCCTTTTGATTCGATATGGAACAAATTGGTTATTATACTAGTGCAGCTGCAGGTATGGCTTGCAGATTGCACTAGTGTAATAAATATTGCGGCACATCCTACGTGCTGGGGTACATCCTACGTGCAGTTTATCTTGTGTTCCTGATCGAGATGTGTTCACTATAACGGTTTTTTCGTTTTTGACACCATTCATACAGACCCTAAATGCATACAACACGCCATGATAATCCTACACTACACCTATACCCCACTGTGTGTTCTGCTTCATCGACATCATCCCCAGGCAAAAATGCTAGTTAGAATTGGGAGTTGTACTCTCATACATTATAGTTGGAAACAGGTCCTGTTGGCAGTAGTCTGGAGAGAATTACTACAGGAGAGGAATGCTATATAATCGGGGAGCGGACTCGATCCGCTTGGAGGTACATGCATCTCCAACGGCTGGCTGCCAGTACATGGCTCTCTTGTCCAATATGGTCCACCATACCTTTTTGAGAGTCCCAAATCACTTGTGATATATGCTGAGCTTTTCCTTTAGCCTCAATATCCTTCATGATTTTAAATCTCACTGTGGTGAAAGGCTGGATCTTCTAGTTTTTTGGTTTTCCTGCTGAAGCAATGATGTGGTGGGAGTTTGAAGCTATCACATAGGGTAGTGCATGCAATCTGATAAGATGCTGATAAACATAATGCGAAGACCTGCACGGAGCACATCACAGTCGAGTACAGTATCATAATTTTGCACACTTTCAATCGATTTGATGAGGAATGCCCTTGCTGTGTGGACAAACGCTTTTTGTGAAGCAAAAAGCCATACCATCCAGTAGGCTGTTGAAACCATAAATTGTCGAGCCAGTGATTTTTTCTTTTTCTAAAAAAAAACTTCAACTCAATTTCAGAAATAAATTCTGTTACGTGATTGTTTTTTTGACATCGGGAAGAAGGAATTATTTTCTCTGTTTTTTGATAATTTTTGGCAAATTAGATTTTTTTTAAAAACATAGGACCTTGTGTTTGTGTTCAACTTGCCAGGACAAAGCAATCCTTGTTTCCGTTTTTTCAAGCAATGTGGATTGTTATTACAGGGTAATTATGCATTCACAAAAATTTGTTCTCACTGTGGCAATTGTCATTAGCGGGGATTCGTTGTATCAGGGTTCCTTGTACAGAGAGAGGTCCTGACTGTACTGTATGTGTAAACAGCAATGCTTACAAGGGGCACTGGCAACCCTTACCTCTGTACACCATCTGTCGATGATAAAGGGTTACCACTTCTAACCGCTGTACACCGTCAGTAAATGCCAAAATCCGCAGATACTTCTTGATCATATCACCATAAAACCTAAAAAAGATCTGCTTCCTTGGGTAGTGAGTGTGATCCTGTGACGTGCCATTATCTTTGGTCACATGACTCTCCGTGAGCAGGAGCGAAGCCCCACGGTCCGACTTGTATTTGCAGACAGTTTTGTGATTTAATTTTTCTTCTACAATTTTCTAGCCCACCTAAAAAAAAAAAACTAAATGTGAGTGAGTGAGTCAGTTAGTAAAAAGTTGGCAAGTTGTAACATCTGGTAGAACTGGACTTGAAGCTTGCAACATGGAAGGAGCGTGAAAGATCAGGAAATTTCTGGTTACTTCCAGATATAGAATTGTGTTGCAATTATGAACAGTTTGTGAACGGAGGGACTTTTGCAAGTGTTTCTCTCCGAAGATATAGAATGGGAAAGCAGAGTGAAATGGAGGAAAAGTGGGGAAGAAAAGCCAGTCACCAGTTGCTTTGTTGAACTTGTAGTGTTGCGTGTATCGCTTTTTCTTTTCCTTCAAAAGAAATCCTGTCGGTTTGGATTTTGGATTGATTAAAGAAGATTGGAGTATTTTTTTGCATGTGCTGACTTTCATATTGTTTTTGTGCATTGCAATCTGCTCCATCCTCAACCGAAGTGAAAGAAGAGTTCCACTTATTGGTGTACGTTTTCTTTTTCTTTCTTTTTTAAAAAATATTCTTCTCTGCAACCGCAATTTTTCACTACATGTGCTACTACTCATGCAGAATGTTTTAATGATAATTATGACATCATAGGTCATGTGGCAGCCATGGTGGAAAAAGTAAAAACATTGGACTTCTGTATCTCTGAAACCACTCCGTGGAAAAATAATTGGAACTTGGCACATGTGAAGTTGTCCGATGGGGGAAAAAAATGTGGGATTTTTGTGATGACGTCATTGGTGGCTTCGTTATGACGCTGATTGCATACGTCAAACTTTTATCGATCAGTATGAAAAATTTTTTAAGGGTCATCTGAGCTAAATTGTATGGGTGGTGGGGGGGGGGAATTGATTACGTCATCGGTCACGGTGGTTCGGCAACCACATTGTTTTTTTAACATCTCTGAATGGCTGAGCAGATTGAGGCAAAACTTTACAGGTATATTCATGAGGAAGAAAAGTTCTCCACCTATGATGTCGTAGGTCACATATTTTGGCAGCTGCTGGTTGTTTTGTTTTTTTGATGAATAAACCTTTTAAAATGCTTTTCTCCAGAACGGCTTGACAGATCGAGGGAAACTTCACCCATATTGTCCCCAAGCCTTGGGGATACCAGGGTGTTCATGAATAATTAATAGGTCACATGGTCTGGCAGCCATATTGGATTGAACAAAAATCTTTAAAAAAATTCTCTTGAATCGCTTCATTGATCAACATGAAATGTCACAATTATGATCTAGTCATCAAGGGGAATATATATATATATATATATATAATGTTTTAAATTTCAATCTGATCGGACATATGGTCTGGCAGCCAGATTACTTATATTTTTAATCGAACTTGGTACAAGTATGTATAATGATGTGATAATGTGGGCAGATTCATATCTATTGATGTCCTGATGTCAAAGAGTGCTGTTCTATTTTTATTATTGTTTGTGTTTTTTTTCCCCCCTTTTCTTTGCTCATTGAATGTCCTTTTGGCATTTTGGAGCGTATATGGGCTTACATTTTAGCGGTTAGTTATTGTGTATTGACTCTGTACTTCAAAAAAAAATTGTTGCTTGACGAGAAAGATAGCTTGGATGTAAAGCATTTGTCCTTGAGCTAGATATTCTTGCTTCAATTCCTCACTCAACTATTTTACTAGCCCTGGTGTTATAAATGGCATTATATAAAGAATGTGCTGTCCGTTAGATGGTATGTTAAGTTGGCGGACCCCTTTAACAGGTGGAGGTTGAAGACCTCAGTGTATTTTAAGAGAAGGCAAGTCCACCGGCATCCTTGCCAAATTCTAAATTCCAGCCAGTCAAATGTGGGGCCTAGAAGCTAGTTTGTGAAAGACTCGCTGCAACTAGACATGCTTTATGAGCGAGCAACCCAAAATATTGGGATGTGTAAGATAATGCTTGTCGAAGGATAAGTGGATGAATTGAGGATGAGGAAAAGATTTTTTGGAGGTGTTTGTGTTTTTAGCTGCCTGTTCGAAGAACAGAGAGCTATAGCGATCCCCCGGCGTGAGCGTCAGCGTCAGTCAGCGTGAGCGTGAAAATGTTAAAGTTTTTGGTGCAAGTTATTTTTTCCTTTCTAATGTTTTTATCTACCACACTATTTTTTATACGCCCAATATATATATCGGGGCGTATTATGTGATACGGTCGTCCGTCCGTCCGTCCCGTCTGTCTGTCTGTCTCTGTCTGTCTGTCCGTCGTCCGTCTGTTCCTGTCCGCACTTTAACTCCAAAGTTTTCAACTTTCACGTTTCATATTTGGTACATAGGTACAGACTGTGGAGACGGTGTGTAGCGACATACGTTCGTCATCTAAAGTGGTTGCCATGGCAACCAGGATGCTGTTTTCCATCCGTTCCTGTCCGCACTCTAACTCCCAAAGTTTTCAACTTTCACGTTTCATATTTGGTACATAGGTACAGACTGTGGAGACGGTGTGTAGCGACATACGTTCGTCATCTAAAGTGGTTGCCATGGCAACCAGGATGCTGTTTTCCATCCGTTCCTGTCCGCACTCTAACTCCCAAAGTTTTCAACTTTCACGTTTCATATTTGGTACATAGGTACAGACTGTGGAGACGGTGTGTAGCGACATACGTTCGTCATCTAAAGTGGTTGCCATGGCAACCAGGATGCTGTTTTCCATCCGTTCTGTCCGCACTCTAACTCCAAAGTTTTCAACTTCACGTTTCATATTTGGTGGCATAGGTACAACTGTGGAGACGGTGTGTCGTGACACGTTCGTCATCTAAAGTGGTTGCCGTTTTCCATGTAGTAGCACAATTCTGTATATACTTTCTTGTTCAGGCGTATATTGTGCTCACTTGCGCTCTTGTTACTGATTACAATATACAAATACATATATTGCTTAAAATTATTTGGATCAGACTTCACTGCAATGCTTTATAAAAAATATTAATTATTAGACGAGTCTTTTAAAACGATAAATGTATAAACAGGCGAGGTTGGGTGTAGTGGGGCAACTTAGCTAAATATAGCATACAATTGTGCATTTTGTGAGAGAAAGCACCAAATTTGGCACACTAGTAGCCTATCATATTATGAACAGATTTGGATATTGGGCCATCTCACATTTTGATGGCAGTGGAAAATGGCTGCCACAGCCATCAGCGGCTGAATTTGAGATGGCCCAATATCAAAAATCTGTTCATAATATGTTAGGCTACTAGTGTGCCAAATTTGGTGCTTTCCTCACAAAATGCACAATTGCT
>CM068953.1:92088209-92099994 GCA_035128595.1 Eptatretus atami | reverse complement strand
GCATTTTACTGTTCCAGTTTGTTAAAAATGTCGACGACCAGTGCAAGTTCCTTTCAAGTGTCGAGCAAAACAACATATCTCGTACATTTTCCCCTCGTAGCTGTATCTTGCAAAAACAAGTAACTGTGCATCACTGAAACATCCGTTGTTTCGTCAATTTGGAGGGAAATCTTCCACTTTCTTCACTCGTTCAATGAGCTGCTCTTTAATGTCGTTTGGCCATTTCACCAATGCACCTCCCCATTGTGTCATTAGACAGTGATAGTCTCAAGTGTGCTAGCTATTTTTTTCACCATGCATAGCTCTGTCATTTGCAATCGCTAGCCACCGATCCATATTCAGCCACCTTGCAGTAGTTAGCTTGCGCTAACATTGACTTTCAGCACCCGCCACTGTGCTGCACGCTCTCGCTCTCTCTCACTCTCTCTCACTCTCACACACACACACACACACACACATACTAATTTCACTTGCTGCTCAAATCTGTTTCATAATGACTACATTGGGAGAGAGATGTTGCGATTGGCGATAAAATGCTTACCTTGCATGGCTTAACGCCTAAGGTCAAACATTTGACCCCAAGGTCAAATTTTCAAGTTTTAGGAACCATATCGTGTAGTACCTCAAATTGAACACCTCGATGAGTGCTTTCTAGATATATCAGCTTGAGACATTATGACGTGATTTGTGACGTTATGAGGCAAACGCATATTTTTTTCATGGTTACTCTGTAAAACGATTCTCATCGGAATCTCTCGGTAGGCAGATATCCTCAAGGAGTCGCTCCTGGTGGATAGCAGCTCTGTTCACCTCAGTGTGACCTTAAAGAAGTCACACGTGGTCACCTTTTGGCAAGATACGATCACCCTACGGGTGACATTGGTTTATTTATTTTTGTCAATACAAAAATAAAGGCTCATCGGAGCTAAATAAATTTAGTGATAAACATCGTTTTTTTTTTTTTTTCATTTTCATTACAGCATTCCTTTAAAGAGCCCATCATTAAGGAGCAGGAGGAAGAAGCAGGACAAGGAACACACCTGTAAAAAAAACACAAACAAAAAACAAAACACAGACACTTGGCTTCTGTGAATCATACACTGTCGGACCCCGACATTCACAGATTCCATAAATGCGACCTGCTTCTACATTGCAGCCCTGTGCTTAACGATTCGCAGTTTTCTGACTGCTTCTCATTCCCAGTTTTTCATGGGTGTAGTTGCAGTTTTTCTGACCTGCTTCTACATTCGTGCTTTTAGCTTATTTGGAATTTACATTCCAGATAAGGTATTGTCGTCAGCACCGTCTGTCCGTCCATCTCCTTTTTCGACTTCTCCGGCCAAACGCTGGGCCAATCCAGCTGAAAAATTTGCAGCAATGCTCCTCTTTTTGCCTTTTGTTCTTTTATACATTGTTGAGGCTCGTATGAGACTAACAACAACACACAACAAGAGACAAGAGGAGCATGAGAGGGAAGGACAAAACATGAGAGGGATGAGAGGAGAAGGGGGCAGGAAGACAAGAGGCGATGAGTGGGAGGACAAAACAGTGGGGACAGAGACATCAGGAGATCTGTGGAAGGGAGAGGGATGGGGAAGGGGAACATGGGGTATACGAGATGGACACCACAGGGAACTTTCAGGACCTTACACGACAGGGAACTTTCGGGAAGGAAGGCAGTGAATTTGAAGGAGGTGGGTTTGAAGTGGATTAACGGGGAAAAAGATTGAGGTTTTGGATGGGGAAGATAAGAGGTGGTGGTGAACAGCTGTGTTGAAGACCTGGAGGGAAGAATGGGATTGAAGAGAGTGTGGGTTTACCAAAGGCGGGGAAAAAGAAGAATGAAAGAGTGAAAGCGAGCGCGATTCGTGATTTTTTTGTAGTTTTACTGGAAGGAGGGCTAGCGGCCTTGAGTGCCCTGCAGAAATATTGGCGAGGGGCGGGGGAGTGACATATCGCAGACAGAGCAGAAGGGAGTGAACAGGAATCTGCTGACTGGTAACAGGAATTGCAAAGCTCGTTCCGAGTCACACAATTTAAGTGAGGTCAAAATGGCTGACTTAAATAAATTTCTTCAAAAATCTTCTCTCCAGACCCACCAGTCAGAATGCTAGCAAATATGGGATACAACATTAGGCCAGTTAGGATGTTAAATTGCGGAGGCCATGCTGATCATGTGATCGGAAGTGTGTCAAAATGGCCAACTTAATCAATTTTGGGAAAAATGCATGTAAACTAGCCGAAACCATCCGTCACAGACGTATTCCGTTCCATGAGCCCAATTATGACAAACCAGTGGCGGCTCTTGTAAGAGCCGGATCCCAGTCGATGTACTCCATGGCCTTACTAATGAGGCCTACAAAACGTCCTTGTACACGACATTTTGGGTACACTACTCCTTGTGAAGAGTCCCCTGATTTGTGCACGTGTCTACTTTGACGTACAAACACAGTGTCAAAACTTCTCAGGTCACAGTACCGGAAAAACGTGACGCGACCGCAGGAGAGCACAAAATTGGTCCTTCAGTATTAATATAGAGATGCAATGTTTCTGTTACATTACCATTACCCCCGCCTCAAAAATTTGCTTACCTTGCCCCCCGCTCTTCACTCCCTGCCCTCTCTCTTCATCCCCTGCCCACGCCCTTCACTCCTCGCCCCCGTCTCACCGAAAAGTGTTTATTCTGCTTCAGAGTTGAAAGTTGACTCTTGCCACGATGTGCGATGCACTCTTACAGGTACGAAGTTTATTTCAGTCTAGGTCACAGTACCGAGAAAAACGTTACGCGACCGCTAGGAGCACAAAATGGTCCTTCAGCCATTAATATATAGAAGATACAATGTTTCTTGTTACATTTTTGTTTCAAATTCACATTCTAAGGTAGTCAGCATGTGCAGAAGAGGGTTTTACGATGCAGACGCTATTTTCGAGGAGTGGAAATTACACCTCTCCAGCGGTAACGGTCTGTCGACGACAGACGTATGACGTCAGCGAATACGAAGAATCGTCACTACGTCCTGACGCCTCTCAGCGGTGACGTCACACGTCACCATGTAAACGAATGTAAAAACGAAAAGTGGTTATTCTGCTCAGAGTTGAAAGTTGACTGTTGCCACTATGTGCGATGCACTCTTTACATGGTACGAAGTTTCTTTCAGTCCAGGTCACATTACCGAGAAAAACGTGACGCGACCGCTAGGAGGAGCACAAAAATTGGAGCTTCAGTAAATATATATAGATTCCCTTCAGAAATCTTCTCCTCCAGACGCTACCAGTGGAATGCTACCAAATGTGGATGCCAACAATAGGATAGGGTCTGATGTGAAATTACGGAGGCCATGCTGATCACGTGACCAGAAGTGGTGTCAAAATGGCCGACTCCAATTTTTGTAAAAAAAAATAAAAAAATAAAAATCGCATTGATTCCTTTTTTTTTTAAACACTTCTCTCCAGACCCACTTGTAAGAATTGTAACCAAATTTGATTACATTAGGCCAAGGCCCAGATAAGCTACAGGTCCGTGGTCCATTTTTCTGATCTGTATCTATATTCACGGCCCTGTGCTTTGTGTATTCAAGAATTCTTAATTTTTCCTTGTAAATTATGAACCGCCGCGAACCTATCCCCCCCTTTTTCTCATTTAAACAATGCCCCGACATTGCCGACATCGACGGAATTTTTCAGGAATGTTGGGGTCCGACAGTATACAGTATATGGAAGGAGCACACAACAACTACAACGACAAAAACAACATGTTGTTAAAGATACTTCATTTTCTGGCTGGTTCACTTCATTGTGACTTCGACTCATGTCTAATTTCTACTGGAGTTTCCGAGCCTGGATTTCACATGACAGCAATGTACATGACTAAAATAACAAAAATGTACATGACTAAAAGCAATGTACATGACTTCAAAAGACATGACTAAAATACCAGCTCACACTGTGCAATCATCCCCGTGTTTTCTATCAATTTGTATATTTTACCCATCCCTAAATCCGATCTATCCCCCATCTCACCTTATCTTTACATGCTCCATTTAACACATAACCAATGACCCCACAAGTATTTCTGAGAGGAAGATGTTTGTTTGTGTTTTTATAGCAGCGCCATAGTGAACACATACTCGAGTCCAACTCCTCTTCCTCCTGTAAAGACGGGCTCTTCGTTAGTGTATCTGTGTGTATATAGTGGAGCTTTGGATGCCATCTTGGAAATATGACTGCCCAAGAAAGATCAGGGCTGATGGTGAGGCTCAAAAGTTGACTTAACCACTTTTAGTGGTTTGTTTTGGAGTTGGATGGAAAGGTTGCCTGATGGTCTTTCAGAGACAGGGTGGTTGTATGGATCTGTCAGGGTTGAAAGACATATTCCAAGTGTTGGACAAGTTCTTGATTCTATCAAGTCTCACGTGAGGGCGTAGGCTGCTGCCTGCATGTCTGAAGGATAGAAATGATATGGCAGATGGTGGAATAATCAGCAAAGATGTGTAATGAAGTAATGATGTTGATATGATGTAATGTTAGCAGATGAGATCTCAAATGATTGAAATGTCAAGAATTTGGGATGCAGGCTTAAATATGAATTTTTTTTCCCAAATATTTTACTTTGTTTAATTTCTTGTGTATTGATGGAAAGTCCAAAAACAAAACAAAACAACAAAAAAGTAATAAATGCCAATAAATAAATAATAATAATAATAAAAAACAAACAAACAAAAAAAAAACAGTGCATCGACATTTTCTGAGCAAAATATTTTTCTTGAGCAAATGCTCCAATACTAGCCACAAGTTTGTATTGAAAAAAGAAAAGAAAAATATTAATAAATAAACATTACTTTTTTTTTTGGTTTTCTTCAAAAAATTAATTTTTTTTTTTTGCAAATATCATCCAAGAGTCTAAACATTGTTATATAAAAGCATAACAATAAAATAAAAAGAAAAAATATGTTTGCAACTTAACTCAGTTCCTGGTCATTGGACCAGTGTTATGCAAGGTCGTCTAAATTTGTATTCATGAACCTTGGGTTAAGGCTCGATCGAGAGCTAGGTGTCTGAGGATGCACCTGATAAAGGATGCAATAAAATAAGTCCGTTAATTATCTTCAAAGGGATGTTTTAATGAACCCAAATCCAATTTGCACTCATGCACTCCCTTGGAGCATGCATGCGTTTTCATGGTTTTGGAGTTATGGAGGAACGGACAGACAGACGGGCACGCGTGCGGACGGATGGACGGCGCGCACACGCACCACACACACATTTAAGTGCCTCTAAGTGAATGTAAATAAGCTGGGTGGAAGCGGCTCTGCACTGTATTGGGCATATATTCAGCGAACGGCTATTCACATTTCTACCATTATCCATTATTTTTAGGAGTACAACATCAATGTATATTTATGTTCAGCTTTATGTATTACAGAACCCCAAAAACAACAAATAAAGTGTTATCATCCAATATAACATGTACAGTTCCTTTGAACTGAAACCCTGTTATTCCCATTAGTTTATAATTACATCTGCATTGTGTAACACAGCTGATAACGTAGTTTGGCGGAACGCAAAAAAAAGCAATCGATTGGCATACCAGTGTAGATGTAAAAGCTTCCGCATGAGCATGAAATGCAAATTAAGCTCATAATTTTCTTAGTCTTAAAAAGTGTCACTGTAAAAGAATTTTGCACACGATCGAGTGGTTTGAAAGGCAAATCAAGCATGAAACAAGTGTAACATGGAAATCATGCAACATGATTATATCAGCAATCATTATCATTTGCAAGCCGCTGACCGTTATTTTGGCTGGCATTGTTGAGGGCGTCTACCCAGTCAGTCAGATCTTGCTGATCATTGGCCTGCAGGAGTACCGCTGCATACCAGAGTTTATCACTGAAAGAAGGCACACACATCACCTCTGAATCATGACGATGCCAAAACATGGTAATAGACAAAAAAAATAACGTAAAATATTTTTTACTCACCAAAGCAGAACTCAGCCTTTGGCCTTATCTTTGTAGCATCACTGACCTGTGGGGGCCAAACAAACAAGAGAAAAATAAAGAGATGAATCATTTTTATTTAAATACTACAGCATATCCTCATGAGCTGAAGGTTTTTGGCATGGTGCCAGAGGTGCAATCGACATCCTCAGGGAACCGATGTGCTGTTATAACAATTATCCAAACAACTTCTAACTGCAAACAAAATCACACAAATGAGCAAGTAGTTCTGCCTTTACATATTGTCATATGTATGTCACTTTTTAATTAACCTACATGACAGATGCACACAGAAGAGAAAAAGCCAGAATACTAACCAAATGAAACCAATTTATTACATTAAACATAACTAGAAGAACAAATCTGACAATGTCATATTCACACTGCAATCATACACTCAGCCAAACTCGTGATCGTCATATTTTAACTGCAAACTATACAGATTCATATAATACATGAATTCTCAGACAAATAATTGAGCCCTTCACTATAGTATAGCAAGCAATCAAATTAAGAACTTAGAATTTACTGTAAGTCTCTGCACAGAGATAGGTAAATACCAAACACAGAACAAAATCACATTTTATTTAATTTCTCCTTAGAGAAGAGGGGTCTCGTGGAAGAGCAAGGTCGATCTGATTGTGGGACAAACATCAAGGAAATGAACGAACAGGATAGGAGGAAAGGAGGAAACAAACTTGCAAGTAAGAGGTTGGTTAAGCAAGGTTAATGGAGGTAATAAAGATCATGGGACAGAATAATTGAGGGTGACAAGAGATGTTGGAACATTGAGATACAAACAGCCTCTGAAAGGTGGTTTTTTAGCAGGAGTGAGACATAAGAGTTTAAATGTGCAGTCTGCCAAGATTTAAAAGTTTAACCAGGAGGAGGTGACTGGAAGAAAACATGCATCCTGGATTAACTGGGGATCGTCAGAGGACAGAGAGAAGAGCAAGTATGATTGAAGAAGAGGCAGTTAAAAAAAACAAAATAACAATAATAATAATAATAATAATAATAAAAAAACAGCCACCTGCCTCCGATGTGAAAGCAACAGTCCTTGTGCTTCAGCCTCATCTATCTATAATTCCAGCAATCTGTGTGTGTCTGTCTGTCTGTCTGTCTGTCTGTATGCGACCGCAGTTTGACGACCGCCGGTGCGATTGAAACTTGCCAGGAATATTGCCCGGCCCCGCGGATGTGCCTTTTCGAGTTTGATATCAATCGGACGAGCGGTTCCCAAGTTACGGCCATTTATCTGTCGACCAATGACAAGACACGATGCTATGACATCACGAATGACGTCACAATTAATGTTTATTTATTTATTTATTTATTTTGCACGATTGACGGTCCGATCTGATTGAAACTTGCCAGGAATATTGCTGATGATTGGAAGTATGCTAATTGGTCTCTTAGTTAAGGGGATAGGTTTTTGTACCTTTTTCTGTCATTCAGTGATATTGGCTGATTTCCCCCAGCAAATAGAAGGTCTAATGATAGGGTGAGAAGAGCAGAAAGACAATGTGCAAGAGCAGCAGAGGAGGTTTATTGGACATGTGAGCTGATGCTGTCCAGTCCGGTTGCAGAATCAGTCGCGTTTTGCCAGAAACTTATCCACCTTTCAGGTGCAAAAGCAGAGTCCAGGAGCAGTTGGGTACAACAGGGAATGATGGGTACAGAGAGTGAGGGTTGGGGATAATTCAGCAATCACTGTGTGTGTGTGTGTGTCTGTATGCGACCGCAGTTTCTCGACGACCGCCGGTCCGATCGATTGAAATTGCCAGGAATATTGCCGGGGACCCGCGGATGTGCCTTTTCGAGGTTTGATATCAATCGGATGAGCGGTTCCCAAGTTACGGCCATTAATCTGTCAACTAATGACAGGACACGGTGCTATGACATCACGAATGACGTCACAATTAATGTTTATTTATTTATTTATTTTGCACGATTGACGGTCTGATCTGATTGAAACTTGCCAGGAATATGCTGGGACCCGCGGATGTGCCTTTTCAAGGTTTGATATTAATCGGACGAGCGGTTCCCAATTACGGCCATTTATCTGTCAACTAATGACAGACACGGTGCTATGACGTCACGACTGACGTCACAATTAATGTTTATTTTTTTTTTTTTTTATTTGCACGATTGACGTCACAATTCTTTCTTCTTCTTCGTTTGGTATGACGTCACAATCGACGCTGGGGACCTTAATATGTGCCTTTTCAAGGTTTGATATTAATCGGACAAGCGGTTCCCAAGTTACGGCCATTTATCTGTCACCAATGACAAGACACGGTGCTATGACATCACGAATGACGTCACAATTAATGTTTATTTATTTATTTATTTATTTGCACGATTGACGTCACAATTCTTCTTCTTCTTAGTTTGCTATGACGGCACAATTGACGCTGGGGACAATTGACGCTGGGAAAAATGTGCCTTTTCAAGGTTTGACATCGTTCTCTATCCGTTTCCGCTGTTTCCAAGGTTTGAAAGCTGTGTTTTCCCAAGGTTTGAATTAATTGTTCAAATTATTAATAAATCCCAGGTTTGGGGGGGCGAGAGAAGGGACGAGAGAGAGGGGCGTCACAATTCAAGAGGAGGGGGCGAGAGAGGGGCGGGAGAGGGGCGTGAGAGGGGTGAGAGTGGGGGTGAGAGAGAGGAGCGAGAGAGGAGGGAGGAGAGAGGAGGGGTGAGACTAGGGGGAGAGAGGGGATAGAGAGGGGGGGGAGAGAGGGGGGCGTCAATTCTTCTTCTTAGTTTGATATGACGTCACAATTGACGCTGGGGACCTGAGTATGTTTCCAGGGTTTCTCCAAGTTAAGGCCCAGTCACACCTTGACGTTTTAGCCAGCAATGGCAACGTATCAAAATGTATATAAAACGCTGGCTTACGTTGAACTTTTGATGTTTTTTTAAAAGTTTCGGACGTATTCATAACGACTTGGTCTTATGCTAACGTATCTACGAACAGAACGTTTCGTTGTGTTATAGATAACTTATACCAACGAATGCTGAACCTGTTGTCGGCCTTCACAACCTATGCCCAACGATAGTCTACTTATGCATAGCGCGCTGCACGCATCGCCGACGATGACGTGGCGTAGGTTATGAAAAGGCTGCCGCACAACGATTCAAATCATAACCGCCGCAGAAATGGAAGTGTCAACATCGCAGTCCACCTTGGCGATCTTGCCAGCGTATGCCCGACCTCTGAAAAATGCGTCTAAAACGCTGGCGCACGTCGAATACGGTATGGGTAAGTTTTGGTTGCGTGAATAGAACGCTAAAGTACGCTATCATACGTCGTATTAAATGGAGTAACGTCTTGTAATTTAAACATGTTGAAAATTTTACGACGTACTTGCCGTATGACACACGCTCCGCATGCGATGGGAATAAGTTGTACGCACGATATGCGATCGTTGACACACATTACTTGAAAGGTACTCATAAGTCGAAACACGTCAAGGTAATGGTTAGCGTCAGTGTTCCAGACTCCGTTTGTTTTTTTGTTTTTTTTTCTTCGGTATGACGCTGTTCAGTGTACAGTGCGGTTATGATTTAAATCGTTGAGCGGCAGTCTATTAATTATATTATATTACAACCGCACTAGAAATCGAAGTGTCAACATCCCCATCATACCGAAGGAAGGAAGAAAAAAAAAAAAAAACAGGGAGTCTGGAACACTGACGCTAACCATTACCTTGATGTGTTTCGACTTATGAGCACCTTTCAAGTAACGTGTGTCGATGTGTGTCAACGATCGCGTAACGTCCTACAACACGTTACTCATAGGTTAGAAATAAGTTTCGGGTACGCTAAACATTACCTCGACGTGTTTCGACTTATGAGTAACTTACAAGTAACGTGTGTCGACGTGTGTCAACGATCGCTGTCGTGCCTACAACTTATGGCCAGCGTTATGCGGAACGTGTGAGTCATACGCTGGCATAAGTCTTAAAATTTCAAGCATGGAAAATTTGAGGACAACCGAAAAGTACAACGTTTAAAGCCAGCGTACAACGACGTATGCAGTGTTTTTCAGCGTGCTCTCAATGTTATCAAAACTTACCATAACGTATTCGACGTGTACCAGCGTTTTAGACAAATTTTCCAAAAATCGGCATAAGCTGGATAAAACGTCAAGGTGTGACTGGGGCCTTAATGGCCATTTATGATACGGTTCGTCCGATCTAATTGAAATAATGCCCCAATCCAGTCGTCGTTTACGAGAGTGAAGGAACGAAGCTGCACTACGGGCCCGCACCTACGGGCCCGCACTAGTCATGGGAAATTCTGACAATTTTGAGAGCTCTAGATTACATAGAAACAAGGAAAGACAGATGTGCTGCTGGGGCACCACTCCATAGCTGAGAGAAGTACTCCATTGAGCTAAGGAAAAAGGCTTTGTGCACGATGTCACTGGATTCCCAAGGAAAGATTCACCCACTCTGCAGCTGGCTTTGAAGGCCAGCTTTGATGTGGTCAGCCCATGATAAGTCAAGCTGATGGTAAGGCCAAGAAGTTAGAGGCTGAATCTCTTCAGTAGAATGCCCAAGGAAATAGAGAAGAGACAGTCCTAACATCTGCTTACATCCACACGGTCAGTTGGTAGACTCTCAGTTTTTGTGGTACAATACTTCTGGCATCGCTTTCATCCTCTCGTCGTGCTGTCTCTCTCAGCCGATGAGGGTGCACAATTTCTTCTAGCCCCCCCCCCAACCCAGTTACCCTCAATTCTACGCTGAACAATGACCTCCCCTCCTTTCTTCCTCAAAGGAACAAACTCTCTGCAACTGTTGTCTCACACTACTCCATCTAATCTTTCAATAATGCTGCCCATTTTCACGTCATTCTTTTTTCCATACCCAGTACCCAACCCTGCTCTCTTCTCACACTGACCGCCTCCACCACATCCCAGCTCTCCTTCACTTTCTGCCATTCCTGAGCAAGATCCTCACCTCTCTACCCTTTGATCATCTGTCAGTTTGTAAACGTTACAACATGCACATTATATTTTTTATTTGGTGATAAAAATTGAGTTTGTTTGTTTGTGTTCCCATGGCTCATGGTGCAGAGAATCCATGTTAAATCCATTTTACCAAGTTTGTCCACAAAAATAAAAATAAAAACCTTGCAATTCAATTTAAATACATTGACATCTACTAAAGTCTTTATCCTGAATGTGATTGATGGACAAGCTCTTCTAGGAGCTGGAAAAACCCAGTTAGCTTGTTAATGACAAGGGGGATGTAATCTTGCCCAGTCAAATCTGGTGAATGTGTGATCCACATCCACAGTTCATGATCCACTGGTGAATCCACAGTTTTTGTTCAACTTATCTTATATTCTTACCATCAAGCAGCATTATGCCAAGGGCTGTAACCTATAAGGCAGTGTCGAGTCATCAGACTTGTTTTCCTGTCCACCCTCCATTTCACCCACCACAGGCTGTGGTATACATGATTTTGTATGTATGACAAAAGTAAAAAGTCCAAAAGCTGAAATTCCTTTGCAGACCCTTTTTTAATCCTGGTCATCCAGTAGGTGAACAACTTCACGAGGTTTGCTGCCATAGCAGGAAATGTGATGACACATGGTTCCATAGAGCAATGGTTCTCAACCTGGGGTCGCGAGATTGTTTTCGGGGGTCGCGGGAAGGTTGTCAAAAACAAATAAACAAAACAAATATAATAATAAAGAAATTCATAAATATTTTTTGAAAAATGATTTTTCAATTAAATCTCCCATACCAATGTTATAATGTAGTCAATTAA